>OZ026841.1:22437517-22774082 GCA_964023205.1 Lutraria lutraria
ATTATTGTATTGCATATATACATATCCACACCATTTATATCTAAATTGTTATTTATAGTATAGTATTGCTTTAACTATCACGAAAATTATCTGTGCCGATTGTTTGTGCATTAGACAGGCTCTGAACTAAAGCGGCTCGTTACGTGACAACTTTGCATGTGCAACATTTGAACAGCCGTGTCGAGCGTTCACGGAAGGTCTTGACCTTATAACCTGATTGAAACAGGTATGACAATCAACATAATGACTTCTGGCATACAATATCATCGTTTATTAGCACAGGAGTGAGCACAGCAACGTGCATCATTGTCCTGTCGCCATGGTCATATAGAAAAACATTCCTGTAAAATCCAGAAAAACGCACAATTTTCTATTAATTTCAAAATACTTTACAATAAGATGTTTGAATGCTGTCCGAAATATCAGTGGTAGATATAAATACTGTCCTAATCTTAATTGAGAATAAAAATAATTTATTTTATCAAATCAACATTGAGAAAGGATTGTATGGTATATTTTGCAAATTTTCTACCTGATCAAATTGGTCTTTGTGACGATATCTCAAGACATTTCTGATTTATAAATAAATGTAGCAGATTAAGTACAGGCTACATGACCATTAGATGTCGAAGCGGCAAAAATTTTTAAGCATAAAAAACATAGAAATGGCAGAAAAGGTGTAAATAATTGCAGAACACAGAGTTTGCTGAAGTCAAAGAATGAATAAAGATACTTCAAAGCTAAACCCGTTTCATTCCCTTGCCAGAAGTGATAATGACACGCTAATTACAGAATTAATACTGTATGTTGTTACGCTGATAATGACACGATTAGAGAGTAAATCTCGGGTCTTATTTCCCCAATTACTGTAATTGGAGGATATAATGTTCCCTAAGCAATCAACGCCGATATCATGTCAGTATTCGGAATAACAGAGGTTTAAAGATACAATAAAAACGAGGCTCATTTGGAGAAACTTTATATTAGACTGTCAGATTTGTGTCAATGGTATACTGAATTACAACCAACTACTGTATTAAAGGTCGCGGCAAATGTTATCTGTGACTATTAGGTTGAAGACATTAAGTCGAAGACAAATCAATCTCAACCGCTGATTTTAGGGTTTCAAGTGAAAAAGATGGTGTTTGTTTTTCGGGAACAAGCTAAATACTGTTACATTATCCATGAACACGTGTCAGTTTATTATCTGGAATGCTTTAGAAATCATTTATGTCCGTATTTTTATAAATATTTGAATACATATCGATCGTGAATCATGGACATTGTTATTTTTATTTGACTTTGCTGCCAAGCAGGAGGCATCAGATCAGCTTGTTTGTCGTAGATTTTTATACAGACATATATAAATAGATCGAAAACGTTTGATGAAAATGGCTAAGTGCTTAAAACATAATCACTTCTTTAGGAAAATATTAATTTTGTAGTTCATCCACTTAATATTAATTATCACGTGGCCCGAGATAGATAAGGTTTTCACAAGTGTATATCGCATTTTACTAACCTGGCTATCAGCCAATATGATATACGCATGTATATAGTGTTTTGTAATTGATTCGGGAACGCATCTATAAAGCAAACTAAATTGATAACAGAGGAGGAACGAAATCATACAGCACTGAGTTCCTGACGTATATGATTGAATAAGACGTATCGCCAAATCACAGGCTCCTAATTAAGTCTGTTTTGATTTTGGAAGAAGACACGACAGTGTTGTATTATTCAAAGACTTTCCCTGTAAATGTATTGACATCAGAGTATGACGCAATTTCTCCACATGGCAAGCAGTGTCTGTGGTTATATTAAATTAAACGGCCATGCTTGTTTCTAATGTTTGCGTCTCTGAACAGACAAACTCGTTTAAGGTAGTTCCATTAAACGTTACACAAGAACTGACGACTTTGTTCTTATTTAATGTTGGGTATAATTGCATTTTGAGCAACAACAGTCAGCTTGTCTGGACTTTGTGTCAATAAGAACAGAAAAGGATACTAAAACATCTATTGTTTGTATGAAGTTTTCTTTAATAGGCAACGACGAAGCCTCTATAAAAGACAATATTAACTTCTCCTCTCAGACTTAATATCTTATTTCTTAGTAGCTCTACTTTTTAACCACGCTTCATAAAGTTGATAATAAAGCATTACTGCTATGAGATGCTGTCATTACATGTTTAGTTTTATCAAATTATGCCCGAGAGAAGATATTGAAGAACATTCTATAGACTGTCAACATGGTAATTTAATTACATGCACACTGTTGCTTAGTTGTTGTTTTTTTTTTCAGCTGTATACATCTGCGGCACATTTGATCTTTGTTCAATGGGTAAAACGTCGCACTAACAGTTAGGGTAACTTTGTCTATTATTCAGCTTTATCGCCTTGGTAAAGCCAAGCCAGCAACATTCCATAACCTAACCGGACAGCTTCCTCACACGTGACTAAATTAATGTCTTGTCAAAGGTATGATTCGAACTCACTGCAGTGGGGGCATATTGCTTTAAAGCTAATGAGCAAAATCGGAAAGCCAATTTAAGCACAACGCTCAGTGCCAATCCGTAGGGGTCTGTAGAGAGAACGTTAAATCTGAAGACAATGCGTTCGTGAGGGCAGGACCTTGTTCTATGTAATATTCCTATTCCAATGCTGAATCGAGAGACTCATGAGGATGATGTGACTGTTGCATGCACAGAGGAAAATGATCACTAGTACAGAATCCTTGACGTCTGGTTAGGTGTATACTGAAACATTATTGAAATTAGGCGTAAACACCGAAATAAATGCATGTGGCGTTCAATATCAAGAGTTCTCTGTTCGTTTCGTGGTTCTCATTTCCATTCGTAAGTCATTTATATTTGCAATATATTATTTCGGTCAGTCTGTGCAAATCTGAATAACTACCCAATATATCTTATGTCACTGGAATTGGATATTTGAGGCTAAGCTCTTCCATTTTATCGCCATAACGCTGCAATAAACCGTTTATTTATTGGTCACTGTAATTGAAATCAATGTGTAAACCGGGAAACGAATTGATGTACTGTTTAGTCATCTTTTATCATGTTATATATCTACTATTGCTTACAAGCCAAGGCGAGGACTCATTATCATTAATCAGTCGTGAGTTGCAAATGAGATGCTGTGAAATAAGTTCACTTAGTAAAAGGAATCGAGTTGCGATAACCGGGTTTGTTCTGCTATCATACACAAGTAGGCATAAAAATGCAAATAGTGCATTAACAGAAAAAATATGTCTACCGTAGAAGCCTAATTGATATGCAATCAACGATTCGTGTCATTTGGCGAATACACTAACTGCTTCATGCTTAGCAACATCAATTGTAATACCTTCGAACACACAAATGGCATATCAATGAGACTCCTTTGGGAGAAGTGAGCAAAGTGATGTGCAATTGCGTTATGCGTCTCAAGAAGCAAGACGCACAATGGCGCATACAAGCTTTACGCTAAATTCCTGATTTATTATTCGCCACGAAAACAGATTTCTTAGTCGTTCTGTTGATATTCTTTGTTTTCTCAAAGGAGTCGTAAATATGTTGGCAGATTCTAAGGCGACAAATGAAAATTGTTATGTTCTTGCAATATTACGTCCTAAATTCATCCGGGATAATTGAACTGTCAGTTGCAAAAACAATTCGGAACTACGAATGTCAGTGGAATAATATGTACATTTTGTATATATTATGATGTGAATATTGTAAATATATTCAGACTGACCATTTGTGATATTTTCAGATCTCAGAGAATATCACTCAATTGATACAATGGTATTTTCGTCAAGATATATTTTTGTATTTTTTGTTGATAAATAGTAATATTCATAATATGACCATTGACGTAAATTATTTTAACATTAATTGTGTTACGCCAGTTTCCATGTCTAGAATACTAGTAGCCAAGAAATCTACACGAACTATATTGTGATTTATATTTGAAATATTGTATTGTGAATGTACAATACTTATAATAAATGTGTCGCTTCCACATCAGTGATACGACTGTATTTTATTTCGAATTTTTGTTCACAGCTTTTAATAATCATAAAACGGACACTATTTTTTCTCTATTTTCAATAGCCTGTGAATACTATTTCATTTTAATTTTGGGTTGGTTAAAACATGGTGTGTTTGTGTATAATAGATGAATAATTATGTGCGCGTGTGTGTATGTGTGCTGGTCGTTTCGTATTTCATTCAACCGAAAAGCCATAAGAACTTTAAGATAAAGTAACAACTGTCTTACTCCATAGACGTGTTATCAAAATAGTTTGTAGTCAAAGATAGCAGACCCTGAGGTACGCCTAGTTGGTGTAGTCCTTGTGGTTTGAATACGACAATGTGTTTTTATCTAACATAGGGCCATCGCTCATACGCATTAACTCGATAGTAAGACAATTGCCCATTTTCATGTATTCTTTACATTTATTTTGTTTTAACAAACGTAAGTATTATAGCTTCTGGCAAGCACTTACAACTTTGTATTTTAATTATGCTTCGATATATTAGAAGCAAACTCCTTCAGGGTGGATACATTAAATCAAAGTGGTACATTAAGCCTTTATAAAAGTGTAGTGCAAATTTAATTTCTTCTCTTTACGGTCTGGTTTGGACATAATGGAAGCACTTTTCAATACCAGGAAGCCTTAGTATACTTAAAAAATCAGACGTCTTATTGCATTAATCATGAACAAAGTAAACTGAAGATTGATTTGTGAGGATCAAATATATCCTATCCTAGACAGGAGTTTTGCTCTCCAAATAGCACTCCATACCATGTTGACAAAAATATTGTTTTTACGGCTGATTTCCATTTGATTTCTTTGCTTCATAAAACCTTTAATATTGCCTGGTGTTCGCGAGGCAACTTTGTTTAGGAAGCCACAAAATTAAATACAGAAAAATCAAAATGAGGCAACAAAGCTAGAAATGTCCATAGATCGCCATGTTTTTGTTATTTATCTGGTTTAAAGAGTGATTGGACTGCTTTATACCTGATAGGAAACCAGTTAAGAACGATTTAACTATAGGGGGGTATTGGAATCTGAACATATCAGTAAAATACTTCTAACACCTTAATTGTTAATAGACGACTGGACTGGCATTTAAAACCAGTTCCCTCCCCCTGTTACATTGCTGCATACAATCGCTGGACAACACACAGACCGACAGAATGTGTCATATCCTCTTTTTGTATGTTTCGATGGGACTTGTTTGGATTCGGTCGATGGATTTGGGGTAATGTGTTTTGTATGAACAGAATAACAAACAATATTAAAAGCAGTCACTTTGATGATAGTAATGTAGTCAACTAGAGTGTATGCTGGTAAAACATCAAACGTGAACAATAGAAACGTTGGACAAAAAAATGAAGAGGAGACCAATTTGATCAACCAATATCAAATGACAATTCCATCAACTACTTTGAACATTGTCAAATTAATTCAACCCATGTACAATCAGACCAAGCTGTGTCAACGGCTTGATATAGGACATTCTGTATTCAACAGTTGTGGACATAAATAATGGATAAAAAGGTGAAGAATAAGTCAATTGGTCAAACAAATTTCTCTGCGTGTGAATTTTTGTATTAAGAAACCAACGTTAGAGGGGTAACCCCAAAGACAAGCTATCAACTCAGAAAGGGATGTGTCAACTGAGGTAAAAAACTATCAATACCAAACGGTTAAAAACATCACACAACAATATCTCATCTAGAATTACTTCTTGTTCTGTCTCAACTTTAGATTTCTATCAACGAGGAAGTTTGTGTATTACTTATTCAATACATCGTGTTTTATATAGCACTATTTCTTTCAACTAGCCTCTATCGTTTAATATAAAACATCTAAAGTATGTGCTAAAAATTACCATAGCAACAGTTCTTTCATAGTACGGAAGTTATATTGTATGAATGACACCTATAACCGTGCTTTTGAGCCATTATTTACTAACTGAAAATTAATACATATAAGCGAAATTACCACCGCAAGGAAATAAAGGTTCTTAAATGTGATTCATTGACTGTACCAATTATATCTGTAGCCTGTACAGCAGATACTGAACGTTTTTATGATTTTATTCATAAAAATGTCCAGTATCTGCTAAACAAAATACTATTCAGACTACAATAAAAAGAATAGCTGTAATTCACATATCGCCAATCTGACTCGAAGAGAAAATCAAAATCAAATAAAGTTATTGTCAGACATTCCTTACAGAACTATCACATAAATAGAAACAAAGCACTAAGAGTTTATATGTGTTAGATATAACCAGCCTAAGAAAATTAAAGGCCTGTCCCCGGTCTAGAATTTGATAAACAGTTCACGAAATGTTGACAAAATTTACATATTTACGCCAATTAATCACAATTATCAAGGAAAAGCTACACTCTGTAAGCCATGACATACAGTGAGAAATTACTAGCTGAAAAGCCAAACAAATTCGGTACTTTGTATACACACACATTGGACAGTATAAATCGTCTGTACTGACCTTCTGACCCTGTGTCATTATGTAAACTCTCTACACTGAGAGACAAGATTGTAGTGTGGCACTACTTTTTTGTGAATGAAACTATTTCTAGTAGGTAGTAAATCTTGTCACCTGGACAGACTATGAATGAACTTTAGTGTAGGTGAATACTTAATTATTATACTCCTGTTAGTTTTACATTTAAATTGCCATAATATATTCCGTGCTTTCACGTGCAATAAATCTCCCAACATTTATCAAAACTGCAATGTCTGCAATGTATACTTTTACAACAAGTGGTACTATTCTTCAACACGGATGAGAGGCGTCACTGTTTTGTCGCTACAAAAAGTGATGTATACCTATAGGAACTCCGTTCCTAAAAAGCGCCAACAAATCATGGGTTACCTAGCATTGTATTCTTCGCTATTTCAGTTTGTCAATTCAAACATTTTAACGTGCTTCAACGTGTTAGCAGAAGCTTATGGTATCAGATTTGGACGGAGTGGTAATTCAACCACACTGGTTAGGTAAATTGGCACCTGTGTACAATTGAGATGCTTCTTTACAGCATTAAGTCCGTTCGGAAACAACAAATTCTTAATTGATCTTTAGGATGATGGATATCCGAGATGTAGTATTTTGGGGATGGTCGAATGTTTGGGTACGTTTGTTTTGTAGGAATCCTGATCATATCCTTCTTACCAACTATTTATCTGATGACATGTCCGCATTGTCCCAAGTCAGAGGTTCGTTTACATATTTGGATACAGAGGAAGCTGTTTCAGATCAGGTTTAAATTCAAAAGCAAACCTACGAATATTGAATGTCTGTCACGTGTCCATATATTTCTCAAATGAAAATTCAACAAAATATGCTTTGTCAGTAAAGCACCGCGCTATAATAACCAGATGCAAATACGAGTTTCAAAAAAGTTATCAATTTCCTTCAGCGTCAATTCCAGTTTCTGAAAATAGCATATGAGAGTGCCTGTTTCTTAAATCATGCGCAGTTAATGTAGAACAAAAGCGACATAAGACATTTTATTGTATTTATGACGAAGAGCAGCTAATAGCGAGATGAAACTATTCGAAATTCTTTTGACAATATGGCAGAATTATAGAGTTGTTGTTAGTTATTCAACGTAACTTACTTTAATGGAAATTGTTAGAAGTTTCTGGGAACCCTTAAATGCATTTTGTTTTTAATTGCTTCAAAACAATTTTCACCAATTCATATTAGTCGATCACCCTTCATTTCTTAATGTATTATCCTTTTTACATGGTTTATACGTGTTGCTTTTTATCTAAATACGCGCAACTTGAATCACATGACCATTAGTTGTCAACAACATTATACAATACATAATTAACATAATAAATTTTCTTTCTCTATCAAATCGAATGGTAAGGTTACAATAAATGAGTATACATTCGGTATGAAATTTGAATAGCTGTTCAATAGTACGAGCTTTGTGTGTGCGTATAGCACTTCTATAGTACGAACTTCGTGGGTGCGAATAGCACTTCAATAGTACGAACTTTGCGGGATCGTTTAGCCCTTCAATAGTACGAACTTTGTGGGTGCGTATAGCACTTCAATAGTACAACCTTTGTGGGTGCGTATAGCACTTCAATAGTACAAACTTTGTGGGTGCGTATAGCACTTCAATAGTACAAACGTTGTGTGTGCGTTTAGCACTTCCATAGTACAAACGTTGTGGGTGCGTTTAGCACTTCAATAGTACGAACGTTGTGGGTGCGTATAGCACTTCAATAGTACGAACGTTGTGGGTGCGTTTAGCACGAGGGTCTATCACGAAATTTGGAGGCCCGTTAAATAGTGCGAACTTTGTTGCTGCGTTCAACACTTCAAGTATGAATGGTACTTACGTCCTAGGTCCTTTTAGCAACAATAGCTCGGAACAAGAACAAACTATTTTGTTCATGGACAATCAAACCAGTAAAAATGGCCACCCTTTGGAAGGAAATAATGTGGCCTTTATTTACAAGTAGCCTTTATTCGAAGGACATTTTGTTCCAAATATTCCATTAGGGTTATAAAAGAATTGGCTTTATTTATAATGTTGTCTTTATTCGTAGGTGACCGCTACCACAGGTTTACTGTATATAAGTCTCAAATCATATATATAACAGGTGTGTGTTCCTGTGAAAAATCGAAAGTCTTGATCTTTTCCTCTGTTGTTTTTCTCTCATGATTTTTTTAAACTAAAGCTTTTATCTAGATGTTTTACTTACATTTGAAACAATACATAAACGCATCAACAAAGGTCGTTATGTGGCTGTCTCTATTATTTATGACTCAACCTTCCATGTATTCAGCTTAACTCTTAAATCAATAGTTTAATCTAGCCAATATAGTCTGAATTATAGTATTGTATTTATTAATAAATTATGCACTCTTCTCTTACATAACATATTTGATGGTAACTGAATGAAAGATCGTATGTTCAAAATCTCTGCTTTGCCTTCTGATATTTATTTAACGCTTTTTCAGTGTCCACTTCAAGTACTGCGTTTAGAAATCACAGGAAATAGGTGAGGTGGTTATGGGTGCTTTACACCGGCCACGATAAAAACACGAACAATTATTTGAGGTAAGGGTTTGGAATATAAATACCCGGTTCTACCCTCTCTCTGGGGCGGCTCTGAAATTGCCTTACTTGATGAATTGACTGTTGAACAACAGATAGACTTTAAGGGCATAAAACGTTACCGTTATTTAATTTAAAAAATAATAAAGCTTGTACCTTCCTTGTGTTGGTTTCTTTGTATCATTACGGCGAAAATTTGATAAAATAAGTGTAATTTCACGTTCTAGTATTCCTCTGTTTTCTTAGTGTTTGGTTGCCTTGGCAATGTACGACCTTGGTATATACCCCCTGGATATTTGAGAGGTATCAATAGCACTTAGTGGAGAATAAAATATGACAAAAAGCTAACTGAAAAATAATTTTAACGATCTCTGTAAATAGATATACAAAAGCAACAACTATTCCTATAGAACAGAAGACTGGAAGTAGACAATGGTTATATGTTAGATATATCCGTAGGTACATTCTGAAATGCTTGTTAAACGTCACATGTTTAATAAATAAGACGTTTGTATAATGATTTCAATAAATGTTCTGTGTGGATCTTTTATATAAAAAAAATTCAAAATGCCAAGTCACACTATGTTTTTCTTCTTCCATTGTCGATGCAGGGCTATTTAATGGCATTTACTTTTTACACATGGTGTGAAAGGATCCCCAAGAATTAAGAACAAGCTGAACTTTTTTCAGGTGGGTTTATATGGTGTGGGTAGCAGTCCCTGCCTTGAAGGCTTTCAAGGATGATGCTGTGGCCAAGTTGTCTGGGACATTGTTTCCTTTACTGTTATCTTTATTGACAGGTGATTTTACTCGGAGGTAGTTTCTTTTTGTAAAAGAAAGACCTTTATTCACAGGGTGACCTTTATTTAGAGGTGACCGGTAACACGGTTCGACTGAACATCCATATTATATTAACTAGTTCTCTAGCAAATTCTTAGTAGCATTCAGGATCGTTATGTAAAAACCGATGTCTTGTTTCACATTCCTATTTTTCATGGACGTTGGTTTTGGAACTGTCTGTATCTTAGATGACTGAAACTGCATATTTGCACATAAAATAAATAAGATTACAGTAAACCATATTGGCAGACACATACATTATCTCATCCGTCATTCGTCAAATTGTAACTAACTTTATATTGAATTAGATAGACGTATTTGTTTTCAAAAATAAGAGACAACAGCTGAAGTGATACTCACAAATATCGTCGCTGTTTCAATATGCAATAAACCATGCTACATTAAGAACTAATATTGACAAGAAAAAAACTTCCATCTTCTGAAAGTCAATTATTTTTGTACTGGACTTTATTGTTAAAGACAATCCAAAATTTTAATGTACCACAGAGACATGAAGTTTATTAGCATCGTACCCAATATTCTGGAATGTGAAAAAAAACATTTCATGTCTGGTTGTAATGACTTACAAGAACGGTTTGAAAGGTTTATGAATCCCCCAGGATCACATTTGAATGATATATACGTAAGATATAGTAGCTTTTTTCTGAAGTATGTTGACGTTTGTCATTTTCAGCATTATTAAATTTCGGTGAACGAATTTTGTAAACGGATAGACGTTTGGATGCGTAACAAATAATGTTTAGTGAGCAGAAAAGTCCTCGTGGAAAGTGAACTTACTTAGACTTAAACAATTGCATGGCGGATGTAGAAAAACGCAGTACTTTGGTCCGCCTTAAAATTCATGCGCGCCGAGCGAGTGACAGCTTTGTAAAGCTGAACTATAGTCCAGTTTCCAAAAATCACACGTGAGAAAGCTGTCTAGCGAGAGTACAGAAAGTTGGTGGTTCTTTGTAGGCATGCGGTCTACTTTCATCATTAAAACTGTAAAAGTCGCCAAATGAAACTGGTTGTTGAAAGTGTAAAGTAACTTGAGTCAAGTCTCAATTAAATACAGAAGTGTTATTGAAAGTGAAACGAAAGATGGTGCTTGGTAATAACAATACGGAATTATGTTCGACAAAAGTACATGTTTTATGATTTTATATGATATATACAACCTGTTAACAAAAACGAGATTTATGTAATTCATAACTGTGATAATTATTACATAGATAAGTCACATAAGTGATTTCTTGTATAATTAGTTATGAAAGATTAGACAAGATGGCCATGATTGCCCTATATCGCTCACCAGATAAAAAGACTCTTAGAGAAAATTATCATGAGCCTTTGTAAAATTGAGTGACCCTGGGGCGGGGCCAATTTTGCACCTACGGCAATAATTTAAACAAACTTGGTAAATGTCCATCAGACAATGCTACATACAAAATATGGAAGCTCTAGGCCTTGAGGTTTTGAACAAGAAGATGTTCTTGTTTTCCTATATAAGCCTTTATAAATCATATGAATCCCGGGCCGGGGCTAATTTTCACCCTGGGCCCATACTTTTAAAAGACTTGGTAGAGCTCCAATAGACAGTGCTATATACCAAATATCTTAGCTCTACATTTTGTAGGTCTTGTAGTTTCGGACAAGAAGATTTTTTCAATTTTCCTAAATTGATTAGAGTAAACCCCAGGGCAGGGCCAATTTTGACCCCAGGGCAATAAGTTGAACGAACTTGTTAGAGGTCCACTAGATAATGCTACATACAAAATATCTAGGCTCTAGGCATTGTGGTTTCGGCCAAGAAGATTTTTAAAATTTTCCTATATAAGCCCATTTAAATCATGTGACCCCTGGGGCGGGGCAAATTTTGAACCTAAGTCAATAATTTGAACAAACTTGGTAGAGGTCCACTAGACAACTCTACACACCAAATATTTTAACATTGCAGTTTCTGACAAGAAGATTTTTAAAATTTCTCTATATAAGTATATTTGAAGTCAAGTGACCCCTAGAATGGGGCCAATTTTGACCCTAGGGCAATAATTTGAAGAATCTTGGTAGAGGTCCACTAGACAATGCTACACAACAAATATCTAAGCTCTAAGCATTGCAGTTTCTGACAAGAAGATTTTTTAAATTTCCCTCTATGTGTCTATTTAAAATCAAGTGACCCCTGGGGCGGGTCCAATTTTGAACCTAGGACAATCATTTGAACAAACTTGGTAGAAGTCCACTAGATAACAGCTACACACCAAATATCTAAGCTCTAAGCATTGTAGTTTCTGACAAGAAGATTTTCAAAATTTCCCTATTTAAGTCTCTATAAAATCAAGTGACTCCTGTGGCAGGGTAAATTCTGACCCTAGGCAAATAATTTGAACAAACTTGGTAGAGGTCCACTAGACAATGCTACACACCAAATTCTAGGACAAGAATATTTAAAGTTTTCCCTATTCGTTGCCATGACAACCAGAGTTTTTAAACAATTTTTTTTTTTTAACAAATTTGGTAGAGCTTCATACAAGGAACATCCATGTAAAGTTTCATTGAAATTGGCCAACTGGTTAAGAAGCAGATGTTGTTTAAAGCAATTGTTGACTTATTGTTACGGTAGTCCGTAAATATATTGTTATCTACAATGTTCTGCAACAAAATGGCTGCACAGCGCATAATAGGCGCTTTCAGAGCCTTCGAAAACTCTGAAAGAAAACGATACAGATAAAGAAAAACACATACAATATATAAATCACAGTTTCCTGTCAGTAGATCAATTGTAGATAACATGAACAGGTTCTACACTGATCTCTCCTTTGCTTTTGTTGTTTTCAACTGACAGACAGATTTCTTTGCAGAATACGACCTGTATCGATATGCAAACTTATATATTAGCTTGTTTACACTTTAATGGGTAACTTTGGTGCAGATGATTCAATGTCAACCGCATAAAACATGATATTATAAGTTTGAACAACGAAAATGCATTCGTTACATAATACCACTCCCTTTGTAGGTCACTGGACATTACAATGACGATAACATTGTAGTTGGTGTAAATAGATATAGTAGTCACAAATGATGGTATCTATCCAGAGGCGAAAACAAAAACAGACTGTTAAGGACTAGCAAGAAAGGGTCCGGATTGTAGAAACAGGAGGTCACAATATGCTTTACCATTGGTGCAAATAAAATGCATGACGTAAGGATAAGCAAGTCTAGACACCTTATTGTGCGGTGTCCCTGATAAAACGGGTTTAGCTTGGCGGGATGAAGATTTGTGGTCAAGGGTCTGGGTACCGATTTTTATGGTACTAGTGTTTTTTTAAGGCCTTTTCCTATTTGTAGACGTTATAGACCATACCGAACAAACTATGAAGAATGGCGTAGAAATGAGCTTTATGTGCATCATTGATTCTCGTAACATTTGAACCGCGACTCTGATTCCCACACTGAGTGAGAACTATGTCAGTTCGGGAAATATTGGGAAACCTATTATGACAAGAAGGTCACCATAGCATAATTAATCACTGTATAATTATGTGGAATACTTCTTTTTTAATAAACGGCATTATTACTTCATGCAAACTATTATTGCAGTAGTACATTCACAGCGTGTGCAAATATGTGCAGGTTGTGAATCAGTCAAGAAATACATTTCTATCGATTGTGCAAGAAAAAAAACAATAGTCTTGCTGGGAACTTTGCAAGTAATTGGAGAGATACAGGCTTACATAAGTGAGTACAACTATCGTGAAATTGATGAATCGTATTTTTTCTGTATATTTAGTGGACGAGATGCAATTGATTTTCATGAGTTAGAGAAATAAATACTTTAATTATACCTATATTCTAACTTCATAACTTATTTCAGGAGCTTAGATAAAGACTTTTCCATAAAGCCTTATATATGTTACAGTGCAATATGTACGGATACCACAATTTGTTCAGTACATAACAGAACCGTACTTAAGTACGGACCATTACTGACAAAACAGAGGAACTGGGTAAATAGAATAGTTATGACAAATCAGTACGTCAGCATAGACAAATAAACAAACTTTGTGTCACAGCGAATATATAACAGAACAACTAGCACAGATCGGAATGGTATAGACTAAACGAATTAACACAGACAGTGTAGAACGTCATATACTAAACGGAATAACACAGACGGTGTAGAACTGCATAAACTTAACGGAATAATACATACAATGTTGAACGGCTTAGAAACAACGGAATAACAGACATAATTGAACGACATAATATACTGAACGGAATAACATAGACAAAGTGAAACGGTATAGACAAGGACAAAGAGGAAGGGATTAGACTTAACGGAAGAACACAGACAAAATGGAACGGAATAGACTAATTGGAATAACACGGCCGAAGTAGAACGGCATAGACTGGATGGTATTAAAAAGCTAAGGTGAAACGGCATAAGTGGAATTATACACACACTGGGGACGGCGCAGTCTGTACGGAATAGCACAGACAAAGTGGAGTAGCATAAACTGATTCAAAGAGCACAGGCAATGTGCAATGGTTTAATAATGACAGGAAAAGCACAAGACAGGCAAAGCGGAGTACACATCGAGGGCTCAGCGCAAAACTGTCGTAAGTTGTTCTTATTTCAATTTGAGTAACGACACTGTTGCGTTGAACCCTCGACATAGTCTATACAACTGATCATGACAAAGAGAACATCAATACAGCATAGAAAAAGAACATGACAAAAAATCACGTAACTTCACTGACAACAGGCATGTTCGCAACAATATTCATGTTTTGTGACACAACGTGTCCTGATGTCACATCTATTATTTCGCTTGATATTATATTAATGTGTGCATATAATTCTGATCATTGAAATCGCTTTGTTATCTAATAATCGATCGATTTCTACAATGGTTCACTTTCGATTGTATGCGTATTAACATCCTATGTCTATAGTTTTTATTCATTTTCTGAAAACTACCAGATACGACAATTCAAACTTTCGAATTCAAATTAAATGTTTAAGAATATCTTTTAAATAAATCATACATGTCAAGAGTATGATTGTACAAACTCGGCATTTGGATGAAAACATGAAATAAATCTTGGCGTAGCATGCTCATTCTTCAAAAACAATCTCAGACTTAGCGTATTATGTACGTTCATTAGTTCAAATGCCCTCTATTTGAGAGAAAGGACGTCTAGAAACAATTGGTGATAGTATGTATCGTCTACAATTGAATCATTTAGTCTAGGATCGATAAGCGCGTCTGTTGGAGTGGAAATGTACAATATAAATGGCATTGACCTCGTAAAGGTAGACATTCAATGATTTGAAGTTATCTCAAAGTAACAGTACATACACTTTACATAGTGGTCGCGTGCAAATGATATACAGATACAGAAGCATTATAAAGACAGATGTTGTTGTTTAGAGGTTGTTGTTCTACAGAGGTTAAATTCATAGTTAAAGTGGGAAGTGGGAAGAAATTCGTGCTGTTGTTAAATAAAAGGGAGATTGTTGCTCAAGAGAGGGCCCCTCTGAAGATGTTGCACTGTATGAAATAGAACAGAGTGCTAAAAAACTGTGATAAAATCTCATTCAGAGGGAGCTTCAATATTCTAGCCACTTTAATGTACATAATTACACTTCATATTCAGATAGGTGTATCGGTGACCTAGTGATAACGCACTAAACTACTTCTAGTAATCAAAAGGTCGTGGCTTCCGATATCTTAGGGTCGCCTATTCAGTAACCGCATCCTTGCTACCGAGCCAAGTACTGTGTCTATAGAATATCGCACGAATACGGATAAGGTGTGTATCTGTGCTTAACATTGGGCAACTTAAAGAACCAGGAAAACTATTCGAAATACGACTAGGGATATAAATGCCTGGTTCTCCTGTATCTTATCTCCCCTGTCCGGGGCGGTTCTGAAGTAACTATTATAGCATTCGAATCTATAATAGGCGGTTGAACTACAGATGAATAATACATTAAAATCTGGGCCCGTTTTTAATATGTCTTCTTTCTTTTAACCTTATTCCTAAAGCAGCTCAATATTGAGACCATTTTAATATAGACGTTACTAATGTTCGTATATGTTAATGTGTTTCTAATGTATAGTTCAACTTGGTTTTAACATCTTTTATTAATTAACTATTAGAGGGGAAAGTAGAAGAAAACGACTTTTCCTGCAAAAAAGTTGTCGACAATAGGCTAGTAAATTCCATGTATTCCCATTCGTTAAAAACTCGGCATTACATATGGAGTTGTGAATTGCGGGCTTTTCCTTGGTTGTTGAAAAACACCACAATACGAATGAATGCATACCATACGAAAAGAGAAACCAATGGCTGCGATTTTTTATAACATTATAGACTAGTATTAGAATAAAAATATTTTTCTACAGTTTACACGAGATATGGGTTAATATCGTTGTTTTACAGTTCATTGACATTCATTGTGATGAATTGGAATAAATACTTTAAACCGGAACTAATGAAATATACGTAATGAATATCTAAAACATCAGAAGGAAATACAACGCATCAAACTGTCTATCTAACATCTAAACAGATATCCTACAAACTAAAGAGAAGTTTATGGCGTTAAGTACATATGTAAAGCGTGAAGTACTTATTTCATTGCTGTAAGTGAAAATCAAATACGTCAAGCAGATATTTATACATCCTATAAAATAAAACCTGAAAATAATTATATTATGTGAAATAAATGTTGAAAAAGATTTAGTATTACTAAATACCTTGAATTCACTATATATCAAAAAACTATAATGTTAATAGCGTTTCCAGAATTAGAAAATTATTTATAAAATTGGACTCTTCTCTATGCAAAATCAATGAATGCGATTAAAAATCTTCTTCTGGTGTTTTTTATGTCTTATTAATCAAAATGAAAAAAGAATATACATATTAAATTCTGGTACTTTCAAAGTCTACTCTTTGGTGCCAATGATATGTCCATGCCACTTGTTAAAACAACAACATTTATCGTACACGTTTGTGTAAATTTACTTTATAATACATATATTTCTCATGCCTAAACATTATTGATAAGCCCATACTAAATGTTTCATACTTCACGGTCATCTTTATAAGCCAAAGTTGTATGCATTGGAAATCACTCCAGCGTTTTGGTACACACGAAAACAATTGTTTACAAATATGCCTGCGTAACGTAAATGACGCCATAAACCCTATCAATTATATAATTATCTTCTTGCGGGTAAGTTACTTGTTATAAGTGAAGGAAATTACCGGATATATATAGCCAATAACTTGGCTTGATTCCGGTTATAATTGGGGATTATGTGAACAATCGTCCAAAGCCCCTTTTAAGCTGCTAATGTACTTTTGGAAGATTGAGAAATATACGATAGGCGTACAAATGTTGGTTAAGAGTCATTACGTCCGTCACAGTAACTTTAAAACTTGTTCCTAAAGTATAACTTTCCAAACATTTTCCTAAAATTTGTGAGTACTGATCTACTAGAGAAATCCAAACGGTATAATGGATATACGTACAGTCAAACTTATGTTAGGGATCACCGCCGAATAAAGGCCTCCTTGTAAATTAAGGTCATTCTTTTAAAAGCCGTCGATGATTATTTAGAACATAAGGACCACCGACTAATGCGGTCTGTGGCTTTTGCTCACAGTTAATTTGTGTTGTTTCTTATAAGTCAACTTGACAAATACTGTACATCCTCATACAATAAGAGCACATTTGAAGCAAAATAAAACTGCATTAGTTACTATTATTATTTTACCAAATTTTTATAGCATTTTTTTCCATATATGGAGTGCGTTTTACAAGTGCTTTACAAAAGAATTCATCCACACAAAAAAGAAAAAAAATGAAATACATGTACATAAAAAATATATAAAACATGAAGGTATCATCATCAAAGTAAGTAAATTTCAAGTTACTAAATCATTTAAAAAAACAACTACATACTAATTATATGCTCATACATTTTAGTGATACTAACTGTAATGATCTATCATTTTAAAATCTATTACTAAATAAATGTTCGAATGTATGCAAATAGCACTGATAAGCACAGCACTAATAAGATGAAATTAAATTTAATGGGACGGGATGTCGGGCGATATCAAGTTTCACCAATTTATAGATATAAAAACTAAACCATACTCATACACTGAAATAAAACCATTGTATCAAGTCCATTGCAAGTGATTTGAAACATATATTGCATTTGGTTGGTCTTCTATAAACCAATATCGCACGTAATTAACAATTATTTTAACAACGATAACTACTCTATATATAGGAATACATTACAACAAATAGCCTTTACATGACTATAAGTGTATAATGCAGGGAACAGTGCCTCAGATTTTTGATAACGTCCTCCGTTCGTTAGATACTCGACTTTAAAGAAATTCCGTACCCAGAACCCCGCTGTTTATTACGTAATACGCCATAGATGAAAAATGAAAACACTTATCATAATTCTAAGTCACGGTCCCCTAGATTAACATTTCCGCAACAAAATACAGAAGATCGCTTTGAAATCCGTCATCAAATAAGGTGACAATGTTAATTCGAAAATGACACCTGATGTGTTTTTTAAGCTGAGCAATTAACAATTTAAGTGTCTGATCATTATCGTCTCATGAAATCAACGAATTTGACGCACCCAATTCAATTTTGATAGCCAATCAAAATCGCAAATATTTACGGTTCAATAATTGAAACCACGCCCAGGTTTGATGTCTAATAAGATATTTTATAGCAAAGTATTGTCATTAACGAAAACGAATTAATTGCGTTGCGCCTCAGCGCAACGCATGTTTGGGGTCATGTAACTGAAAGTCACTGGTGAGGTAGTAGTGAACAGTGTTGGTGGTAGTGAATAGATTTGTGTAACAAAGTGATACAATGTAGACGTGAAATTGCTGAATTATAGACACGTAATGCCATCTCGTGTTATGAATTTAATCCTATTGCTAAACTTTATGTACTGTTTTTACATTTAATGAGTTCAAACTCTAATGGAAATTCTAAATTTAGAATCATTTATTAGACTTTTGTCTTTTCCGAATGACGTCACTGATTGTCAGTGGGTGCAGTGGTAAGATGCTCGCTTATGAAGGTCCTGGGTTCAATCCCCGGTCGGAGCCTATTACTTTTTTAGTATTATTTTCTTGATAGAACATTTTTTCTCAATTAATTAGCTAAGATATCAAAGCGAAAGCATGCTTGTGTTTAAAAAAATGAGTAAACATACAAGCTAGTTTAAAGCAATTTAGAAAACCTGATCCGATGTATCACATTCAAACTGTTATAGCCGAAAATCTATCTGGTAAAAGTGTTTTATATTTTCACATCTTGTTTATATATCTTTGAAGATATTTTTTATCTAAGTCTTATAGAATGCCCCCACACAGGGGCACTGGTTATAGTTGTTTCAACAAATGTGCAATTTTTGCTTCGGTGAAAACGGGAGTCTGTTTTATGCACATGCGTTTATTTTAGATGTAAAAAATGTTAAAAGCAATGTTCATTTGTTGCTAAAGGTCATTTTGTTAAATGGATGGGTCCAAAATGTAAACCAACACAAAAAAAACAATTCTACAAAAACTTATTTCATGTGCATTTTTTCTAAATAATGCCATGTTTTTTCAAATTTGGGCAAAAATGATAAGAGAGGGTGTGTCACTTCAAATATATAAATAAAACATAATGGGACGGTGAAATTTGCTAAAATTTAACATAAATGTCTTACAGTTTCTAAAAAAGAATAAAAGTAATGAAAGCTGTTACAGACCGAAATCCTTAATAGCTGCACTTCAGTCTTAATTTCGTTTTAAAAAATATTTCTTTCGTACATGCCCTTGTTCGCTCTGTTATATCATCGACCAAATTAGTCAGCTTATCAACGCGTTATGACGTAAAATTGATTTTTTTCTAGGTATGTATCTCCATCAATGTTATTTAAACTTTCCTAAACCCATCAAAAATATTGATATGTTACGATGATATAATATGCAGGCCTATTAAAATCGCTGATGTGTATACTTTTCAATGTAAACAAAGGGAACGATAAATAGATAGCACGTACAGAGGACAAAGTTATTTTCAGTAAAGTTCGGCTATACTGCTGATGGGATTCGTATGAAAATTTACAGGAATGATCTTTACTATAATGCGATATTGTATGTTTAAATTTACAAAAGTACTAAATGAAACGAATAAATGTAAACTTAATATTAACAGCTTTATGTACGTAGGCTATTCTTTTCTTACTTTTGATTTCTGACAATTATTTTTACTTAACAAAATTCTCACATTTACAAATTAAGCTAGGTAATAACTGTACTGTATTGGTAAATTGATGATTTTGTTCTGTTCTGTTACATTTTATGTTATTTTCATTGTTTGCAAAATTTGCTTATAGTTCACGCATGTAAGTGTATGTTTATGTTTATTTGACGATGGACTGTAATGCTTAAGTCTTAATAAAGTATATGTTCTGTTCTGTTTATGTATGCCCAAAGTATCTGTGTGAGATATTATGATAGTTCAGTGTCAGTTCATTTCTGCACAATAACAGTTGATATACTTGATCAATAGGATTAATATATTGAAAAAAAATGTTGGTATGAAGTCACGCGACCAACCAATTTATAAACAAGAGGGCCATGATGGCCCTATAAATGCTCACCAGGAGAAAAGGTCATTTGGAGATTAACATTGTTGAAGTTATCTATACGAGTCCAAGTAAGATCAAGTGACCCATCTGGGCCGTTTTTTATCCCATGGCCATTATATGAACAGATTTAAAAGAGGTCCATTAGACAAAGCTACATACCAAATATCTTAGCTCTAGGCCTTGTGGTTTCGGAGAAGAAGATTTTTTTTAATTTTCCTATATAAAATAGAATAAACCCCAGGGCAGGGCTAATTTTGATCCCGGGGCCATAATTTGAACAAACTTGGTAGAGGTCCACTAGACAATGCCACATACAAAATATGTAAGCTCTAGGCCTTGCAGTTTCGGAGAAGATTTTTTTATTTTTCCTATATAAGTCTATATAAATCAAGTGACCCCCGGGGCGGGACCAATTTTGACCCAAGGGCAATTATTTGAACAAACTTGGTAAAGGTCCACTAGACTATGCTACACACCAAATATCAAAGCTCTAGGCATTGTAGTTTTTGACAAGAAGATTTTTTAAATTTCCTATATAAGTCTATGTAAAATCAAGTTACCCCCGGGGCGGAGCCAATTTTGACCCCAGGGGAATAATTTGAACAAACTTTGTAGAGTTCTATTAGACAATGCTACATACCAAATATCTCAGCTCTAGGCCCTGTGGTTTCGGACAAGAAGATATTTTAATTGTTTTCTATTTGTTGCCATAGCAACCAGAGTTTTTAATGAAATTTAATTTATTTTTTGAACAACTTTGAAAGGGGACCACCCAAGGATCATTCCAGCTAAGTTTGGTTGCAATCGGCATAGCGGTGTAGGAGGAGATGTTGTTTTAAGTAAACATGGACGCCACGTAACGACGCACGACGCACGATGGACGCAGGGCGATCACAAAAGCTCACCCTGAGCACATTCGTGCTCTGGTGAGCTAAAAACTACCCAAAACATTTTGAGCAGTCCTTTATACCACATTTCCGATTTCAGAACAAACATACTTTTTACCTACTGTTAATAATTTTGGTCGCGGAACAGCAAACAGACATTTTGAAAGGATGGCATTGTACAAATAATTTACTGGCTTAAATATTCTTAGTTAATTACATACAAACAACACTACACACATTAGGATCGCTTGTTTCTGATTCCTGATGTTCCACTTAAACAAGGCATACTTGAGAGAGTAAATAACTTTTACCGGATTGTCTTCTCGACAGCAATATCAGCCAATAATAAATTACTTACTGTTATCGTGTACTTTTAAAACCAGAGACTTTATTTCTTAACGTTTCGTCATTTTAACTTCGAAGGAAAGATAAAAATAGATAAGAAAATGAGTCCAAGAAAGAAAACACGTGTAAAACATCCCACATTCCACAAAATACTACCCTTCTCCAAATTGCCCATTTCAAACCTTGCACAAGACTATACAAAAGGTATTGGACAAAACAGTCTCCTTGAGAGTACGGTCTTGAAAATGTCTTTAGCGAAGCTACATGGGGGTTATTAAACAACTTCTGCCATCCAACCTAGCAATTCTCCCATAAAATAACAAAACACAAAGTTACATAAATCAACCAAGGACGCACACAATAAGATATAACAATCAATAACAAACACATAAATAACAAAATGGCTTACGTAATATTTCAACGAAACCATTGTTTAAAACGATGCCACCATTTATATTGTAAAATTTGACAGTTTTGTGGCGACATATTATTTAGAAGTTAATCGTGAGATTACCCAAGTTGCTGTTCAATGTCTTAATACAGAAGCCCTCATTCGGTTGGTAAAACTTCTGAATAATTAATTCCAAATATTGATTAATATGAAAAGAACGAACTTATTTAGATGATTCTTTAATTATAAAGTCGCCAATGAATGGCAAAGATAAGTAAGTACATCCTAATCTTCCCAGAACGGAATAAGATAGATAGCCGACTTCCTCGGGTTACATAAAATAGATAGCCGACATTTCTCGGGTTACATAAGCCAAACGTTATTTCGTACTTATTCAAAAAAAATATTTGATTTTTATTGATTACTACAGGGACATCTACCAGATTCTGGTTTAAAGCCACAGTTTCGATTCTTTGGACACATCGACTACAGCTTGAGTCGAAGGGCACGTGTGATAAGTGACCAATTGAACAAATGGAAGGATGGAACTGTCTGGCATCGAAAGGTTTACTGTATTAAGTTATCTTCTCAACCAGTCTCTCAGCATGATTAATGATCGTAAAATACTGTAACCAGTTGCTATAGTTACCACGCCACATTAGACACACCGATACTTAATACTCATAGCTTTAACTGAACTCCGAAACTTTCTTTGTCACAACACAAGGTTCATTTGCATCAGAATGACAATTGCAGACTTTGTAAATAGATTTGCTTTTAACAAACAAATGTACCTCTCAAATTTCCAGTCTGGCGCTATATAAAATTTCTGGTTGCCGCAAACATAAATCTGTATATATGTGTCTTTAACGCATCAGAGAAAGGTATTGCATCGTTAATGGTATCTTATATGAACGATAAATCAATTTCCTTCAATGTAATTCGATTCGCAACAATAGATGTTTTAATCAATTGGAGTGAAGCATTAATCCATCTCAAGGAAGAATATTTATTGGTTAACGTAAGCAAGCACCATTGTTGTATGATATTGTTGTATTGCTTTCCTCGAAGGTGCATTAGATAAATTAAACATTCAGATACTATACCCTACAATAAACACAGTTATTACTCAAGCTGAAGTGAGTTAATATATTAATAGAATTAAAAATATAATCGTCAAATTGTCCCTTTTTCTTAATCAGTTACCTTGGATACTATAATTCATTTTATGACACATTTTGAATTTTTATAAGAGTTGTTGCCCTTGTTGAGAAATAGAAAAAAATATCTGTAGATATTTCTCGATCACCAGTATTTCCCTTTATCAATTTAGATTGCTCTAGTGCTGTTTCATCTTTTTACCATGCGTTTTATTAAAATTAATGTTCTTTCTTTATTTTTTTTAAAATTTGGTTGCTCCCACAGACTTTAATACAAATATAAAGGGAAAATAACTCAATGGAATGTCAATTTTATTTCTTTAAATCTCATGGTAAATCATTTTGTATCATGGAAACCTATAAAAGTATAAACATTTCCAAAATCTGACAGCCCCATTTTGAGTCAGGATTCTAATACATTAATTGGAATATCTAAGCGTAAATTACATATTCCATTTGTCAATATACATTGGGAGTATTCATAAGTATATTTTTAAACTCACCTTCGTCTTATTTCATTCAGTTTAATAAAATACAAAGAAATTCTCATTAATCATCTAAAGGTAATTATCTATTCATGATTTTGATATTTCTAACATAACTTATAAAAGAGACCAAACGCTGCACAAACTTTTGTTTTCAATGAGATCAACACATTACACTCCTGTAGTCACGCTTAGCAATTACAACCCTGTCGTTTTAAATTGTGGATCTTGTCGCAATCATTCTATTAAGATTCTTCGTTAAAACGTTTCCTAGACAAATATAGATTCGTTTATTTCGTTCCCCGTATAAGACAAACACATCGTTTCCTAATTATACCAATACTGTCTCTTACTTAACCAGACATAATGAGTTCAGTTTGTTAAATCTCCCGGATGTGAATACAGAGATTCCATTATTCTGACATTACTGACCAAACTTTCGCCTCCAGATAAACCAACTCAATATCATTATGTGGTGGAAATAAGGAAACTATAATGAAATCTAAGTTAGCTAATATACATTGGGAATGGAGATCCGCTATATAATAAACAAGACTAGAATTTCTTACATAGCGTGCATCAAGTTTATCGAAGTTCTTCATCAAAAAGACGACGAACGTTTTACGGAACCGGATTCGGACCCAGATGCTATAAGGCATCTTAACCGCTTCCTTAAGCCCGTTGAATAAATAGTCATCAATTTCCAATATTTATATTTACCAAAAACAACAATCACAAAATATCAGAATATGAGCACAAACTGTTAATTCATAAAGTACGAGTGTTTAGGCACAGGACACGTGACAACAAATCCACTCAGAAAACTAAACAATCGGGAACAAAACAAAAGCAAAAAAAATGGAATCAGCAAGCGCAAAAATTAGACTCAGTAAAACACAGAAGTTTTATAAAGAAGAACAATTAGAAATAGACCAATTACTCAAAAGATTATTAAAACACTCACAGGGGACGAGCAGAAGCTAAGAAACACTCCGGAGCAGAAATGGAAAGAAAAACAAAAACAACGAATCGGAAAAAAATATGCAAGTGATAGGTCTTATTTTGAGACGGATGACGTTCTTCCATACAGTAAACTACTAAACGACTATACTCACATTTGATCATGAAATTAAGATTCATTTAAACCCTCTTATTTCTTGCAATGCTAAAGCATGAGACATCCAAATACGGCGAAGTCCAAAGTACAAAAATACTTGGAGATGAATCGTACTTCACATTCACACGAATGATGCTTTAGAAAAATGATTTATGAAAATATATATTACAACTTGACTACCCTATTAATGTAGTCACATAACCCTAAACAAGAATATCTTTCTTACCTAACATATGTATCAGACCAATAATATCATACCTAACTCTAGTGCCTTAACCATTGCGACAACTAATACAGTTCATAGAAAAAGCGTAATCAATCTTCGTAAAAATTATAATCATACAGTACAACTTCTTCAAAGCAACACCCTTTAGGAGAAGCAGAATTGTGTTGTTGTTGAGAGGTTGTTGCTCTAGAGAGATTAAAGTAACAGTTAAATCACGCAGTGGGAAAATCAAAGGAGGGGTTGTTGCTCAAGACAGGGCCTCTCTAGAGAGGTTGTACTGTATATATGCATTTAACGTGAAAATACATAGTCGATATCATGTGCCTTGTTGCAAAGTGTCATCCTATTATCAGTAATGCGGTCATTACAATTATTTTGTATAACTCAATATCAAAATCAGCGCACAAATATATGTACGTTTGTGATTTCGTGAGGTCTTTATGTTTTAATTCGGTGACTATTTCCTATGTTGTCTCCAGGAATCCTATAACTGCGGCTCTAATCATCGACGATTCTTCCTCTCCTTTTGCTGTGTTAGATCCCTAGTTTATGTAAATGACTGGTCCTGGTATTTCAGATTATAATTCTAAATGCTTATTTCCCATTAACATAGCAATGTCGTAATTGCCTCTTGAATATTGAAATCGTTTTTTTTCACATTATTCAGATATCCCCGACTCTCGGCATATTCTTTTAAGTTGTTGAATAAGTACAAAATAGAAAATTAGATAAAAGGTCATTTGTATATCGCAACTGCATTATTTAATGCTATTTGCGATATAGTTAAATCAAATACAATTCAACTTTCTCACTCAGCCACTGCTATCCAAGTTAGCCTTTTATTTGTTCAGAACTAGCAATCATGTCTAAGAATTTATTTTCATTATCATTTTTTCGTACTCTTTCAAATCGTGTTTGTGTACTATCCATAGATTGCCTCTCTCATTTTCAAACTATGAAATTAAATGTCTTTTCTCGTTTTAGTGGCTATTTACGCTCTGCTATATTAAATACTAATCCAATTCAAAACTGGGTAATTTTAAGTATAACTACGCAAAAACGAAACGAGCGGGGGTTTGCCAACGTTGAAGAACGATATCTAAAGTGAAACACAGCTTTTTAAAGTTTAACAAATATTTTACTTAGGTAATTTTTTAGGAAAAAGTATTGCTCGTGAATTGCGAAATAATAAAAAAATCAATTAATAGAGTTCAAATGGATACGTTATTTACGTTCTTGTCGTGCACTCTTGGAGTATATTTTACTCATGTAATGGAAGTGAATGGTCAAAACCAGAGACAGAATAACGAAATGGTGATGAAGAATTTCAACAATCGGGGTAGTAACAATCCATGATTTCAAGCTGCTCGCCAGTATCAAGTTGTATAAACATTGGTAAAATTCAACCAACGGGTTAAGAATTAGGTAATGTTGAGAAGTCAACCAAAGACCCTGATGGCTATCCGAGTCGTATCCAAACGCTTAGCCTATCAGACGAGTAAACTAACAAACCGAGGACCTAAATAACTTCTGAACCAATGATCAGACACTTGTGTTTAATCAAACTAGAAATAATTACAGGTTAAATTTTAACCAAAGTTTTATACAATTGCTTCTAGAATTTGAAAGTGGACTCAAAATTCGGCTTAACTTCAAATTGAACACTAGTGATAGAATTGTACAAACGTCTATCCAATTGTGCCCTGGTCATCCACTTGATAAACATAAACTACACAAAACACCAGTCCAGACACCGTAGAGAATCGCATGTCAGTAATTGGACAAGGAATCTCCGTAAAGATTATATTAGCTGAAATAACATGGCCAATCCACACCAATCGCATTCGCTAATACGTAGATATATTAAAAAGTTAGTTATTTGTTATCTATGGGGAGTTGAGTGGGACAGTGGACTGCGAAAGGAATCTAGAGGAAGTAGACAGATTATTACGACAAATGGTATCCCTGTGGTGGTTTATCCCTACGAAGTTTTAAATATTTTGCAATGTTTTCAATCGAAATTCAGTTTTTTTACTTAAAAAACTGTAAGGAGAACAGGTTTTATTTTTTGAATCAATAGAGAAAATTTCAGAAATGTAATATTTGAGCTTCGTTTTATTAAATAAAGTAATCTCTAGTTGATAAAGCAGAAACATTTTCTTTTTGTGTGAATTTCTAAAAGCAATTTATCTAATTTTCGATTCCACGCAGTTTTCAATAAATCTTAAGAAATACAATTATTACAATAACAAAAAAATCGGAAAACGATAACTAACAATTTCAGAGGTTCGATTGCATGTTACATGGATAATATCCATTCAAGACAACATCTCTGTGTGGCAAAGGGGTGTTGCTTTAACAAAAAAACATGATTTCAAGATTATCAAACCTGAGTTACTTCTGTTTCGTTGAGTGATCATCTCTTGGAAATAAAGCGCGTGCGTAGAATATTTTGCAGTTATTTCACAAGCTTGTTCAATTCTTATATTAATTCAAAAGATATACAATTCTTGTATTTTAGTAAATGGCGGCGGGCGGTGGTCGATTTGAA
Organism: Lutraria lutraria; assembly: GCA_964023205.1. Lineage (NCBI taxonomy): Eukaryota > Metazoa > Mollusca > Bivalvia > Venerida > Mactridae > Lutraria > Lutraria lutraria. The sequence goes on from OZ026841.1 coordinate 22,465,351, forward strand.
GGATGCCGAATTTGGTGTCAAGTTGTCCCACGTTCGAATCCTATTATTGCCCTAGTAATTTTTCTTGAGCCAGAAATAAATCTACCTTATATTGTTAAAATAGCACAGTGATGTAATATTTTATATTTTGGGGATTTGGGGGGATTTTTGAAACAATGCGGCGACAAGTATTGTGCTAAATGTGATAAGAGATTGTGACGTTTTCTGTGTTGCTTTTTTAAATTTAAAAAGTAACCGTTGATCATGAACATCTAACGTGTATATACGTTAATTAAGTATAATATACTTAGTAGCGCATCCGCTTGAAAGGTAAGATTACCTTCTATGACGGTCATTTATTATTGGGTTGGTGTTCAATGTTTCCTCTGTATTTCAACATGCTAACGAAGCCAACTAAATTTCTAAGCAGATGATTTTCGACATCAGTGTTTTATTTTAGCCGTTTCTGTGTGTAGTTATTATTTGGGATGATTGTAATGGTGAACTATGTTGGGTTTTTTTCATCGACAAAGTCTGTGTACATTTTTAGTTAGAACTATATGAGTCTGAATTAGATCGGAACGCGCTATTTACAACGGACTTTCGTTTAAAAGAAGAGAAAACATGAGCTGTTATTTTATATAAGTTAGATATAACAATAATCGGATGTAGTAAAGTATTAATCCCCCCAGAAGCGGCTTTCGTTACTTCATAGAAATTGAAATAGTGAAATATGAACATAATGTAGTAATTATTCCGGTCCCTAAGAAATATGTTTAATCATGCTTTACAGTGTTTTCTTAAAAACAATATACATGACTTTAAAAGCGACGAGGAACTGAAGTTTGTTCTCCATGGAAACCATTTCATGAATTAATCTGTCGCTTGTAGCATGTAATTATTGTATTTTACAACATACTAAACATCCTGACATGAGAGCATTTGTTTTGACAAAACTTGATTGTATATACGATATGTCAGGTTGTGTTGACAACACTATTGGAATAGACTTATTTGTATCGTCATTAACCATGCATTCAACGCTGTAACATAGTTGTCACGAACATGAACTTCATTGCAATAAAACAATCATCAAAAACAATGTCAACGTAATATAAAAGCTACACATACAATATCAGTCATATACAATTAATTCCATCTCAGTGAATCAAAACAAAAAGAATTAGCGTAATTAACAACAACACGAGCCTTATTTACTACGTAATGGAATATTCAGCAAAAGTGTCTGAGTATTTCAGAAGTTACACATACAAGTAAATGTATTGTCTTACCTTAAACACTTTCTGAGTTGTTTCTCTATTGTCTGTAATCCATATTCAAGCAGAAGTAATCACAGCATTCGTATATCGCTTGATCTTTACATCAAGTCATCACCAACTATAGGAAAACCATCATTTTCATGAAGTAAATTATTCATTTTTTCCAATAGTTTGAATACATCGCGTCCTGATAACAATATGGAACAGTACTTCACTGTTGTTGCTTATATTCTATAAACCAGTAGCTCTCACTCCAGTTTGTACGATTGATACATTGCTGTCTTTATTTTACCAATGATAACTGCTGTCTGTGTTAAATATGACAGCAAGCTTCTCTGACAGTGTGTTCCAAATGAAAGCTTTCTTCTCTCGACTATGTGAAATGCCTCATACTACTGTAAGGTGACTCTCCGATTCTTGCTGAAAACAAGATTTCACTCACTTGTGTATCGATCTTTTTATGTTAAACTTTCGTACAGCCAAATATAACTTTTGAAACTACGACCAAGCGCTTACAGTTACCACGTGCGAAGCATTTAAACTCCATGTATTTCATACAATGTCATACAAACTCACATACTAGTAAATGTACGTTGATCCCGTCATTAAAAGAATAGGGAAGGAGAGTTTATGCCCTAGACTATCTAGTTTCTAACATTATTCACAATATGAAATGTATACGTACATATTTACAAAACTGGTTTCCTTGCAAATATTATTAGCCATATATAAGTTTCTTCACAATCTTGGTATTAGTATTATTATTGATTTATTTATGTAGCACATTGTTGTGAGAACATCTCATGCTGGTCTGCATTTGGCGGTAGCGTTTTTCTGCCATGGCTAAACAAATTAACAGACAACACCAGGTGTGTTGTTATCATTTTCTGTGAATATCTCTATATAATTCATCTCTGGTCGTGATTCTAATGAGTTTGTTCAACGAATTCCCTGAAAAGAGTTGTCGATGACGAACATGGAACCATGCATTTTGGTCTTTGTTGTCAATTTCTCTATTTTTACTTCACCGCTTTAACTTGATGCCGTTGTACTTGACAACATTTATTAATTGAAGTGTTTTTTATCATACCATTTGTTTTAGTTTAACACGACAAGCAAGAACAATAAGGTTAACCTGCGGCTGACTGCTAAACATACACAGTGTATGTTGGGAGTGCGGTCGGGCCAATAAACTATCAACAAGCGATTGATTAGGAAGACAAATAACACACTAATAACACACCAAAGTCAAAACCAAGTAGCGCAGGCATTGGCTGCAACAATTAACTTGTCGTCCTCACATGGTACCTCCGTGTTATCTGAATAGGAAAACTGTATTAATTCACTGAAAATATTGATGAAATCAAACGTATACTAAGAATGCACCAAACTAACAAACGAATGGAAACCTTTGCTGAGAAAGGTGAAGATGATAAGAACAAGCGACATATATGGAGATGAATTTAGTCTGATAACATTCAACAGTAACTTACAAAAAGCACTGGTTTAAAATGTGCTTTTATGGGTCTAATTTAACCAGAATATTATGGTCTTATACGTTAGATGTGTTTTGTTACTGGTGAATAGGGAAATAATTGTTTTAAGGAGGTAATGATGTTGTGTATGTGTTTTCTTTTCTTAAAGTCCATTTCTAATCAATAAACTAATATAATCAATAAATAAACAAATTCAAACGGTTCTATTTCAATAAAATATTTTATCCTTACTTATTTTCAATTTCTATCTGTGTATACCAATCACTTCATTGAGCTCAGCTACCAGCAACACTCAATATATAAACGTTCTAGACCATTTAAGGCATTCTTCGTACAGTAGACGAACATGAACTAATAGTCAGACCGAAAATAATTTGAGTCTGAGACATTCTTACAGTGTAAATTGCATTTCATTTATTAATCTGTCACATCTGATAAAAAAATGTAAGCCGATTCCCCGGTAATGTAACATGCAGAAAAATCAATCTTGCCACACAGAATACAGATAACATAAAACACGTCTTCACACCTTCATACAAACAACAACATAAGAATACAGAAAGATGTCCAAAAAGCACAACCACTATCACGGCTCACATAATCCAAACACAACAACACAAAACCACCGTTACGACTCCATATTATAGAGAACTTAGAACAAAAGTGTTACCAAGATATTATTACACATGGCCAACAATAAACAAATTTATTTCCTTAATGCAAAATAACAAAAAGTATACTTTAATTGCCTTAGCAAATTATATTTTTTATGCCAATAAGAAAAGGGAGCAAATTTAACTTAATATGTCTTGATAAATTTATCCTACAGATTATTTGATACTATTATATTTTCATCTTGAATACACTTTTCTCATCATTTATGAAACAAATACAAATTTTAAACTTTGTTTGTTTGTTTGTTTGTATACATAAATATATATGTGTGTGTGAGTGTGTGTATGTATGTGTATTTACTTATATATGTATCATTGTATTGACAATGAACATGTTAGAATGTTTTCGTCAATAAATATCTTTGAAACTTGAAACTTGAAAACTCATAAGTTCAACAAAAAAAAACACTGTCACGACTCACAAAAAAACTAAACACAACAACACAAATCCACCGTCTACTTAACACGCGACTCAGTAAAAAACATACACAACAACAATATAGAAAACAATCAGCCCAGCGACGGATAATAATACTGATATTATAAACGTGTTTGCTGCCTTTGTTTAAAAAATGCCGCTGGTGAACATTTAACGCTCATTTCCATTTTCAACCTCAAAATTAAGAATCAACATGGTCAATCTTACTCTGTGATTCGTTATTTCAAGGTACCTTCCGAGATAAATATCACGTTTTCTTCCACACGCCATACCACACCTCCTGATTTAAACTCTATTACAGAAGTGTCATCAAAATTAATTTGATAATAAATTTCCCAGTGGAAAACTTTATTTGTTACACGAAGTTACAGCGATATAATTATTTAGGTTCATTTGCTGTGGCTTACAAATAAATCATTGAAATCTGAGAATTGAAATTAGTCGTGCGTGCTTTCGGCGCATGCGTACACAATAGATAACCTCACAAATAATAACTATGGTTGTGATTTTGAATTGGAAACGCTGAAATTGAGGGAGAAATATAAAACATTTCTGAAGGAAAGTACAAACATACTGAATGTGTTAAAGTCATATATTTAGTGGAATTTCGTGCATAATTTCTCTATATTTACGAATGAATTCGCTAACGTAACGCTCAGTAAACATGCATAATCAATATACATCGTTAATCTCCTCGGATACATATGTCATTTTCTGCAATGGTAATGAAATACAGTAATTGTAATAGACAAAGGTTGTTATAATTACAAAGAAGTCAACAAAGTGTTAATTTTAGTTTAGACTTAACTCCGATTTAGGCTAAAACTAACGAGCATCCTAAGCTGGGGTTCATTTTATGATCCAAAAAGGTTCATTATAGACAGACGTATTTTCCATTCATAAAGTCTCTTGGATATCGCATTGCAATAAAAACCCGGGTACGATTTCGGGTCCTAACATTTATATCGCAGGGTTGTAGTAGGTGGCCATGATAGTCCACCGTACTTTGTAAATATGTACATCCGGTTGTTTGTACTGACATGTATTTTTTCATATTCTCTATTAATCTCATCATTTATCGTTAAAACATTTATTAACTTACATTTAAAACTCATTTCATCATCTCATTTGATTTATTTCAGTACACATACAACACGTACATGCGCACCATCCATTCTTCGCATTTACAATAGACTTTTAAAGAAGGTAGACGTGTTTTCTTGTATTGTATTGTATTCTTTTCTTCAACAGGCATCCTCAAGATAGAATTCAACGTATTTGGTATCCGATAATTACAAGGAAACAAATGTACGCGTGGCATTAATATAACATATCTTTCTCATCTATCGGAGGTCTTATGTATACAAATTGTTCTAGCAACTCTTTTCATTACAAGTTATAGATATGTTTAACCCGCCTCCCTGGTAGAGTGGTTAAGGTCACTGATTTCAAATCACTATAACCTCTCACTAATAGAGGGTCGTGGGTTCCAAGCCCTACTACCGAGCATGTCTCTTTATGTGAAAAGTAGGCACTTGCTTATGTAGGATGGAAGTCTAGTACTGGTTCTTCTCAGGAACGATGGTTAGGTGAAATATCCGCCTCATATGGCTCTGACTGTTGAAATGGGCATAAAACTCAAATAAACAAACAAACATATGGAAAAGTTCAACGTTCGAATGACAATATTTCTAGTAGTAGATCCACAGACGCTTGTTTAGAAAAAATTACCCCACCCACCACGTTCGCTCTTATGACTACCAATGTACATACATTCATAGAAGATAACAAGCTCTAAACGAAAGCAGAACATATTTTTTGGTTTTTTCAAACAAATATTGCACTTGCGTCATAATTTCTGGCTTCTATGCACAATTACATCTTTTTTAATTCTATCGACGCCGCTCTCACACTCAAACTTGCAAATACAAGTGTAAATTCCGACGATTTCCAATTATTTAGTATCGGGGGCTGCTGCGATCGAGAAAATGCTATTTATAGACATTTTAAAGCGTTTCCGCCTGACCTACGGTCACGTATATGGTCAATATCCACACAGAGTTGTCGTTCCTGTGCAATATACACATACATCAATTTGGTACCCAAATCGAATTTTAGTTTCGGACAGTCTTTTGTGCAATATGTGGAATTCAAAGCATTGTGCGTCTTGGTAAGTATTTTATAAAATTCTTTAGTTACTTATTAAATTTAGATACCTATAAATATTAATTACGAGTTATATTAGTAATAAAATTAAACAGGTTGGTGTCATATACACATTGTTTTGTTCATATGTTATTTAAAGAAAAAAATTACACTTTAATCGAGAAGTTGTGTTTTACCATAAATTAATTTTACTTAGTTAGGGTGATATGTTAATAATTAAGGTTCCACTATAAAGTCTGTCATCGCTGGTGTGACAATCATCTTTTATTGACATTAATTGCAATTAATTTTATTTTTGCAGTTATTTCCTTTCATATTACATAATTTATGTTCTTTTTGTTTCTCTATTATTGCTTAACGATTTGGACTACCGGTTTAAAAAGATTATCTTAACAGTATATGCATCAACATATATATTTTTTACATTTCAATTATTACTTGTTATTTAAAAGAGTCTATGAACATTTGTTAAAGTGTCTGGACAAATTTACTGTTACATAGTATTAGTGTGTGTGACAGTGAGTCATTTGTGGAATTTATGAATTAGTGTTGTATTATTCAATGTAACATTGTCTGATTCGTGTTTAGAGTGGAGAAACTGGGCGTCCCAGGCAGTACAGAGTATCTTGTGGTGTCTGTGATATGTGGCAACACAGATCACGCAACACCGGTGATTAAGTGTTTTTTTTTATTTCGGTTTATATATTATTATATATAATGTCTATATTTACTTCTTATTCTTGATACTAAATATAATGGCTCACTTTATAGCCATATATAAAATATGTATACATTGTACTTTGGACAAATAGATATGCACACAATATTTCTTCATATATATATAGAAAAATTGCGTTTTACACAAATTTTCATTTTGTTTCATCATTACTATTGTTGACCAAATACCAATTTTGAATTGTTTTTTAGACATCATCACCGGAACATGTAAATGACACTCGATTTAAGTGTTTATAGGGAGATCACGGTATGATCATTAAGTGTGAGTTAGCCAAACATAACTTGGCAATCGTACTAAATTTATGGCAATAAACATTAAAAATATTCACCCTACAAGTGACGGCAAAATATCAATAATTATACAACACATAATCTAAAATTTCCTTGTATTTATATTCTGTATTTTCCTTACGCCATTCTTCTATTGCAAGGAGCAATCGATCGATTTTTATGTTTATTTTCATTGTAGCGTTTGTATACTTTTCCATTTGATTAAATATTTGATCAAGTACTGCCTTAAAGTACGTGTAATGTTGTTGGTAAATGTGACATGATAAGTACCTTTTCGTTAATGTAAATAATAATTATCTCGAGTGTAATATATGCTTTATGTTTATATGCATACTATCTGCAGCAACGTAAATACTTCATCAATTCATTAAAGTCCTCTTTATCATACTTTTTCAGAATTGTCATATTGTTCTTCATCCTCAATAAATAATGTTTGTCTTTATAGATCTATGTAATCTGCCTTTTTTCTTCCTTTTTTCTCTTCACGTTTTTGTCATTGTTATGTTTGTAACAAGATAATTTGTGTATAAATTACTTAATAAATTTGTGTTTTGTTCTGTTCTGTTCTGCTCTTGTTCCCAAATCATTGGGCAAAGACACAGACATTTGTTTAGAAAAACACCCCGCCCACCACGGTCGCACTTACCACTATAAATGCATATACTATCTATACTATAATACTATATATGCATTGGACATGTTACTACATTATTTAATCTGCACTATACGTTGTGTCGTGTGCAACTCCCATCGTTCTGCAAGGTCAATGTCACACGTATGCTTAAAAGTAATAATTTTGGTATTTTTTGTGTGTCCGCTCTGTAAATTTGCCATTCATTGAACGATTCTTACATAAGTCAATACATTTGTTCAAAAGGTCATCATTTAGTTATTTTTGGCGTGTCCGTTTTGTAACTTTGCTATTCTTATAAATATTTGATATTATTACATAACATGCATTATACGCTGTGTCGCGCGCAACTCTCATTGCTCTAACTCCAACGTCAATGTCATAAGTAGGGTTAAAAGATAATAATTTTTGTGTTTTGGGCGTGTCCGCTCTGCAACTTCGTAATTCATTCAAATATTTTTACATAAATGAATACATGTGTTAGCTGTCATTATACAAAATGTCGCGCTTAACTCTAAAGGTGAAGGTCACACTTTGAGGTTACAGGCAAAGCATGGATATTTTATCTTATGTGTGTGTGTGGGGGGGGGGGGGGGGTAGTCGTCAAACCTGTGACAAAACAATAATAACTTTTATTTTTTCTTCAATTTAATTACATATGTATATACAATGAAATTTTTTTGTAATATAATGTTACTTCCTCCACACAGGTTACAAGAAATATACGAATTCACATCTTCAATTAAGCAGTACTCTTCTGCTATAAAAAAAGAAGAAATGTTTTATGTAGGCATGTCCGAAAAAGATGTCTGCCTTCTCAAAAAATGTAAAAATGTCACTGATATAATACCATCCCCCTATTTTGTCAGTTCTCAATGTAATGATGAAGTGCATGTTTCAATGTTACTAAACATAGTGAAATATTACAAAGAAAAGGAGAAAAATACTTACAAATGTGTATATTAAAGTCCAAAACACCTTGTAAAAATTACAAATACTAAAATACTTACAAATGTGAAATATTTAAATGTCCAAAACACCCGAAATTCAGCCGACACACCGTTTCAACACAACACCAATATGTCCAAGTAATCGGCCCCTTACACTGCGTTATCGTAATTATGAAATGCAGGGAACCAGACAAACCGCGGTACGCGCTAATAGTCTAGTTGTCGCCTGCTTAAGTTTTTGTGACAAATGTTCGATCGCAACAGCCCCCACAGTGCAAAACGTGAAAAAGTTGGAATTCTACGATATTTAGTTTAGTAGACCGTGGAAAGCGTGTCAGTTAATAAAGAAAAGCCGTTTTAGATAAGCAAAACAGGATTCCAATGTAAGTTTACCTTTCGTTTGTTAATAAAACCCAAAAATGTGTTCTGCTTTCGTTTAGAGCTTGTTATCTTCTATGTATGTATGTACATTGGTAGTCATAAGAGCGAACGTGGTGGGTGGGGTAATTTTTTCTAAACAAGCGTCTGTGAGTAGATCTAGGATTTGATGATTGAGACAAGTTATTGTCGCAAACCTAAAGGAAATTAGCACAGTCATGTAGAGCCGAAGCAAGGGATGTTGAAATGTATCTTGTCAATTTAGTCGATCAGCTAAAATATGGATAAAACCAGGATTCGTAGAAGTCAACCGCATGCAAAGATCCCACATTCCATAGGATACTTTTAAAGTGCATGTATACTGTCTTTAATAGTTCAATCGATTATTTTGTAAATACTGAAGCATTGAAACGAACGTTAGACTGAAGGGGCCCACGTGGTCGAAAGGGTTTACTGTGGTCGAATGGTTATGGCCTCTAACTAGTTTTTACTAGCCATTCACTGCTGTGGGTTGGAATCCCACCCGAGACAAAAATGTGTATGTTAGGAAGCTGTTCTGCTTGCGTATGGAAGGCTGAGGAATCTACCCAGGTGTTAGTATGAGGTTTTCCTCCACATCAAAAGCTAGAAAGTCGCTAGATTACCCTGACTGTTGATGCGACATTACATTCCAGTGTAAAAGGAAAAACTGGACTGAAGCCCCCCCCCCCCCCCCCCCCTTCCTGAACGTGGGTTTGCCTCACTTACCATAAAATGTGGTAAAACAGGTTTTTAATTGAAGAATGGTTTTCATTCTTAATTATACTGAAAAATACACATACTGAATTTAACACTGTGATTATATACTTTAAAATAATAATAACGGCTCATAGTTAATTTCAATAATGCAATTATTGTTCCAAACGTGTACAAGAATAAGATAAGTCTAGGTCAAACTAAATATACTTAACAAATTCATGCATCGGTTAAAGAACTTTATGCGGAATTGATACTTGAAGAAAACCTTCACGAGACCATTTATTTGACAATTACCTACGAAATGGGCGGTAAATGTTATCTTCAATGTACATTATGTGTGAAAATAACTAAGACAGTTCTCGGTTAAAACAGTTATAGGGAAATAACAAGAATACAAAATACAGTGTTCTATGCTGTGTAATTTAATCAATGTGTCAAGCTATGCGAACGGTCTATGTTTTCACAGTATTTTCCAAACGTGACAAGAGAGGATCCGGAGTTGTCAACTCTTGTTTTATATTTGTAAATATAGTGCCAGAGGTTAGTATCTGTTTTTTGTTAAGGAACATGGTTGCTTTGTAAAATATAAGAGAAGTACGAAGTTTAAGGCAAAATAGTTTGGTTACAAAACAAGAGCGAATCTGAAATTCTAGCATTTGAAAATATTGGCCGTTGGCAAAGCATTCGTGTATTTTGATTGATTTTGTTTTTGTTTAAGATGATGTTTTTTGTCATAACCCAGTACATTACTTTTCCCAAAACTAGTTTCAACCGAATTCTGATAACTTTTAGCCAAGACTTTAGAAAGTCCATTTGAAAGACAAATTACCACTTTGAAGGAATAGAAATGCATTAATAGAAATCTAGGCATTGAGGCTAAAAGAGAGATGGATCATTTCCGGTACAATTTATACTGTCATAGAATACAAAACACTTTTAACCCTCAGTTAATATCGCTTGAGAATAGGACTTATTTTGAATAAAAAACGGATAAAGCGAGATGATAATAGCTGTTGGTATTTCCGTTTGATAAAATATTAAATGGCACATTGATGTTTGTACTAATTGGAGTCAGTAACCAGTAAATATCCAAATAATAAGGTAACTCACTCAGGTGCATACACTTGAAGTTAAGGTCAGTGAACATAGCACTATCAAACTGAAGAAAACAACCATGAAAGAAAAGGGACAAGAAGAAAAAGGGACAATGTGTTGAACTCGTGCCATTCACGTTGGTGTTGTAGATGTGTTAGGTAGTTTAGCTGATATGGTTAATTACATCGAATTTTGAAACGTCCATCTTGTACTTTTTAGCACGCGAATAATATTATTTAACGTTTAGCTTAGTGGTTAGAGCGTTGGTCTGCTGATCAAGAGGTTGAGTTTCGAACCCATGACGAGGCTCAAACTGTCAGTGACAAATTTAACTGAAGATATTACATCCTTGAATTGTTCTCCACTTCTAAATTATGTGGGTTAGCTGCTTTTGGATAAAATGTGGTCAGTGCTGGTTAATGCCTAAATGAAGTGCAGGGAAGCTGGTTAGGATAATTGCCCGCCACGAAATAACGGTTAAAAATTCCAATCCAGTATTCTGACTTTGGATACTCCAACTGTTTGTGTAGATTGATAGTAAGTATTATAACACAATAATTAATTCATCGACTAGATGTCTTCTGCAAGATGGACGACTAAGTGAAGAGTTATTTACTGAGGGTCGTTTTGTATCGATTAGAGAGTCGTGAAAAAATGCTGTTACTCTTTATTTGTTTATTGGCGCCGCCTTGATGTGGCGTCTATGTAGAGTCAAGAAATGAATATGCGCATGGTTTGCTTAGGTCTCGTTTGTTGTCCAGACTGACAGTCACTATGTTGTAACGTTTACAGGCTAAATGTTCTAACAGTGTATTTATAATGTATTAATAGAATTAATGCGCTTATTCGAGGTGCCAGGGCGCAAACTCCAGACAGTTATGCCACTGATTAAATTCAGACTTTTTTATCATTTTTAATTTCCCTGAGAATATGATTATATATGATTTGATTCTGGACTGAATAATAAATTATCAACATGATAATGAACTGATATCTTTTAGAACTCATATAGTAAATTCTTTACTTTGTGATGCCATTGCCATCTGTTATAGTAGGTTAAAATTCTAGGTAATATTTAGTTTTTCATTTCATCTTACCTTGCTACTGTACAGTAGTGTACTCGTACATTTTCCTTAAAAATAACTTATAGTCGTTTCATTATTCTTACTCTTACCAACAAAGTATTGCACACTGTTATTTTCTCTTATTGTTACAGTTTTTCGTCCATCATTGTTTATGTTCTTAATACATAATTGTTAGAAAGCAGATGTTGTTTTTGTCTTTTATACAGCGCCCTTTTCATGTTCACATCTGTATTCAATGCTTTTGTTGTCAGATGTATTGTGTCACAGTCGCATGCGGCTCATATTATTTGTTATCCATGGAAACACGTCGTTCTAAATATGCTTTAATTTGTTTAAAGTGTATAAAGCTATATCTGACAGGAAATGCTGCATAAATGTCAAAAAGTGTAAAATCACATTGTTTTATAACCTTATAGTGTTTTCTCAAGAGAGTTTTAATGAAAACCATCTCTGTAAATTAACAAAAATGAGTGTTTCAAGTTGTCAGAATAAAGTTTTCCCTTACATTTTATTCCACTGTTTAAGATTCAACCAGTGTTTGCTGAATTCAACCATGCCCCGCTCGCTTTTACAAAAATGTAAACGGCAATGTTTTTTTCCTTGGAAAATAGGAAAATAGGAAAACTGCCTGATTAAAACAATGTTTTAATATTTAAAATGTGTTGATTTTTAATTTCCGAGATATCACCATTACATTTCTGTTTAAAGTTGCTTATCAAAATGTACATGTCGCTTCCGAACCTAAGTACTAAGTGGTGTCATATCTCAGCATAAACATTACAGCGTTCCAGTACGATTTTTCGCGGTATTTATAATGAGACATTGGTATCATTAAGTAGGCTAAGTAAACAAAGTTTTTATCATTCCAGAATAGTTTGCTAATGAGCATCATACAAAGTTACCATCATCTTTTATAAAAGTCTTACTTGTTAATTAAAACAAAATTTTGACGACAAAAACTAGGTCAACGGTGTCGACGTAATCGTTTTAGTCTGATGTTTTTGGGGATCATCTCATATTACTTCAAAACTATGAAAACCCGGTAGTCGACAATACCAAGCGATTTTCATTTTTTTGTACGTTTTTACGAAATTTTTGGTGTAGTAAGATGTCACAATTCTGAGTGGGCAATATTAAAAATCTCCAGCGCTTGATAAAGTAATGTTGGCCTCGGCCCTGCCCCGTTCAGCATTATAAGTCTCTCGGGTTGACAATTTGAAACGCCCTCTCATAAATGTAATACTTCATACGAATGGCTATGTTATATTTACCATTACAGTAATGTCGCCCAGAAATCGAGTGTCATTTCAATTTGGAGATTTTCAAATAGTATTCAAATACTTGACGTGTCTAACGGACTGTTGCTCGTTATGTTTCTGAATAGGTTAATTAGTTTACTTAAAATACTTCTTTTAGGCTCTTATTTTAAATTTAAGCCGAGCTTCTTAGTAGGCTAGAAATTGTACGCCGAATGCTTAGTTTTAAGTACTAGGTAAATGCTTTATATAGTGAATGAATGTCATGTTAAATAAGCTAAATTCTCATAAAAAGTACCATATATAGTAAATTGGTGGAAATTACCCCGGCAATTAGGAACTTTCGCAGACCAAGTTAGGACCATGCTATTAAATGTTATATTTGATCCAAAGGTACATTGTCTAAGTGGTTTCAAAAAGAAATACATATAAACGGAGGGAAATAGTTGAAAGAATAGATAACACAAGTGTATCAATGTTATTTTTCAAACCTACTCTGGATTTCTTAATCGCTCACATATTAAGTGCATGATGGGAAGGTAAGAAGTCTACTGTAACAATATTCTTTGTGATCTGCGTACTTCTTGAACTTGACAATTTCATTTGAACCTTTGCTCTTCGTGGATTGTGATCTTTATTTACTTTGCTCTTTGAGGACATTGTTATTTGTCGACTTTGTTCTTTGTGAGCTCTGTTTTTTGTAGATTATGTTCTTTTTTTGGAATGTGGTGTTCTTTGTAGACGTTGTTTCCTGTACACTGTGTACTCTTTGCGAACTATTTTGCTCTATATGGACGTTGTTCTTTTTGAACTTCGTTGAATTTTGTTCTTTGTTTACTCTGTGTGTTTCTTGTGTATTTTTGTGAATAGAATAAAAGTTTATGCTTGTATGTTTACATGGTATTGTGACTAACTGTAGTGGTATACGTGTGATCGTGAATGGTAGGTGATGGACTCGATTAACATTCCATGTAAGAAAGCTCTGAATGGAAAGGTTATTGATCCAAATTAAAACATCTATTGTTGAGAATCGCCCCGCGAATATTGGTTACAATGAAGGCCATTAGGTTGGTTACTTACTTTCATCTCGTGGCTTTAAATGAATATTGGAGCCAAATTAAGAGGCAAGTCGCGTGGATGTGATTATTTCTCTTGCTATTCTCCACTGCTACATCATTAAGTTAATTCTTTAGTTTGGGAAGCGTTGCCAAGATACGTCGAAGTTTCATTGGAAATTGCGTTTGCTCAAACATGCAAGAAAAGTCTGACAAATCAATAAGAAAACGCATAATTTGGTCAGGCCTTCTTAAGACAGTGTTAAATTTTGTTAGGCATCAGTATTACATGTTTATTCTCATAAGTTCATAACATTCACAATTTTAGAATAGTTACGATCCAATATGCAAACCATTACTACACAGGTTTACTTAATGAAGAGCTCTCTAACAAGTGATCACTAGCCTCTCGCCGCTGAGCGTTGAAATCCCAACCAGGATCAAATTTTATATGTGAGAAAGCTGTCCAGGTCGACGGTTCTACCTAGATGTAGTCTACACATATCTTCCTCTGTCGTTAAAGATGGAAAAATCGCGAAATATTTCTAGCTGGTGATACAACATTAACCCCAAGAGAAAAACAACGTACCTCATATTAAGTGTCATAATGACCGCTTGTACTGACATATTCATCCATGAAATCTGTCAAATTCAGGCAAACATATTAATACGAATAGTTACTAGTATATAAATATAAGTGTACAATCAAAAAGATCAGCTTTCCTATTGACACTACTTCTACTTCCATTGAGACATTCACAGGTGTGGCCATGCTTGATAAAATAATGGTTCAAAACTTCTAACAGTGCCATTGTCAAGTTCATGAAAGTTTCATGAACCTTTTATAAAATAAGCAATAACGGTTCTAGAAAAAATCATGTTTTCATGAAATCATTTCGAAGGGGTGGGTATATAGGTATATCAACACTCTTAAGACTCTACACATAACACAATGCGGACAGGTGCTTCGAAAACATATATCAAACAAGTTACATTAAGAAATAACTTCACCAGCAAAGCATCCTTAAAAATTTGTTGATTTGCAATTTAGAGAGCGACCCATTAAAAACCCCCCGACTCAAATACGTTTATTAGCGACTTTGACATTTTCTTCTATATTGATTCCGGTCTTCGTTGTCAATTACGAGACCAAACCATTAAAGAAGTGTTTAATAGCGAATTTGACTTTTTTTTTTTTTTATTATTATTATTAAATCCAGCCTTTCATCTTTATCACAAAAATGACTTTTAGCCAAAGAAAATAGCTGCCTAAATAACATATTTTAAATTTCGTGTAGCGTAGCATTAATCCATTCTTTTAAGAAATGACCTAGCATCATAATATTTTAATGGAGTGTTACTTTTGTGGTGAAATAGTGTTGTTGTATGTTTTAGTATAAGTCCTGTACCAACCAACATTTCCTCAGTTGATGAACAGTTGATGAACAGCTGGTTCAGCTGTTGTTATAGTGGAGAATTCACAGTTAAAACCAGCAGCACCCAACTGTATAAACATTGAATAAATTTTATCAATGGTTTAAATTTTAGATTCGGTTAAAAACTCAACCAAACGTGGCTGTTGTTGTAGTACTAAACGCTGAATGGTCTCAACAATTCAGACGTGTTGATAGACTGTGGAACTTGGGCACTTCTTAACCGACATCAGACATATGGATTAAATCTTCTTATCTTTGACCAAAGTTTTATACAGTCGCTTAACCAAACTTTAATTCACATTTTATCCAAACCTCAAACTTCACCCATCGGTGAAATTTAACCAATTTTGATATAACTGGGTGCTGCTGAACAATCCTTCGTTTAGGTTAGAGTCCATCGAGAAGGTTCTTAGGAAATAAGTAACCTTAGCGAGCAGAACCCGCCCTACACTGATGATGACCCGCCCAACACCTTTAAACACGCCCATCACAAATTCAGTAACCTTGTTCACGGATTAGAACATATTTAATTAGAGTCATCTACGTGGCTAAAAATGTATGACAAATACTGAACATGAGTAGTGCTTCAGACGTGGGCGAAATATGGTATTCTTTATACAATAAGAATATTGCATAATACATACGCTACTTGTCAAATGTTTATCTCTAGTTGACCAACAACCTTATTTAATGAACTACATTCAGGCCTTAAAATAAATTGCTTGTTTCTGGCCACCCTGTATATTCTAATATTCCCCCGCGACCCAAGATTTTAAGAGGCCGGGGATCAATGCACCAACTTTCTCAATTGTTTTATTTTTCCACACGCTTTCAACTCCGCCCCCCCCCCCCCCCAGGACACACACATTCAAAATCCTCGACCTGCCTTCTCTACTTTCAATTAGCATGTGACTGGAAACAAACATATTTACGCCTAATTTGGTCATTGTCTTTTGTTCATGAATAATACATTTTCTCTGATTGAAAGAAGATTAATATTGTCATTCTTCATATTGTTGTCAGCAACCTTATTTCAACAATCATAAAGTCAGATGTCAAGTAATTTATCGGTCAAGTCTCTTCTGTTTAATGTACATACAGAATTAACTATGCGTAGGTCGTAGTTTACACGAACACAAGGTTAAGACCATTTCTCAACAGTCGGTCGGGAAATTTTTCCTACAAACCGAAGGGCTGCCATTAACTTTCGAGTACGAAAATAGTTACAATTGTTCAATTGAATGGCATAAATACAAAACCAAATATTACGTGCATTCATGTCAAGATCAGATGGCTATGCAAAATCGTAAACGAGCAATACAAAACAGACGTACACAATTCTAAATATTTCCTCTACCTCGGAATACTATCTTTCAGTTTCCAATACCTCACTTTACAAAGAAATTTAACTTTGACTGCTTTGTAGTTCCGAACAACAGCAGAACCATCAGAGCTTTGATTATTTATTTCAGAAAAGACAAGCATAAACTTAATTCTGAAGAAGATTCTAGATAAACTCTAACTGACTTAGTGTTGACCCGCCCACCACTCTTTAAAACGTCGATCACAAAGGAAAACCGTCTTAATCCTGAAGATTATTATTTGGTGAAAAAAAGAAATTCCTCGTGGATTAGAAAAGAGAAAATTTGAGGCATTTGATCGGCTTAAAATGTAGGGCAAACACTAAGTCATTCACTAGTTCTTTGAATAGAAGTAGCGACATCAAATAAAATGAATGCACGAGAGTCGAGCCGATTCAAGCCTAAAGCAGCAAAAAGTCATTTTCCCGTCTTAAATGCGTTTATAATGAAGATTCGGGTTCATCGGACTTCTCCATTATTTCTTTGATTGATATGGATATTGTGTAAAATGGATGAACTGTCAGACCTGTGTTATCGGCCTTCCCCGAATACAGACCATCCTGTGAATAAAGGCTACTTTTTAAAAACCCGTCATTGATCATTTAGAATAAAATGACACCCTGACAATGACTACCTGTCAATAAAGGCAACATTTTATCTTTCCCAAGTTTGAACTTTGTACACAGGTTTGACTGTGGTTACGCTATTATTGGAGCCTCGATATGAGCGTGTTATACTGCATAAAAAATGAAGAGTAAGCCTTCCCGTATGAAGTGTGACGTCTGAATGTCTAAAAGTCTTCCTCACATTAAAAAGTTAAGTCATCTAATTGATATGTATCTGTCAATTCAGATAGGAAACCATACAACGTATGACAAAGGCTAAGATTTCAGAAAAAGTGTATCAGAGATTGGGCAATAATTTTGAACAACGTATTACAAATCTAAAAGAACTGAATCACACTAGTGCCTTTTGAGAACTTAGTCGTGCTTTTTGCACTGTGTATGATATTGAACGCATCAACACACTATTTGGTACGATAGTTATGGTCTCTATCTTATAATCACTGGAGAGTCGGGGCCGTGGTCTGGTAATAAGTGCGCTGTTTTTGAAACCCGGCGAACCGAGTTCGATTCCTTGTGTCAGCAGGTCATAATCCTTCCATGAAAATTTGACAAAAGTGTCAATTTTCCATCGAATGTTTAGCAATTGCCGGTTCCTTGTGGATGGGTAAATCAGTGCTGGTTAGAATACAGTCCATGAAAACTTGTTAGGTGAATCGCTCGCAGTATATAATTGAAATACAGTTAAAAAAAATGGCAGTAAACCCAAACAGAGTAATCACTAGCCCCTCACCACTATGGGCTCGAATCCTACCCGGGACAAAATTTCACTAGTGAGGAAGCTGTCCAGTTAGCTGACTTACGGAAGGCCATTGGTTCTACCCAGGTGTACGCTTAGGGTCTGTCCACGGTTCTGTCAAACAGGAAAAGCTGCCACGTATACGTGCAATGTTAAATACATATACAGAAAGTACATCAATTTCTCTTGACAACCAAATGTTTTTAATTTTCGTCTGTTTTGTTTTCTTGCCAAGTCAACCAATAAGCATGTACAGTGAACACTAATAAGGCCGATTTTCCGCGTTTCAAATAGTTGCAGATTTACTGGTGAACGGTTTTTAGTACAACATTTACCATGAAATAAGTTCCAAGCGCTGTCGATTCAATATTATCAAATCCTGTGTCAAAATTCAAAGAGAGGCTATACTAGTGATTAAAACTGGTTACTTCATACTGCGAAATAAGAACAAAAAATGAATCTAATGCACCTGGTACCAGTGGATTGGTCTGTAAACATCGAGTTGTGGCGCACTATAGTCCAGGGGCCGAATCGCCATTGGAACGTCCGGTTAAAAGAGTTGAATTGATCCTCTTTTTACAGCTTATTTACAAATAATAACACATTCATTTTAATGCAAGATTGTATTTGAAACGTGCAAAGGAAGTAACGATAGAACTGGTGCAAGAAAGCAAGCAAGAACATTGACATTTACAGAGGAATTCATTCAATAAAACAAAATTTAATCAGCGACAACAGAAAATTTCATCAAATTATTTTTTCATCATAGTTGTATTTAAATCATTATTCATTTTTTTGTGCAGATAATATTTAAAATGAAGTTAACATATCGCGACGCTTTTTTCAAATCCCAATAATTAAGTAAAACACAGGTTCGAGAATAAACTATTCAAAATTTCGCTGAGGTCTTCAATTGGATTGTTTCCTTTTATCCAACACACGAGCATCTATGAATTTAAAGTTGATTAATTTATACTCAGTCAAATTCTTGTCTTTCACTATTCGTGTTTAAGATAAAGTACAGGAAAAGAAGTAAGAGTGTTTTTTTTTTTGTTTTTTTTTCAGTTCTTAAATTTGTCGTCATTGCCGTATTCTGTCATCGAGTGTAGCGGTTCAGTCGGTCGTTCAATCATATGTTGATAGTCAGCCTCTTTCACCTATTTGTACAACCAAAGACCTTTTTCCAGTACAACTGAAAAGATACGTTTTAAATAATAAATGTTCGATGTTCGATGTCCTCTAAGATGAGACAAATTCGCAAAGCATTCAACACTCGTGTATACAATGCCTAATAAAGATTGTGTTTACATACAATTTGTAATGGCTATGTATATGTTCTATGTATACAATGCTTGATAAAGATTGTGATCAATTACGCCAACGTACATTAGACATAACTAGTGAATACGTATAACATACTTACCTATAAGGAGGTTCTGGTATTCGCAAAGCGCGTCTAAAATATATAGAAAATAAAATATTGAACAAAAATGATAAATCATGGTCATATTTGGAAGAAAGAAATGTTTTCGGTGACATAAAAGATGAAAAATCAATGACGTTTGAATCGATCACAAGTAAAGATATCTACAGGCCTTTCATAGATTTTGTTCCTCCATTTAGTAATATTACATATTATTAATTAACTATTCAATATTACGTGCGTTTTCACTTCAAATACCGATATGCTGCTCGCCGCGAAATTATGAACACAAAACTCGGCCATTATCAAAAAGCACGGCCTTTATGAAAAACTCGGCTATAATGTGATTTTCTTCAGTTGGCCTATGATTTTAGAATATACAGATGAAGTCAATGTGATGTGATGGTTAGATGTTTTCACCGTTTTGTTGTAACGACCAACTTAGCATTACGACCTGTTCACTTTCATGACTACCTTGTAATATCGTCTATTTATTTTCGGACCTCTTTTCAATATTTTCTTAATACTTCAACTTGATTATCAGACATCTTAATGTTAAGACCTCATTTTATGGATCCCGTCTGTGATCTTATATCAAGGTTTTACTACACCAGGTAACTGAAAGATGTGATGTACTATACGGCGATACACATTTCTTTACCCCATTATCATTTGATCAATGTCAGTTTACAACAATGTTAACTTTGCTCTACAACCGTTCGTTTTGTTATGTGTCCATGTTTGATTAACTCTACATAAACGGATGCATTTACTCCACGTCATATCGATTAGTTAAGAGGGGAATAACTCGCACTTACTTTAAACTAACAGTATTAAGGATAGTCTCCCTTTACATAGTATGATTATTATACAAATATTTCCGAAGAAGCATAATATATACAGAAAAAAAGATACCAATTTGATTGTTCTCGAATAAATCGTATTGCCATTAAACATGTCCCGTCAAGTTCATAAACTCACAAAAAAACTTTTTCTTGTTTATTGTAACGTTTTGCACATCGAATAAATCTAAAATTCTAAAGTTTGCAAAATACAAACGCTAAGAGATTAAAGGCAAACTTCCATAAACTGGTTCCCGTTCCATGTTGCAGTGCACCAAAGCCTACGGCTTTGTACACACAAGTCAACGGGAACCGGTTAAAACTCCGCATACAGCACTTAATTACCTCTCCTTTTGATGGACTCCCGTACAAATAAGGGTGATAACTATACACGGATTTCATACAGAGTGCCTTTATGCCTTCCCCAAATTTTAAAGAATTATATAAAACTAATTATGATATACTAATAATGGTGGTAACTTCTGCAAGAATTTTGACTGACACAATAATATCATTACTAACCAGAAAGACATTGCTGACCTGAAAAAGAAACATTATATGTATTGATACAAACTTAACACACGACCTTAAAGGATGGAATAACTCTCTTTCACTTAATGAATACCGTTTGCAAACAATGTAGTTTATGTCACAAGTATTATGCAGAATTAAGACATATTTATATAAATGTTCTATTCCTTTGGCGTTTACAGTAAAATATAAAGAATAAATGATAGGGAACAATTTGTATTTATAAGTAACAATCATGTTTGTTAAATTACAGAGACAGTTTTTGTTAAAAACTTTGATAAAACACATAAGGTTATCAAAACAATGTGATTTGCACTTTTTGAAATTTGAAAGATTCAAAGACATATGAATTTCAATGAATATTTTTTATAAAGACGTTTACCTCCAGCTTCAGCTTTCTTTCCTATGTTTTCGGTTGCGTTTGCAACGCAGTTGTAGAACTCTGAAGTAAAGAAAATTCTCCCTCGAATGCAAGTAAAATGTTCACATAGGGCCAAAATTTAAAAGTAAACAATATTCGTTTGCAGTTGCGAGACTGACCCATTAAAAAAACTCCTAACTCATTTTTTACGATTTTGACAAAAAAATATGTTCATTTTTAATTACTTAACTTGAACGAGCACTATATCAGCCTTCTATTTTTTATGTTGTCTTTTGTTAATATATAAATATCACATTTCTGAGAGAGCGTTATTAAAAATTTTCAGCGCGAACAAAATAATATGTTACATTACTTTTTCGAGGGCTTGTGATTTTTAATAACGCCCTCTCAGAAATGTGATTTTTATTGTATTATACCGAAGATTTCATAGAAATATAAAAAGAAAAATATGAGGTTACAACATTTTAATAAGCAGGGACGTTACATAGACTTTTACTAGCGCTTCAAACTCAGTAAACGAAGTTTTGGTCTTACCAAAAGTATTTTCAAGTAGAATATACCAATCTAGAACAAATAAATGGAAAATGATTTAATAACCGAAAACCTGCCGTTTGAACTGTACGCGCATCATTTCTGCGCATGTGTTATTACTGTGTGTCATTAAAAATTAATGCCCGCTCATTAATGGGCGACTTTACATTGGAAACGCGAGTGAGGTATAATTATGTTAATTGTGTATCTTAAGCAAGCCATAAATATAAAATTATGTGAAAATGTTCAATCTCTTACCATTGTCATACAAATATTCACAAGGAATGCTGCAACCAGCATTGTACTCAATGTAACTGTCATAGGAGTCGTATCCATCGTAACCAGGGTAACCAGTCCAGTAGTAATCCTCGTAATCATTCCACCCAGACCAGTCCTGCTCGCCATAATAGTAATCATACCAGTCGTTATAATAGTCATCGTCGTAAGGGTGATACCAAACACATGTGTAATCGTAACCGAGCTCGGGATAGACTACCGAACAATTATATGCCGTATTGTCGACACTCAGGATAGTGCCATTATTCCAGCAGTTTTCGTTAATGGCTTGGAGACAATTCTGATAGTCCTCGGTAAAGTAATAGCTGTCGTCATAGTAATAGGATTTCTTATCAAGAGACTTTTTGTTGAAAGCTTTTCTTTGGTTCTTTTGCACGTACTCACGTCGTCGTTGGTTATTGGCACGCTGCATGCGATTGTTGGACCGTCCCTGGATATCAGAAGTTCGCTGTCTTTGTTTGTTTGGATTTGATCTATCGTTATTTGATCGGACGTTTTGCAGCCCACGACGCTCCGAACCCTTTCTGATTGTACTTGGATGTTTGTTAGTATCAGTTGGCATTCCGCGAGTATGTTGAGCTATATCTATTGTAAAGCAAAGACATGCATATCAAAATGACAACTCTCGTATTCTGTATAAATTAATGAAAACAGAATAAAGACGAAAATAAACAGGTTCATTCATTATTTCAATACTAGTAGAAACAATTTTGTAGTAGCATCTCAATATTCTGTATGAAGGGTTTGACATTTTGCATTGTAATGACGTCATTACATTCGCCGTAGAACTTATAAGCGAAGCCCCATAACAACCAACCAATGTGAGATAATTACTTGAATGCGAATCTCTATTCTGAGTTGTCGTTCGTTATCTCTTACATAACTTGCTGTCAACACCTTGATTTTACAAGATTTTAGTTACTCAAGAAATAAAGCCAAAAATATTACTAATACTACAGAAAGTGAAACAGTTTCTTTCCTACAATACATTAGAGCCGAATGATGTTATAATTTACAAGAAAAGCATGGGAAATATTTTGTTTAACAAGCGCACTATTTCTTGAAGGGAAGTGTTTGTTTACATTCGGTAATTGGGTAAAAATAACAAATGGCACCAAATTCCCTGAGTTAATCTTATGAGTGAAATAAGATATTCATTTTAGTATCAGATGGACACTTACATAAAGAAGACTCATATAATTCTATGTTTTTGAATGCTTTCTCCGACGTTGACAGAGATGTATGTGGGATATAACGAATGTTAATTCTGTATAGAGATTGATGACTATGCATAGGCGAGGATAATATAGATATATGTAAAAGAACTGATCATTAAATCATTATAGCGCTAGATCGTTAAATCACCAAAGGACCATCATGCCATTTACATAATATTACCAAAACAAATTAGCAAACTAATCATGGTTATGTACAGGTTATGCCAAATGAACATAATGAAATATTGTTGTGCGCTCCAAATGAAACGGCATATTCTGTAAAAGTACAAATTAAAAATGATTCCGAAATACATGTTAAAGGAACTTCTTAGAGATCATTATGTAGCATTTTACTGTTGTCATCCGATACCAAACTTAAGTCTATTTATGATAAAAATATTGTTTTACTACTCATAAAGGAAATTGTCAATCATAAAGTTCCATTACCAAGTGGAATCATTGATCAGCTTAACCTGTATTAGCAGACACCTCCTAATAAATAACAGCTTAAAACGGCATTGGTTATTTTTAACAAAATGACCTCCGAATAAAGGCCACCCGTTAGTAAAAGCCACATTCTGTCTGCCCCAAGGGTGGCATTTGTTCATAGGTTTGACTGTACTTAAGATAAATACGAACTGTGCATGGCTGGTTCTTGCATTCCCCTTTGACGCTGCCTTTGTCGTCTCTGATGATGCTGCTGACCTTAAAATGTTAAAAACACACGTATATCAAGCTTAATCAATATCAAATACAGTGCAACCTCTCCAAAGAAACATCCTTAGAGTGTGGCAAGTATGTTGTTGCTTAGAGGTTGTTGCTCTGAAGAGGTTAGATAAATAGTTGTTGTGTAGTGTAATGTTATTGTATAGTGTATAGTGGGAAATGTCATGCTGTTGCAGAAGGGGGGTTGTTGCTCAAGAGAGGACCGCTCTTGAGAGGTTGTACTGTAAAAACATGTTACGTATTTTTAATCATCGTTTGTCAGTCATTTCTTTGTATGTAACTGGTGATGAGCCATGGCTCAAGTCAAGCAATAAGATATATGTTCTGTTCTGTTACGAATGTACAGATTAGAAATAAACACAAATTGCAATCATCCATATACATTGTATATCAATAAATTTAATCCAAATTTAGTAATAAATTTGGTACTAAGTATATCTTTTTTAACCTTATTTTTTAACAACGGAATGCCCTTATCTTAATGTTCCAGTAGAACCTTTCTAGTCCGTAC
Source organism: Lutraria lutraria (assembly GCA_964023205.1). NCBI lineage: Eukaryota > Metazoa > Mollusca > Bivalvia > Venerida > Mactridae > Lutraria > Lutraria lutraria. The sequence continues at coordinate 22,490,221 of OZ026841.1, forward strand.
TGGAAAAAAATGTTTGTATTAGAGAGGTTTGAGAATTAGAAATGTTCTGGATAACACATTGTTATGCATTAAATACAAAAAAATGTACATAATTGTAAAACGGGACCAGTTGACGCGTTCGGTTTAGAGAGGATTTCGGATTAGAAAGGTTTGGATTAGGGAGAATCGACTGTATTTAGTTATAAAGACCATAATCCGTCTTGTAATTCACGACCTACCCAAGAAATTCACTTCTTATAATATAGTTTCATCCATCCTATAACTTATTAATTTATTAACAATTATGCTACAGGCAAAATGACATTCATACACGGATATTTTGTCAGTTCTTCTTAATGACTAAAAGGTGTTACTTCTGCTGCGTAACAACTTGCATTATATTACTACTAATAAATGGCACTGACACCGAATCATTAATTTAGTATAATATATGGAAATAATATAATATATCTGGATTATACCTGATGGTGATAAACGACGTCTGTCTGGTCTTGGTTTGGTCAGCTTGTGGTGTAGTTTATTGTCTTGGACTTCACGTTCTTTGTTGCCGTCTTTGTCTTCGTTGTTCACGTTGGTTGCGTGTTTCTGTATGTTACCATCATGATCCAATTTGTTCTTGTTTTCCAGAAGTTCTCCTGATATATATATATATATATATGGTTAAAAACCGATTTGTATGAAAGGTATGAAAGATACATCTGATTACATGTATGTAATTTTTTATTTGAAAATTTATATTTAAATAAGCAATTAACTGTTCTATAATACGCCTATAATTCATCTTATTACTATGTAGAATAAAGAGATGAATGAACTTTTCCGTGAACATTTTGATCACCCCTCGTATGTATTAAGTGTTGAAAGGTATTCTAAAAACTAAAAACCATTGACTGTATTTGAATAGCACTCTTTGTCAACTGTATAGAAATTTTTATAATTTTAAAAAAGTTTGGTGTAGTTTTTGTTACACATGCCATATGAATAAATTAATCATCCTTACATAAAATATGTACTAAATTGAATATACATCGTAGATCAATGCACTTTGAAATAACATGTTGTATATGCTTTATATTTCCTGTAATTCGTAGCATACGAATCGTAGATTCATCCAAAACGTCCGTCCGTTCGTTTGGTTTGTTATTTCGGTTTGGTTTGGTTTGGTAAAGTTATGTTAGTTAGGGTTGAGACATACGAACGAACGTTTTTAGATACATCTGTTTGTTTATTTGCATTTTGTTTTGTTTGAATAATACTATGAGTAGACCCAGTCCTACACATGCTTCCTCTAAATTGTTTTATTACTTACTTAGCTCCAGTTTCAGCTTTTCGGCAAGCCCCTCTGAAAACGATATATTTAAAAGTTTTAGTGTTAATGCGCAAACAAAGTTTAACAAAATTGAAAACATCTAAAATGCATTCTAAAAAATGCAACGGATGACATCCGCACTAAATGTTTTTACATTGATTATAATTGTATCATCGTGTATTTCAATATAATACCAATAATAATGTGCGCGACAATAAAGCAATTATTGATGTTGTAATACATGTACTTTAAATTATTTTGTTAAACGATTAGGCCAGTATTTCATTTCTCCGTAACCGAATCGTACCGCGCAGTGAGCGATCTTTTATGGAAACGTTCGCCCATACGGAAATATATGAACGACGGATGTCATACATGGGGCTTCTTCAAGTGTACAGACAATTGACACGACAGACGGATATGGAGAAATGGAATACCTGCCTCAATTTAATCCGCAGTAATAACAGAATTTAAAGCAATCGAATAAATCGATAAAGCAATTTAACCAACTTAATCATTTAAGAAGAGGCAACTTCTTAACAAGCTCAGTTTATAAATGGACAATCTCATTCTATATGTGCTAAGCGTTTGCTCAATGGAAGATTTTTGTAAAAACTTATAAGTGGTACGTTATTGTTCTTTAATACAGAAATTACATGAGTGTTAGTTAAAAGAAGAATATTCATGGTGTCTAAAAGGTACGTAACAATTACAGAGATAAAAATAAATGAGCTTATAATCATATTTTCATAAACTATGATCATATTGTAATCGGAACATCAGTCTTTTAGTCGTTACTCAGAGCATTTGTGGTGGTACTAATCTGTATTGCTTTATACGGGTCTATAAAACAGCACAAAATTCTCAAACACAAGTATTGCCTTTTTTATAAAATAATGTAGTAAGAAGCAAACAAAGCAACACGTGTTCAGTACAAACAGTTTGTGACAATGTTTAAGAACTCAAAAAGATAAAAACATAAATATATCTTGAAACATTTGCCGAGAGTTGATTCATAATAAGCAGAAAGTTCAGACAGCAATAACGACATTTCATGAAAGAATAATGCATGGAAGTGTAAGCAATGTTGAGTAAGCATATCAATTCGTTGCAGAAAAAACGTATTAAACGTAAGAGTGTGGTCACAAAGAATAGAACACGAAAGAACAGAAATTAATGTCATTTCCAAGCAGTGTGGTTTCGAAATAGAGTCATGTGACAGAAATATTGATATTTTAAAATACTTAGTATATTCAGAGACATAATATATATGGCTGTGTTATATTTACCATGCTCCTTATTTTCGCCCTGTAATAATACCACACATAGACCATGATAGTAATGGTAATATCATGGTTGGTTAGTTTGAATTTTCATTCACTGCCATTTATAAATTTAATATCATTTCAGTTATGTACGATCGGGATTTGACCAAACCAATACAACTGTGTTGGCTACCAGTAGGAACACACTTTCTATGTTCTTTAACGTGATTTGTTAATCAGAAGTGGAATACTAATTATTTACGATGTCGAATGTTTCAGTCAGTCTGTCATAACCAATGATTTATTTTGCTTAAGAACTTCGTTTGTTTATCCCATATACATTGATATAAATCCTAAACGGATATGGTACCAAATGAACATTGGTTTACAAAGTTTATTGGTTTTATCGGCTGGTATTGCCTTTGACCATTTACAAATAGTTATGATGCCAAATTTGGCGAGATAACTTTTACAGCAAATACCCATAATAATTATACTTATGGACAAACGTGTTCAGTGTCAGACCCTACCAAAAATAGCAGTATGTTTTTCTATTCATAATCGTACTTTAATACCAATGGTAAAATTGGGGGAAAAGACGCCTCGAGTTATTCATAGTATAACGTACTACTATACTGGTTCATTGAAAGACGATATAATGTAAGCTAAATAACAAAGACGCAGCTTTACTGGTTTTAAAATAATTACGAACGCCCCAACCTAGACAATATGTTTGGATTTAACTATACATTTAAGAAAAAAATGTTCAACACTACAATTAGTAAGAACCAACAACCATGAATATTTATAAAATGGCAAAATCAATGTAAGCACACAAATGAGGATATATTGAATTCTGAAACAAAGTTAATTCAATGATATTATACCATTAATTAAGAAATATTGTACACATAATTTTAAGGATACATTGTAACTAAGATTCAGTATAAACAAAGGTCAATGAGCAATGGTGTACTATCTAATATATTCCATATTAATTTCGTTACGTAGAAAATGAATTTGCAATTTTATTATTGATATGTCTTCAAGACTAGTAAAGAAATGTTTATACGCATGTACAAAAAAAAGAAAATATAAAAAAAATGATAATCGAAGATCAGATATTTTTATGAAGTTTTTAAGTATTAATAACGGTTAACTTCATTCTACAACAAAATAAAACAAATTTTATTCACCAAAGCTATACCATTATCTCTTATACGGACATCACTACATGTATAACGGTTAACGGTAATTTGGAAACTCGGGCTTTTTTCTACATCATTAATAAACTGAACAAATCTTATAACCTCCATAGCATATTCCATTTGTTAATGATTTTCGAGCCAATTTTCATAAGGTACGCCACCTGTTTAGCTCGGGTACACCTAGACAAATGACATTTAGATTTACCAGTTTAAAAATTTCCAAATCATCCATGATATTTTGAACTTCTGTCGATAAACCACATGAGTTTATACAGTAGGCGTGAGGTATAAACTTTGTTCAGTATACATGCATAGAATTTTTTTTAATGCAAACATGTCTAGATCTAATTATGCTAGTATATATGAATAGGCAACATTTTTATCTGAATAAAGTTTACAATTAATCAGAATCAAAAGAATATTTTCTTGATTTGTGGACAATGTTCGTTCTGTGTTTGTTTGATCGTTTTTTTTTATTTGTTTGTTTCTGTTTATTTTACATGTTTTTACATATACATTGTATTACTTATTTTGCTTAAAATCTAAATATTATTAACTGTCCTTATTTGATAATCTCAGATACTCTAAATTCTTTAATCAGTGCCTTCTCATTCAAATTACGCATGATCTGGTTTCATATTTAATTCAAATACTTAATGAAATACGACTACATAATTAAACTTGACAGAATCTTAAAACTAAGTATCATAGCTCTGTATGTTTTTAATATTTTTTAAAAAAATCTAAAAAAGAAATATTTTTTTAAATAATGAAAATCTATAAACGAAAATTAAAAGTCAATTATCTTGAATGAATGATTGCTTGTGATATAATGAAAACGGTAACAGAATGGTTAAGATTTTAAAATTTAGCATTAAAATACAGACGACATACCTGTAGAACAGCGCCGTCTATTGTAGCAATGAATGCTATCACGAGGCAGCAGACACTGCCCAAGATGAAGCAACGCATCCTGATATTAACACAACAAGTCTTGTGCGTTCAGACGGCAGAAACACTTTAGATAAAATCTCGAAATGTTCTAACGAGAACTACCGAGTCTAGTCCCTTTTATACTAATACATAGAACAAATGGTCGAGTCGGCAAAACCACACGAAGCCAAAACCTATAGCAACGGACGGGGGTGAGAAGACATTTCGAAATGAATATTAAATTTTCTTTTGTGCTTTTAAGTTTTTTTTATAATGTACTTTTGTATGTACGGCGTTTATCTACACCTGCCCCCCCCCCCCCCCCCCTGCGTACGATGGCGTTTAATTACATCTCTCCCTCTTTTAAAAAAATGGAGATCGTGTCATTTTTCTCATTTGGAATATAAAATCGTTAAGAATTGTTAAGAATTCAATCAGTCATTATTAAGCACAATCGTTTATCGATAACATATTCCAAAATAGTTTATTATCCCTAACTCATAAAGAAAAAACATCATATGTCATTTTTGTGTCATTGAGTGTCATACTTATATTCCAATTTCATTAGTAAAAATACATCTAATCTAATAATATATTGGATTGGTGTCTATTAATATGACACAATGTTAATACTGATTTGACCAAATTTTGACGTGAGCTTGTAACACCATCAAACCGTTTAAAAAGCCTACGATTTAAACGTGATATCGTAGTAGTAACCTTAGACATTTATTCTTAAAATTTGACAATACAAAAAATTCATTTGTACTTATTTTACGAAGCTGTTAAATATAAGAATAGCACAAAACGATCCAGCTCGAGAAACTAGGCACCGGTGTCAACCAAATTAAGTTCCGTTTCAGGCTAAGGAATCAAATTTAATGTAATGTTTTGTTCACACACGAGTAGATCAGACAAGATGTTTTCAAAATAATCAAATTCAATAATGAAATCAAAAATGTCAAATTTTCTTTTGTACGAAAAACTTGTGAAATGAGAAATCAGATATTGTAAATTTAATACAATCCTTTAGAATGATAATAGACTGTCAACACAATCATACGTAGAAGTTTAGAAAATATACAATCAAAGAAAGTCCTAACACATCTGGCTCCTAGCTTAGTTCGAAACCAGAACTATAGTAAAGTATTAACTTTTTGTACGCATTTCAGATATTCTCCAATGATTGAAACTTTTGAAAAAAAATGTCATCGCTTACATTGTATTAATAAGGATAGGCCCCTCACCTCTAAGGGTACGACTCCCACCGAATTTCACATTTGGGAAACTGCCCTCAGCTAGCTCCGGAGGATCGGTGACCCTACCCAATTTTAAGCCTCGGGTATTCCTCCACCATTTAAACTATAGCAAGTCGCCAAGTGACCCGGCTGTTGGTGCGACGTTTAATCCCATTCTAACTTAATATCCATTGATATCATACAAGTATGTATATCATATAATTATGATAAATTTGGATATCAAGTTAAATTTTGTTAACAAAACTCATACCGATTTTGTATGACATGCTAAAATATTAGTATATCATCAAGCCTCCGAAACACTTATTTTCCTTTATAATTAATACGTGTTTATACGTTGATATTGTGTGTCATTCATAGGAAATACTCCTTAAATATTATATATTTAATCCCCCGAAAAGTATATTATCTGTTGGATTATTAAATCAATGATAATCATTCCATGTTTGAGGCAGTAGGGATGCCGAGTTTTGTCCAACGTACTTTTTTTCATGAAGTAAAATTTCTTAATGTTGTGCCTTGATACTCATATTTGTGTTCATTAAACGAGGAACGCTTTACAAATACAAAACACAGAAAAACATCTGGAATTTTTAGATTTTTCTTTTGTATGATTGACAATACCATCTATTACGGACAATCGGCAAATAGAAATAAATCCATATTTTATAAAACAGAAAAACATCAGCTATGTATTGCTATTGACCGACTTTATAACGAATTATTAAATAACTATTTATTATCAGCCTTGTAACTTGTTTACTGTCTGGCGTAATATATACAGTGACATTTCCAATAAGCGGGACAATATCTATATCACTTTCCGGCCCGGGGCGACCTAGCTATCGACCATGTCTCTTTATGTAACAAAGTAGACAGTTAATTACTTACGGAGGATGGGGGTCTAGTACTGGTTCTTCACAGGAACGATGCTTAGGTGAATTATCCGCCTTATACGACTTTAACTGTTGGAAATGCACATAATACTCAATATATAAACAAAAAGTGGATGGACCAAATAAAAAATCTAGAGTTGGTTCAGTAACCAGAAACAAACCAAGTATTTTAGGCCATCATGAACGTGATATTCCTTCTGCATAGTACCTATTTGGTTGGGTAACATTGGATATTTTGGTGCTATGTTTTGCTTATTTGAATGTTTATTGGTGTCCTCTCATTATAAACTGGCTTTGGACGTAACACATTATTTTGGAACAGTATACTCAGGATTGTTCATACTTGTGTCTTCAGTCAAATTTGTCACGGACAGTGAGAGCCTCGTCTGGGGATCGAACTCACAACCTCTAGATCATCAGACAAACGCTCTAACCACTGAGCTAACTGGTATGAATTAGCTGTCTGTTTCCATGCTAACTAGAGACATTGACCCCGACTGAGTAGAGTGAGTGTAATTGGTAGATCTAGTAGTTTTCTATCTTGCACCTGAGATAGGTACTTTTCTCAATGACAGGGTCACATTTTAAGATCTCTGTTATTTACAAATGTAGTTATCAACATGCTGTACATTGTGATTTGGTTGACTGAAGTGTTTGGAGATGGGGTGTATCTTTATTGAGGCAGATAACAGCTGGACAAATTCCTCACATGTAAAATGTGGTTCAGGATTTGCTTCGGACTAACAGCAATGAGAAGCGTGTGATTACTAGACAGAGAACATAACTACAGTGACCTCTCAACACTAGAGTAATACATGTTTAAAATATATAACAATAACAAGATAGTATTACATAATTTTATAGTCAATAATAGTACATGTAAATTATTGATAAAAACATTTAAAAAAAAAACAAAAAAACTCCAACACCGACTTCATAGTATTATATCATTCAACTCTTGTATTTATCAAATCTGTTTATTTATCTGTTGTTAAACGGCCCATTCCACAGCTATGGTCATTTCAGAGCCATCCAATAGACAGAAAAGAGATAAAATACAGGAAAATGGGGAATTTATATCCCTACTCTTATTTCAAACTGTTTTTCCTGGTTCTGATTCATGCCTGGTGTACCAATACAGCCAATACAGGCCACATCCCTTTCCTGTGAGTATATAAACACAGTACTTGGATCGGTTCTTGGAATCAGGACACTGAAAAAATGTCCCTGAGAATTGAAAGGTGGAGCCTAGATTCCAACACAAGACCTTTCGTCCATTAGTCCAGCACATTTCCACTAGACCACTGATTCCCAGTTTACTATACCAATATTTGACATTCTGCTCAATGCTATACTAAAAAAAAAACTACCCAAAAAAACAGTAATGTCCAATTCTTGTAATTTCTATGATAGCTAAAAAATTAAGAGTTGTTGCCCTTGTTGCAAAATAGAAACATAATGATTGATATCTGATGATATTGTATACAATCTGTCAAGTACTTCATATTTTTTTAAAAATGGGATACTCCCATAGACTCCAATGCAAGTTTAAATGTTCAATAACTCAATGGATCTCAATGGTGTTCTTTTTAAATATCACAGAGAATTATTTTCCATCATGGAAACTTTGGAAATTCATAAAGGTTCCAAAAATCTGCCCACACTATTTCGTACAATAATAATCTTGGGACATTATGAGTATAAAACTGTAAGTCAGGTCCCTTGTTGAAAGTTGTCTAGTTGAATGACCTCCAAACCATTACCAGATACCAGTATGCAATGCTTTCCACTGAAAAAATAGCAACATTCATATTACAGTCAAACCTATGAGTAAATGCCATCCATGGAAAAGACATAATGTGGTCTTCATTGACAGGTGCTCTTTATTTTGGAGTAAGAAAAAAAAGAAGATTTTTCAGACCTACCAACCCTGTTTATTTTTCAAGTAACCATATTTCTTTTTTTCTAGACTTACTTGTAGTAAGTTGTTTATGGATGTACTTTTCTAAAGCTTTATAAATGACAAATATGTGTACATTGCCATTGAAGTCACATAATTTTTATTCCATCGAGTGTTTAATGTCATACCAACAGCCACAGTCATTTGGCAACTTTTCAATTAAAGAAACAAGAAATTACCAAATAAATTCTGTCATTAAAAATTGCTTTCTTCTTCGTTAAAAAGTCAGATTTCTAGACTTTTACCTTATAAAACCCAAATATCTGATTTAATTAATATCATGTTTCACAATCAATCTACAGAAAGAAGTTGAGCATTCAAAGTACTGGTTAAATTGAATATAATTATTAGTCAACCAGGTAGCCAACCAAGGTGTGTTCTATGATCTTCTTCCAGAGCTATAAAATACTAGGTAGACAATTAGAAAGTCTGCTCAATGTATACATCATGGTTGACATTTTTTAAAAAACTCTCACAAATAAAAAATAATGAACAAGAAATTCATGTTTTAAACTATTGAGTTGTTTTCATGTCAATTACCTGTGGTCGGCCAATATATCTATACTGGAAACATCTGATACATTTGTATACACTGAATCAATCAGTTTTACCTGAAAAATATTAACAATTATTCTAATTAGAATCAATTATTTAAATGGAGTAGATATACTAATCATGTTATATTGAGAACTTCCTGATTCAAAGAGAAAAACCTATTCTTACCCTGTCTCTATTTGATATTTCCTTAAAAAACTAGAACTATCACTAAAGGTGATGAATACCCCCAGATGCGTCCTTGACACAGTTATTGATACATTTTACAGAGGGAAATATAATGCATTTTCATTTGTTAATACCTGCAAAATGTTGCTTAGAAATATCCTGACCAGTTTCTAAATACTCATTATATAAAAAATAACAAAGGGCCATAACTCATTTAAATTTACTTTGACAAGCCCTATTGTGGACATGCACAACTTGGCAAACTACTTACGCTTCTAAGAAGTTTCACTGAATTCCTGCATGTAGTTGCTGAGAAATGGTACGGAAAAAAATTACCTATTGTATAAAACAAAGGGCCATAACTCAGTGAAAATTAATCCAAATAAAACCTGGTTATTGCATGCACAACTTGGCTTGCTTTTTATAACTTCTGTGAAGTTTCTTTGAATTCCTATGAGTAGTTACTGAGATATTGTATATACACTGTATAAAAAACAACAAAGGGCCATAACTCAGTGAAAATTTAACCAACCAAGACAAGCTTAATGCATGCACAACTAGGCTAACTACTTATTACTTCTGTGAAGTTTCACTGAATTCCTCTCAATAGTTAATGAGAAATAGTCCGGACAAAATTTGCCTATTGTATATACTGTAGAAAAAAAACAAGGGGCTATAATTCAGTTAAAATCAATCCAAATAAGAAAAGATTTCAGCATGCACAACTACGCTTACTACTGATCGCTTCTGTGAAGTTTCAATGAAAACCTGTGAGGTGTTGCTGAGAAATTGTCCAGACAAAATTTGCCTATTGTATATACTGTATAAAAACAACTAAGGGCTATAACTCAGTGAAAATTAATCCGAATGAGAAATGCTTTAGGCATGCACAACTAAGCTTACTACTGATCACTTCTGTGAAGTTTCATTGGAATCCTGTAAGTAGTTGCTGAGAAATTCTCCGGACAAATTGTGTCTACAGACAAACGGACCGACCAACTGCTCGACCATCAAGCATGAATCCAATATAGCCCACATATATTTCATATCTGGGGGTATAAAAATAGCTTGGACTGTGTTAACAATTTCTTTTTGCTTTATTATTTTAATGATAAATCCTAAATTTCATCAATTTTTCACTGAACACATATAATAGATAAAAAAATCACTTACAGCTATATTAGCCTGTTCAACTTCCATACGCCATAAACATATTCGCTGATCTATTGATGCTGTGACAATTTTATCTTGAGGTAGATACCAAGCTCCTGAAAAAAGAAGAGAAATGCATTAAGACAAAAACAAATACAACATGGTAGTTTTGTCAAGGCTGGTTCCTCACAAGTGAAATTATGTTGCGGATGGAATTTGAGCTGACAGCAGTGAGAGACTAGATACTACTGGTTATAGATCATAACCACACAAAGACTTTCTTACACCAATTCAGGGAATATGAAGATTATGGAAGAATCCAGATTTGAACTTCAGACCTTTGCACTCAACCGTTTGACCGCAAGGCTACCAAAGCTGATAAGCCCAACATATGTTAGTGACATTATCCCTAAGAAATTGTATGATCAAAGAATATAAAACAGATACCTGAAAATGATAATATATTTACTTCAGCTTACCAGTAATTTGAGCAGAATGAGCACTGACACATCCACCACTAGAGCAGACAGACATACACACCTTCTCATGAACAATGTTCAGAGACATTAAGTTAACTTTCATAGCATTGTCATCTCCCCCAGTAACCAGGATGTATCTGTCATCTACAAAATAAGCATGACATAAATAATAATTTTGTTCTACAGACTACAGTAGTAGTAAGTAACACATTAACAGCCAGGGTCATTTGACAATATTCTCTGTGGAGGCTCCAGAAGACTCCAGACATGTAACTGCATAGATTCATGAACATTTCGCTATGCAGCTTGACAGATTGCTCACAAATATTGTTTGGTATGTAGTAGGCCTTGTAGTATTGTTCTAAACAGTCACTGATAGTTTTAAAAAGAATAACCTTGTATTCACAAGGTGGCCATTATTCAGAGGTGGCCACTAAGACAGGTTTGAGTTTGTATGTGTGTAATATTGTCATAACAACAGGATTATTCTGACGACATTGTATAAAATAAAGGTACCTAATATTCTTTAAACTTCAATCGAAATGTATAAACAGTAGAAACCAAAAAAAAATAAAAAAAACACCCCAAAGCTCAATCAATAAACAAGAGCATTGCAAGTGGTGCCAACACATCGAGGGTTCAGCGCAACAGTGCCGTAACTTATATTGAAATATGAACAAGTTACAACAGTGTTGCACTGAGCCCTCGACATGTTTGTTCAGAGCCTCAGTGAGATCTATCCATCTGTAAAGTTTCATGTTGCTACCTCATATACTTTCTGAGTTATGAGCTACATTAAAAGATTTTGCAAAGATGCACATGACATAGACACCTATATTATTATAGCTAGACTTTTCTTCGAAAACAGCCATGCTAAAAAGGTAATTAATGGATTATTTACCCGTATATTTTCCAAAATATAGTGAATTGATTCCAGATTGGTGAATATCTAGTGTAAATTCTGGTTTCAGCGTACTAAGATCTTGACTAGATGTCGAACTAGATCTTTCTAGATTATTAGTCACACTGGTACATATATCTGAAATATCCCAGAATGCAACTCTACCATCAGTAGCAGCAGATAAAACAAGGGTTTTGATTGGCTGATATTCTCCTTCAGGTTTCTCATGGCAACCACCATCAGCAGACTGGTTATCACATTTTTCAGGAGCACGGAGGATAAAATGACTGGTTTTCAGAATACTGTGATCATGATATGAAAATGAAGCTACCAAATTCATTGCTTTTGTAGACTCACAGAATGTCAATAACCTGAAATGATAAACAATTTCCATATTAAATCAGCTGGGCAGTAATTAATTTTAAGCGTTTTTACATGATATCAATATCTTCTTCATACGAACAGCATTTCAGCCAGGTGTAGATGTAAGTTGAATGTTTGTAGGTAACCTAGCAGTAATAACAATAACTCTTAACATCCATAAACCACGGACTATTTCTAAACATGAACTGAGAACATGAAATTTGTGTCAAATGACTAAGAATGAATTATTAGTTTTTACTCAGCTTCCTATGTGCTACACAATCTACATAAATAAAAGAAGAACTATATTTGCTCAGGACAGCACATGGTCTAATGTAACCCTATCTTAAAAACGCTAATTTGACCATAAAATTAAATGAGGTGAACCAAGGGTGTCATTAATTCAGAGCAGATGCGTAAAGTAACAGAAAGATTTATTTACTTGGGGTTAACACCATTTTTCAATAAATTTTCATTGAAAGGTATAACCTGCCTTGTTCGGGAACTGAACCCAGATTGCCAGGTTACAAATGCAGCACACAAACCACTAGACTTATAACAAGAATAAGAACATACCTGAATACACCATCAGAACATGCAGCTGATATTATGAATAAAGTTGATTGAGGTTGATATCTGCTCTCCGGTGATATAACTGACAAATCTACTATTCTTGTCTCTGGATCAGAATTATCCAAAGGTTGTCGCCATGGTTTCCAATGCTTCCGAGTCAGCTGACTAAGCTGTAAACCCCCTAAACACTCATAACTAAAGTCACATTCATTTGTTGGGTTGTAATTATCAGTTACTGTGCAATGTTTACTAACACCAAGTACTGAACTCTGTTTGGTGACCAAATGTTGTTTTTCACTGACACTTGTGCTGTTTTGTTCACTTTTGGGTACATTTGTCACCTTGGGATCATTTGAATGTAAACAGGTTTGCTTTAAAGAGTCAGATAAATGCTCATTATCATGTAAATGCTTGGAAAATTGAACTGTTACTCTCCAGACTCTTAATTGTGCTCTACCTCCACCACTGAAGATCAACTTCCTGTCAGGACAGGAAGTACTATTCAGTTTTGAATAAAGACTAGAGGAACATACATATAAACAGCGAACTGAAGATATATGGCCACCAAGTGTATCACGAACATCTAAGTAAGGAATCATTGTATCATCTGCTTCTGGTAAAGGATTAATAATAAACTATTTCTCTAACTCGAATCATTTGTCATCTTTGTCAGTCACATAACACAGTTTACTGAGAGGTTTTTAACAACTGAATTTTTGAAAATTTTACAATACTTTAAAATCTGTTAGCAGTCACCTCTGAATATTAAGAGACTATCCTGTGAATAAAAGCTTTTCTTTTGAAAACCTTCATTTTATTATGTGGAACAAAATGAACAAACACCATCATTCTGTCAAAAAAGGCCATAATTATCATATCTTTCCAAAAGGTGGCTTTTGTTCGCAGGTTATACCGTCAAAATATGCTTAATTTACATCAATTTAGATTCATTGAAACCTAGTATTAAGTGTAATTCCATGGTACATGTACCAAACATAAAACTTCAATAAGAATATACCAGCAACCATGTAGTTAGGTCCAATATATCTGTGTCAAGAAGGGACATAATGAAAGTTAATACAAGACCATTTCCTGCATATTACACACGAAGGATACAACACAAAAATGAAAGACAGACTGAGGTATCTTCACTACATGTTACCATAGCAACAACATTGTTTCCTGAAATAGAATCAACGTGCTAAGTTAACATACTTGTGTTATATCATTCAACAATACTAAAATCTAACAAGAAGAGTATTTTCTTATTGTAAGGCAATACAAATATAGTTATAATGACCTTAAAGGATTGGTACAGCATCAATGCATGCTATTTATAACCGCACTAAATCTGTACAAGGACCAATGATCTTAATCAAATGCCCAATTTCAAAACATCTTTTTTGCACAAATTTCACCATAATGCATAATTTTTGCACATTTTTCATTACAATATACCATTTTCACACAACTTTGACCACAATACGACACTTTTGAAAAAGTAGCGTTTAACATGTTAGTTATTATAAATAAAGACACATGAGGACTGCAGAATAAAACATAAGATAAACATATGATATTAATAGAACTTACCAAAGCTGTTCATACCAGCAGATATAAACTTGCCATCACAGAGTTCTCTCCCATGGAGACATTTCTATAAAGATAAAAGTGCTTAAAAACTCATATTTAAATTATGCAAGAAATAAAGTATACCATAACATTTTCCATTCATATTTATTTGTATTAATTCAGAAATAATATCAATTATATAATAAACAAGTAAAGCGTTTACTTTATATATAACATAACTTCTAACAGGTGGGTATCAGTGGCTGAGTGGTAATGGTCTCTGACTAGTAATCACTAGCATCTCACTACTGGGAGTCAAAATCCCATCTGGGACAGTATGAATTTTAAATGCAAGGGTATTAAGATCGGTGGTTCTATGTACTTATCAGCTTTCCTCTATATTTATAGCTGAAACAGTCATCAAATGACCCTAGCTGTTAGCTATGTTGTTTGAACTTAAATTCATACTTGTCATAACTGTTTACATGTGTAAATGACTAAATAAGGCAGTAAAACTGGGTGCAGCATTAATCACAATGATAATATTGATAACCAGACACAGCTGCACTTTCATCTCCTCCCAAAATATAACACATGTAAAGTATGATCTACCTTGACAATAACTTGATTAGACTTCATTTCCACCTTAGCAACTTTCACTTCTCTCATTTTAACATATACAAAAGAAGCTACATTGTTGTAACAATTGAAATCCCATGCCCTATGTCCTCCGCCACATTCAATCTCCACTAGTTTCTGGTTTTGTTCAATACTCCACACTACAAACGTATCCTAACACAAGAAGAAACCTTTTATTAAATTACATTTACTGTTACACCCGTTACATAGACATTTAGTAGGTAACATTTTCATTTTTTCAACTTTCACATCTTGTTAGTGGTAAATGTATCTGACATTTACCACCAATAGCTGACAACAACTCTTGGTGTTTGTCTAAAGAAAAGTGCTTCGGACATAATAGGCAGACTGCCATTTTGTTGTTCAATGTTGTTATACACGGACTACTTTCAATCATGGCAGAATTGGGAATCGAACAATGGAAACATCCTTGTTTTCTTTCAATGAGGACTTGATGTCCATTTTCATCAATCATGAACAATAAATACATTCTAAAGTCTGTCATTTTGAGAATGAGTCATGAAAACTAGTGCCTAGAGTTGAAAAAGTTGTGATTGGAAACATCATAACCAAAATCTGTAACCCTACACTTATGTTTGAGACTTATTTCTCAGTTACGGAATGGCCTGAGTAGTTAAGATCGAGCTAACGATAGATAAACCCCACCACTGGCTCCAAAAAAAAATCCCTAGGATAAAAAATGTTTATGTAACAAAAAAGGGACATCAAGATCTTTTTTACCAGTAAGTTAAAAACTAGATTTGGGCTATGTCTAGTAAAAGGGTCCAATCTTCATTATTTTTTCATTACTTTACTATTTCAGGCATATAAGACTTCAACCACTTTCTTATCTCATAAATTTTATCTACCACTCCATTTTACCTTCCAACCTCAGAATCTATAGGCGTTATTTTCAAGTTTGAGCTTCTAATCAAATCTGAGGACCGTCAGGAAAAGACATGGTTACGGACAGACCGACCAACTGACTAGTGCTAAACAATATACCCCCACTTCTATGAAGGGGCCATAATAAACAATTACAAATACTTACAGAGTGAAAGCCAAGAACTTGAATATCATCATTACCCAGAATGCTTAGTTTCTCAATCCACTCCAGACCTTTTAATACCTTCAAGAAAATAAGAAACTCTTAACTTTATTCTAAGGATACAATGTACTTAATCTTATTAACCTTTTTAACTACTGAATGATGGGTCTTATTGGTTGAGTGGTTTTGATCTCTGACTAGTAATCAATAGCTCTCGCCAATGTCAAGTTAGAATCCTACCTGGGAACAAATTTCAAGCTGTCCAGCTATACAACAACAGCTGATGCATCTAACCAGGTTTCCTGGAATATACACTTATTCTGACCAGTATTAAAATACCTTCCACAGAGAGGTGGCAATTTCTCCACATACAGAGGAAAAATGACATGTTTTGTCAAATCTTTACAGAAGGGTATGACTTGTCACAATGCCAAAACTGGAATGCTGGGATACAAGTCCAGGGCACTAACTACTAGACCACAGCCATGGCCTGGACCTAGAAGTACTAATAATGTTGTTACATACTCAAATGTTCCTACAACTCAGTAATCATATCTTGGTAAAAGTGCGTAATATCAGATTACAAATCACAGATTTTACGAATCAGGATTAACAAAATTTATACAAACATTCTAATAATTCAGGTTATTCAGTGTCAAAAAAAGCATGCATTTGATTGGTTCTTAAGTTTAGAATTAAGCCTTAGCTAATAATAAGTAACAATAACAAATAAGGGCAAAGCCTGCAAGTTAAGTTTAATTCAATATAAACAGACCTTCTTTATCTGAAGTTGGTTCAGTGTTTTGTCTTCATTCCAATCAAAAAGTCTATAAGTTCCATCCCTACCAGCAGAATATACACTATCACCATGACAACACACATAAGTCACGCCCCCTTTACCATGAATCTTTGGACAGGTTTGAATAAGTTTACCACTCTGAAAGGGAATAAAATCATCACTGAAGCTGCATGTATTGATGTTTGTTAAAAAATATTTATAAGGCTAACAAATAGATGATACATTCCAAGGATTTTTTCCAAGAACAAGATGTGTTATTAGAGCACAATGCCCTCTCAGGATGACCTTAACCTTTGACCTACTGACCTGAAAATGCACAGGTCCTGTTGAGGTTGTCATGAGACACCAACATATGAAGTTTGATGATTGTAAGTGGAAGCGTTTTGATTTTTATAGGCAAGGTTCAAGTGAGGTACTGACAGACAGCCAAAAAAATTATGCCCCCAATCCATCGATAAAGGAGCATAAAAACTGGAGAGCAAAAGAAAGGTATTGCATAATTAAATAATTTCACTAACATCACCCATAGAAAGCAACTAAATAATAATCAAATACCAAAATACAATAAGGTAAGTGCATTATCTTCACACTTACTACAAAAGATGATGAGTTGAATTTAAACAATGCACAATCATAATGACAACATAGGTATGATTAACACATTTACAGCGAGAGCTACAATAAACAGACTTGCTGACTTTTACTCTCATATCACTATCGACTGGTTCAGAGGGTTATAATAAAATCAAGCTGACAGCTTCAGCTGAAGAATGTTGATCAGGGTAAGATATACGGGGAAAACCTATTTACAGAGGTATATACTCGTAGTAGTTCAGTTGTCACCAATTCTAATATTCTGAAATAGTCAAGACAAACGCATATTTATAAGTAATTAATTGGATCTTCTACAGTAATATTTTCATAACCAAAACACTTTGATAACCCAATGCATTGTAATGACCAAAAAGGTCCAATTTTAATAAACAAAAGGTGCACTAAATACTTCAAAGTACAATAAACTCACAGATTCATTTTTAAACAACTGGTAAACAAACAGACTTCCAGTACGATCACCACACACAACATGGCTGCTGTCTGGGCTCAGCGATACTGCTGTTACCCATCGGTGCCGACTTGTGGTGATTTCAAATGTGTAATTTTTTTCAAGGTCTATTCTTTCCTGACCTATTGTAACGTACCATAAATCCTGAAATAAAATCAAGTTGACAACCTATTATTTTGATTATACAAGATTGAGTTTAGTAGACACAGTGACAAATGCCTAGCCTATGTTTAACTTAATACATTAAATTAAATCCCGGTTCCAACAGGTCATACTCTTCTATAAAAATTTGACAAAAAATGTTGATTTTCCTCAGTATGTGGAGATGTTGCTGGCTCCTTGTGGAAGGGTGCAAGTTAGTACTGGTTAGAATACAATCTAGGAAAAATGGTTGTGGAACCAGCTACAGCATATAACTAAAATTTGGTTGAAAAACGATATTAAACACGCTAAAAATGGAACAAATCTTAGTTTTTAGATTTTTAAACATGCAAGAAAACCATCAGAAAAAGCCAAATTTCTGCATGAGTGCCAATTTTCACTCAGTTTAAGGAAGTACCATAAACATATGATTTGTTACAGATGACCTAACTTACCACAATACCATTTGGAGAAGTAGTAAGAAGTGTATTTGAGTTCACCCAAATTATACTGAGAATTTTACCAACACAAACAGCTGTATCTTTTACCACCCATTCTCCTCCATTCTGGTTGAAAGGTCCTAAAAAAGAGATAAGTCTGAAACAAAAGGGGCTAGTGCATATTGGCAATGGTGCATAATGGTAGACTTAGGTCTAAAATAACTAAATACAGTTGAAGTGTTATACATATACATGTATATATATATATATCAAATCTATTAAATGTATTACAACATAAAAGATAGTTATATATCTATTATAAAATGAAATTGTTTGCATCATTCTTGCTTAGTTTAGAATTAATTATAGCAATTATTGTGAAACAAATTTTTAATTCAAATTGAAGTAAACACATTGTTTCCATGGTTAAAACAGGCCCCTAATTATTTCTTTTTAACTGGAAAAGTCAACAAATGACCCTAAACTAGTGGTGTTAAAAAAATAAATGCATAAACAGAGTTGAATCCCAGACCTTTATGCAAGAGACGTCTGCTGAACATTAGCATTGCACAATGATGCCAAACAAAACATAGATTGTAGACAGACTAACAATAGTTCAATAATGTATTTACTCTTAAATCATCAACAAATATCTCTATTTCTCCTACCTTTCATAGACAGAATCCTCATAGTACCACTGACATTACCAATGGCAATAGATTTTGTCTCACATGATATATCCATGACAGTGTATGATGAAAATAACTCATCACTCATGATAGTGCTACAATCATT
This sequence comes from Lutraria lutraria, assembly GCA_964023205.1. Taxonomy (NCBI): domain Eukaryota; kingdom Metazoa; phylum Mollusca; class Bivalvia; order Venerida; family Mactridae; genus Lutraria; species Lutraria lutraria. The sequence goes on from OZ026841.1 coordinate 22,509,739, forward strand.
GGTCTCTAGATCATACAACAATAATTTTCTGAAATAAACATGCAAATTACTAAGTATTATTGGTGGCACAAGTTTTTCTACCAGGATTAATGTCGCACCAACAACCAGGGTCGTATGACAACTTTACTAGGTTTACAATGGAGAAAGATCTCTGCCACACACCTGGATAGAACCTTAAACCTTCTGTAAGCTAGCTGGAGAGCTTCCTCAGATGGGAAATTTGTCTGGTCCTCGTCAAACATCAAGCAATGAGGGGCTAGTGATAACTAGTCAGAGACCTTAACCATTTGGCCAAGAAGCCCCACCCCTATGTGTGCCATAGATATCAAAGTATTTTTCATCTTTTTTTCACTTTTGTGCAGTGCACAGCAGCTGGTATATACCAGCACAGAAGATGGGAATAAAGAGTGATTTTTCAATAAACAATATTGCCTTATTTAATTAACAAAAATCTTGCAAATTTAATGCTCAATGCTGGGAGGTAACAGAATATATTAAAAATTCATTCAGCAATCATCTTAATATTTCGACCATCTTTATTATAACAACCACTTACATGTATTTCAGACCATTTTGTTCAATATTTCATTTATACTTCAACTTGTCAATGCGACCATTTCAATATTAAGATTATAATTTTAATGTCCAAACAAGTGGTCATAATTTCAACATTTTACTGTATGTAATAAATGGTATACAAAATATACAACTACAAAATGATCTCTCCCGTGTAACCTAACTTACCCTTTACTTGTAATGAGAACAGCCTTGTCTACACCAATAAATTGAGTATTCCTCGGAAAATCTTCCTCTTCCAACTAAAAATAAATTTATACTAAGGACATCCTTAAAAAATATTTTGTTTAGGGTTATAAGCTACCTACTCACATAAAATGGCCCTAGCCAACCTTTTTTGTATCTACCGGTAAAGGTAATTTTTTTTTCAATAAAATATAATAAATAGCATTTTGACAGTTATTTTGGGTTCAATGTAAAAATAAATTCATAAAAAAGTCCTGCCTACGTACCCACCAAACATTCTCTGGGTAGGGTTACCCCAAACAAACATTTTTAAGGATGGCCTAATATTACAGAAAAAGATTTACCTGATATTGGCTACCAATAATATTTCTTACATGGACTTATTGTCATTTACTAATTAGTGAATAATAATTTCCATGTCTTTGTAGGCTATCCTATGTACATATTGTATCTGTTAAAACAATTCTATTCCCTAATTATAATATTCCATGACCAAGAGCATAATTCTGTAAGATGTTTTGTGCAATACTGTAATTATCATGTTAAAATTAATGTGTTAAGTTGCTTAATGTACAGAAATGGTCAGAATTGAAATTATTAATTATAATCCTATTGTATGTATAAATAATAACAATTAACACTAAATCTTACTTTTATACTTTTGCTACATACAAAGTACTGTAAGAGATAAAATCTTATTTCAGATTTTTTCCTACCTTCAAATCAAGGGAGGTAACACTTGGAGTTTTGTTGTCAGCATTATTAAGATTCCAAAGTCTAACAGAGTTATCTCCCCCACCAGTTACCAATAAATTCTCTCCTTTGTCCACACACATACTCCATATACTTTTCCCTTTGTGACCTTTGAACTTCTGTATAATATTACCTGAGTACGACCATACACAACAAGTTGAGTCCTACAATAGAAATCAAACATTTTTTATTTAGATTTTACACCCATTCCTCACTTTGCAATCATCTAAATAGTTTGACCCCTATAACAACAAGCACATATTTTATGGGGGTATGTTTTTTCAATATTCCCTCTATACTTCAACTCAATGATGAGTTGGGGTCAAATAATAAGGACTCTTCTGACAGATAGGGGGAGGCACTAAGTAAACAGGAACAAATTGGAAGGAAGAGGCAAATTGGGAAATTTTCACAATATAACTAGGAGAAATATTTTTGGGGGGAAAATGAAGTTTATTTTTCAAGAGCAAGAAGCTGACTATCATTGTCACTTTCTAAGTGAAAATAAAACCCTGATAGCGACCACCATCATAAATGTACAGATTTTACCAAGTAGGTAATACTAGCATGAGAAGTAAGTAACAGTAAGATTGTTAAGTGTTCAAATACATGAAACCGCTGCTTGGTCCAGTAGTTAGTGTAATCTGGCGAACTGGGTTTGAATCCCAGTCGCGGCTGGTCATACCTTTCCATGAAAATTTACAAAAGAATTGATTTTCTACCGTATTTGGAAAAATCGCCGACTCCTTATGGAAAAGTAAGTTAGTACAGGTTAGAATACAGTCCATGAAAACTGATTAAGTGAACCGACCAGCATATGAACAATGGCATTTATCCTTCTGAAACAGTTGAAGTACATAATAATATAACATTACCTCCCCTACACTGATAAATGTTGAGTTCAGCAAACAAACATCCCACACACGAGCAGAATGACCATACAGTACATGTAATAATGTACTTTTAACGTTTTCCCAATCTTGAACATTGTGAGATCCTGTAGTAAACTCAAGCTGATATAATCTTATACTTCTATCATCAGACACAGAACACACCTTATCAGTTTTTCTGTCGAAATCAATGGAAAAAATTACACCCTGAAAATTAAGAAAAATAACAATAAGAAAATATTTCCAGTAGGACTGTCGCATTTGCACAATGCTAATAAACCTTAACAGTTACTAAATTAAGTAACCCCCCTAGATACTACTACACTAAAAATATCTTAAGGTCATGAAGAAAAATGGCCTAATTTCCTTATATATCTTCCTCGACATTCTCTCTTCATCATTGACGGTCATTATGAAAATCACTCATTAAACAGTGCAATCAACTAGCTGCATTACATATAGTCAAGGAGCCTGCACTTTGAGAGTGATCTCAAATATTGTATGGTAGTCTAAGTGCCTGCATTTAGAGAGTGATCTCAAATATTGTATGGTAGTCTAAGTGCCTGCATTTAGAGAGTGATCTCAAATATTGTATGGTAGTCTAAGTGCCTGAGTTTAGATAGTGATCTCAAATATTGTATGGTAATCTAAGTGCCTGAGTTTAGACAGTGATCTTAAATATTGTATGGTAGTCTAAGTGCCTGAGTTTAGAGAGTGATCTCAAATACTGTATGGTAGTCTAAGTGCCTGAGTTTAGACAGTGATCTTAAATATTGTATGGTAGTCTAAGTGCCTGAGTTTAGACAGTGATCTCAAATATTGTATGGTAGTCTAAGTGCCTGAGTTTAGAGAGTGATCTCAAATATTGTATGGTAATCTAAGTGCCTGAGTTTAGACAGTGATCTTAAATATTGTATGGTAGTCTAAGTGCCTGAGTTTAGAGAGTGATCTCAAATACTGTATGGTAGTCTAAGTGCCTGAGTTTAGAGAGTGATCTCAAATACTGTATGGTAGTCTAAGTGCCTGAGTTTAGAGAGTGATCTCAAATACTGTATGGTAATCTAAGTGCATGGGTTTAGAGAGTGATCTCAAATACTGTATGGTAGTCTAAGTGCCTGAGTTTAGAGAGTGATCTCAAATACTGTATGGTAGTCTAAGTGCCTGAGTTTAGAGAGTGATCTCAAATATTGTATGGTAGTCTAAGTGCCTGAGTTTAGAGAGTGATCTCAAATATTGTATGGTAGTCTAAGTGCCTGAGTTTAGAGAGTGATCTCAAATACTGTATGGTAGTCTTAGTGCCTGAGTTTAGATAGTGATCTCAAATATTATAATCTAGGTCTCTGTCTTACTACAGCAATTGTATACAATAAAAAGTACTGACAAATTAACAGATTCTTATCACCTGATGTCCTGTTAGTCTAAGGAAAGGTATCACACGGCCTGTTTCATCTGTTTTAGACTGTGTACTCCACATAACAACTTGATTAAACACAGTTCCGGCAGCAAGAATGACACAGTCTACATCAGTGCATAAAAATTTAGCACAATAACTTATTATGTTAAGAAATATTTCTAATGAGTTTCTGCCAGTCATTCTAACACAGACTGCAATACTTCTATACAGTCAAACCTGTGAATAAAGGTCAACTTTGAGAAAGACTAAATGTGGCTTTTAATGATGGTTGGCTCTTATTTGGAGGTCATTATGCTCTAAATAATCAATGACAGCTTTTAAAAGAATGGCATTTATTCACAAGTTGGCCTTTATTTTGAGTTGGCCTCTAACACAGGTTTGACTGTAAAAGCATAAAGGAAATCAACCAATACATTATTCTAAGATAAGATATGGCTGGCTGTTACATTGTACTCACACAATTAAAAGGAATTACTTAGTATAGGATTCAACTCTCATTTTCGCAGCAATTGAAAGTTGATGAACATTAGCTCAATGAAGCATTTTGTCTTTAGTGCTTTATACCGCATGGCTTGTCTATTTCGTTTAATAATAAAAGAAGTAATTTTTACGATCAATGTAATTTCACTGCATATGATAAATGAAAATGTGTATGTGCTGTTGTTATTTTGGATCGACATTTCCCAATCTACTTTCATTTTATTTATCTATGTATAGCGATAAAGTCAAAACACCGCAGAATAAACTAATTATCATAATCATGAATAAACACTCACTGTATGGTCCAATTCCGGTATTTGATAGTCATACGGAGGTATATCTTACATAGAAATTGAAATAAAACAAAAATATTTTATGCTGTTGTGTGTCTAAATGAAAATTTTCCAACTTAAAGATAAAATGATTCCTGTTTCTTTTTGTTTAATATTGTGCTATGAAAAAATTGTTAAAACATGTGATTTTTATTGTTATAAAGTGTTATTTTATTATTTTTGTTGTTTACTACTAAGATTTTTCGGTCCAGCCAAAATTAATTCAATCGGCCAAATATTTTTGATGCCAGACCGAATGTCTGGCACTCTTTTCCCACTTTCGCGAAGACTGGGTTCATCAGCAATGAAGTACACAAATCAAATATGCAAGCAAGCAGGATGAACAATGACTTCATATTCACATGCTATCATATTTTAACAAATAAATGCCATCTTATCATACAAAGGATACAGTATACACTTCTCCTGACAGTGCACTGATGATATAACTGTCTGCTGCTTTAAATCATAGGTCACAATGACATTATGTCCCATGGTCAGGCACACAAGGTCATCCTGAAAAAAACAAAAAACATACAGTAATAAAAAAAATATAAAAAAAATGCCCAAAAGATATATATTTTATTTATTTGCTAGGAATTTCGTGAGTAGGTAGGAGCACTCCAAAGACACTTATTTTTATTTTCAGCCTCAAATTCTCCACATTAAAAGGTCAGTGTTGGAGAACAAATGAGCATAGACTCCATGATTTCTACTCACAAATCTCTGAGACCATAATGCTGTGAACAGGGGATCAAACTCACAAACATGTAACAGAAGGACCAAAAGCGTATCTATCAAGCTAAGTAGACAGGCAGGCACAGGATGGAATGAAAACAAACAAGTAAATACTAGTTTGTAACCAGTACTGAGTAACCTCTGTTGATAAACCCAATTAAAACTAAGTGGTAATTAATATGTCCTTATGGAAGCTATTGCACAGTCTGTGATTTGATTTGAAAAGTATATACCGAATATATATGTATATGCCAAATACCAGTACTCTAAATCATATATTTGAAAAATCCAATAGTTACCTTAATAAAAGATGCATCCCAAATCCAATCATCCAATTCCACAGGGAACCCTAAAGTCTTGAGTTTTTTCTGCGAGTTTTCGAACTGTACTAACCGTAGGCTTTTCTGTCCATATATGCAAAATGTTGCAGCATGACTGTCAGAAAATTCTACAAAATATTGACATAACATTGAAACATTGGATACAATAAATGACAAATCATAAAAGTGATATACACAGAAAAACCTAGTGTTAGCGTCCACATTTCAATAAAGACCACCCATTCTTTTACAAAACTGTCATTGAGTGATGAGCACAAATAGAACTCCGAATAAAGGTCCCCTGTCAATAAAGGCCACATTATGTATTTTTCCAATGATGGCCATGTTCACATGTTTGACTGTTCATGGGTAACCACAGTATCATAATTTCATATACAAATGTACCAGTATTTGTTTAAATGTTTCATAATTGGCCATTCTGTGCTTTGAGCAACAAATCCGATACATAACAAGACTAAATGATGTAAAAACAAATGTTAGACATTAACAACATAATTATATACACTAACACCAATATTAACAAACGTATTTAAAAAGTAGCCCCTTCCCTAAATTCATAATTCAAGTAGTGGGGTGGATTTGTTAAGCCCTGGGTACACTCTAAAAAGCAACTTATCCTTTATCCTTGGATGAACTTGAATAAGGTGTTCTAAAATGGTTAAAACAATCATAGTAATAATTACAATTGTTACCAGAATTAAAGTTATAACTTTACCATTGAGTTTTATTCCATGAATTACCCTGGCTGGCAGGACATCCAGCACTTGTACAATACTTTTACAACAAGTACGATAAACATGGAGTTGACTTCCAATACCTGAAATATTATTCTTAATTTTTTAACATCATGAACACATTGACTGCATGTTGCATAATTTAAATATTGCTGAATGAATCAAGTGATGATCGAGACTTTCACCAAGCAATTTATAAACAAACTTAAGTTTAGTTAGATAAAAATATTTAACATTAACTTTGGAATCTCATCCAGATGCTGATTTAAGTTTCTGAGAGTCTTTGAGGGTTGCATGCTTTTGTAATTTTGAATGAGTGAAAATTACAAACAACAATACGATGCTTAGTTTAATTAGCTTTAGAAAATGTTTGTAACATAAGTGGCCATCAATCAAAATCTAACAATTTTGAGATCATACTTAATATGCTTTACTAATCAGGTTCATAACTACCTAATCAGCTGAATTGTATTAATTAGATTTGGCAATATATAGTCTATGAGTTAGCCTACTAATTCGGCTTTTCGGTTGGCCGATTTCGTGAACAAATTCAGAAGGGCCATCCTCTCAGCCTTACTTAATTCGATAGAAATAACAATAATCTGCATGAATGGGCATTAAAAATTCTGTGTTAAATTTTACGTTGTGTGTAATAACCGGTATCCATGGACTTTAGCCACATCCAATTCCAAGCGGTATACAACTGAAGTCAGACAGTTCAATTCTAAATTCATCTTTATAATGGGTACCTAGGATTAACGAAAGTTGATTTAAGTTTACTTGCCAACGTTTCGCTGACATGCCAGCTTATTTAAACTTATCCTAAATTATTTGCAATACGAATTTTCGAGATTGGGCGATTTTTACCATGACACTGGCATTTAACCACCATTACACTGGTTTCGTTTTCAGTTGGGAAATAGTGGGGGAAAACAAAACATGAAATGCACCAAATAGGTATGTTGGAATAATTTATACATACGAGTATAGAAACGTGTTTTCTACCTACCGAACAGTTCACTTTGGTCACAGATCATGAGATGTTGTAGTTATCGTGACGAAAACGTTTTAATTGGGGATTTTCCGTACACAAATATGCAGATCCTACTGTACGGGATGGGGCCAAGTCGAAAAGTATCTCGTCGTCACAAACAGGTGACTGGTCTAATTAGTAATTAGTTTGGACTAGTAAATCAATACACTAAGTTTTGGATGCTGCATCAAATCATAATAATGATTACATACCTGCAAAGATAGTTTCTTTGTAACAGAACAGTTCGGTCACTGGACCAGTGTGGTAAATTCGATGAAAAGACATACTACATTCTCTTTCACGTGTAAAAAATGAAATCTACTTTCAGTTTGTAAAGCCGCTTACGGTATGAAAAAATAACGACCGATTCTAAGAAATTGTACAAATCTTTTATACAATAATTTTTAACACACATTTCTACGTTCATTTTAACAAATGTTCATGATTATTTAAACAAATTTGCTGAAAGGTCAGATTTATTTTTAATGGTGTAAGCGATTAAACATAGCGCCACCTTGCTTGTACGAATTGTAAACGATCGTGTTCTCCGGAAACTTTAAACAGAATTTCTAAGCAGCGGCAGATATCGTCATTTAATCATGGCGGATGCTGCGGCAAGATCGCTGCAGTATGAATATAAATCAGTAAGTCAATGTTCATTTGTAATATTGTTCGTCAACTCATAAATTCACGAACTGTCATTTAATTTCGCGACCACGCTTTTCTTTCATTTTCATGCACCGGTGAAGCTTTGCTGTAATAAGATGTTCAGTTGTCACTTTTATAATAAACCGGTTGCTTTTTATCAATGTATACCATTTTAATTGATAGAGGAAGTATATCATACTTATTGCTGTGCTTGTAAATGAATACAGTGACAGTGTACGTTCAGTTTACGATTTTAGATTAAAACGTGTACATCTTGCATTTTTCTCTAATAAACTCTAATAACTTTGCCTTTAAGCCGCTTTTGTTGAATGCTAAGAAAGTACACAATCTGAATAGTTGTCAATTATGAATAAAATGGTCATGGAGAAAATAATTTACCTGATGCGGTTCGAACCCAACGACCTCCTGTTTGCAAGTCAGATGCTCTACCAACTGAGCTCGTGCTGTTAATATTTCAGCCAATTTATATGCAGTACTGCTACACCTGTATCATCATTGCTGCATTCTTTCAAGCCAAGGTCTCTTTCTTGAACAATAATAGTTTTAGACCTAACAGTAAATTGTTTGCTAAACATTTGTTATTCATATAATAATAATAATTTCTCATTAAGTTGCAACTACAGCCATAATAGATTTTATGCTTTGTTAAAGTGGACTAAAGTGAGTTTGTTAGTCATGGGACTGACTGTCTAGCATTCTTTTTCCATGACTTGATTATTCAGCTTGATTTAATTGTTGTTATGTTTGTTTTTCAGAACTCAAATCTTGTATTGCAAGCTGATAGGTCTCTTATAGACAGGAGAGCCAGAGATGAGCCTACTAGTGAAGTTCAATCCCTTATGGGGAAACTCACTGGGATTAAAATGGGTGACAAAGCACAAAGAAGTAAACCCCCTCAAATGGAGGAGAGAAAAGCCAAGTAAAGAAAATTGCTTTTGTTTATCTGTTATAGATTCCTATTGTATGCTAGGCTAGCGCTAGCCAAAAATTCTTAGTAGCCAGACATTTAATCATCTGGCTATTAACCCGGATTTCTTAATAGCCAGATCAGCATTTAATTAACCAAAAGCAAAATGTTGGGCATGTCAACCAAGACTTATTGGTATATACAGCTAGTTATAGTTTTCTCTGCATTTATCAAATCAGGTCACATTGGCTAACTTATTAGACCAGTTCATTTACCACGAAATATGGCTTTATGTGTCTGTTACTGCACTGACACTTTCCATGGTATTTTCTGGACTTTATGGGCAATGTAGTCACTTGGTTTATTTATGTTTTGACATGCTGCAACTATTTAGATGTTGCTTTTATATGTACTCTATCAGACATGAGTCTTTGACATACTTAAACAACAGCAAAGTAATTGATATTATCTAGATGCATTGGCTATCTAGGCATGAGTTCAAATCACATTTTATTGCTCAGATTTTGTCTTGAAACAAATCTATACACCCAAAAGCATATCAACATGACTATCAATTATTTGTGAGTTGTGTTGTTTGGTACGAAAAGGAGATGAAGCTCTTTCACAAAATTGCAGATGGTAACTTTAATTGTTTGGCTCTTACACCTTTTACTTTGTTGAGCTGCAATATTATTAAATTGCAAATGGTGATGTCATTATGAACTTATAATAATCAATCCAACATTAAAACTGCATTATGATTTTCGTAAGACGAACAGTAACACTGCTGCCCTGGTAAATGATGATTTCATCATAAATGTGTGCCATATTATCATATATCAAGGATAATATACCACATTTAACATTAACAAATAGAACAGGTTAACACAAATTACTCAATAAATGTTGTTATCCGAAATGTGTTGTCCGAAATTCGTATACTTCACGGAAGTATAAGTTTAACAACCATGCTTGAAAATTAACGATTTTTTTTATATTTTGTTGGTCATACTGCTAAATTCAACATGACATTGTACTTTTGCAGTAAATTGTCAATAAAAAATTACAAAACCCGAGATTGTTCTGTAAAGTGCAAAGCAATTTTCGGAAAATACAACCCGGACTGTACCGGTATGGTACAGACTTTATTAACTACCACGATGCACTCGCGATTGTTTTGATAGAAGAGTCATCTGCATTATGAATGACCACCTGGGGCAATTAAAATTGGTGTTGACAGATGTAAACAATCGACATGCATTGTTTGTAACACATATTACTGCTGTCTGCAGTGTAAAAGTGCGTATTTGAGATTAAAGTATTGGATTATCAAGGCCTGTTAGAATTGCCAAATAGCAAATTGTCTGGCGATTTTTGTTGCCCATTTGAGAATTTTAACTCACCAGATTCGACTCTGACTCGCCATATAGCGATTTGGCGATCTGCTAGCGCTAGCCTAGGCATTGGTTCAGGGCTTTTTTTCCTTCTATACAGGGGCCGTTCATAGGCGTCTTCCCCTCAGGAAAATTCATAAAAATCATGCAGTTTTCCCCTAAAATTCAATTTACATAAAGTTTTTTCTTCCCCTTTTGCAAAAATTATGCGTTATTTTCCCACAAATTTAAGGAAAATCCCCTTCCCCTACCTGTGAAAAAAGCCCTGGGGTCAAGTTTCTTTGTTTAAATATTCAAAAGCATATTGTACTATAGCATCAGTAAATAATATGCTTCTAATTTTGATTGAGAAATTATCAAATCATTGTTAGTGTTAAAATATTTTATAGAACCCCTCTCGACCAGTTCCAGCATTATGTTAATTCATACTCAGAACTAACACAGATTTCTTTTATCATAGTAAAGTCAGCATCAGTTACAATTTAGAGAATTGAAAACATTAATCTGGAAATACATTTTGTTGTTATTCACACTTTATGACTGCAACATGAATGTACTGTATTCAGGAAAACTTCATTTTGCATCCAACTAAATATTTAGACCACCTCTTTATAAATGACCATGATTTATTTTCTGACTGTTATTTTCTCAACATGTAAACTCATTGGTGAGACTACCATAATACCTAGTGGTTTTACTGTACTTATCAGACTTCACGAAAGCCAAACATTCTGCCAGACATTCGGTCTGACAAACTTGAAAATTCTGTTGGACCAAACAAAATCTGTCTGACCGAAAAAGTAAACAAGTGTAAATGCATATACATCAGGTAAATAAGTTGCCAGACAGCCGGACTGATAAGAAAAAATATTTTTTATCGGAACAACACACAATCTCATTATCTGTCTGACATGTACGCCAGTCCGGCACCTTTCGCAAAGTCTGGTACTTAAATATCTATGTATTGTAAACATTAAATTACTAACATGTCAATTATTCCAGACGTCATAAGAGAGATGAAGCTCAGCGAGACATGTTGAAGATGAAAGGTACAACTCTTCTTACAGAAGGTATTTCTGATATGGTCGGCATTGTATATAAACCAAAAACACCAGAGACAAGACAGACATATGAGGTCCTTCTTAGTTTTATTCAGGCTGCCATTAGTGATCAGGTATGTGATAAGCTAACTTTTAGAAGGTTGATGGTTCTATCCAGGTCCTCCTTCACTGGAAAGGTTGCCAAATGACTCTAGTCTTAGGTGCGACTTTAAACCCCTGTAAAAAAATTATTATCTTTAATACAGGCCTTTTTTAATGCTGATATTTGGGTCGAAATTCAGCCCCTGTCCTAAAATGAAAGAGTTTATATTTTCCCCAAATTTTGAATTTTAAAAAAAATGAAAGCTAGTAACAACCGTGTAGTGTAGGGAAAATAATTGGCCGGAATCTTGTTGCCGCATGTTTAACACATTGTTTATGGACATAGATGCTGTATTGAAAAGTTCAATGACTGTTGGTGTCTAACTTGTACAAATATTGTGTTTTTATTAATATTTTCTTATCAATTGTAAAATTCCCCTATCTGACCTAGTTTCCCCTTCTTGAAAGTACCCACCACCTTCCCCTAAAAGCTGAAAAGGTTTGTAATAATGCATTGCATAAACATTTGTTTAAACGTTTGCTGTTGATTTCAGCCAAGAGATGTTCTGTGTGGAGCTGCTGATGAAGTGCTGGCTGTATTGAAAAATGATAAAATGAGAGAAAAGGAGAAGAAAAAAGAAGTTGAAGGTCTTTTGGGATCACTGGCTGAGGAAAGATTTGCCCTGCTTGTGAATCTAGGAAAGAAAATTACAGATTGGGTTCAGGAAGAAAAGATGCAAATAGGTGTGTTATATAAAACCTCAAATGAAGATAATTGTTTTAACTATGAATTGCAACATTTTTTTATCATTGTAAGGAATCAAGATTTAACATGGTTTGAAATCTTAGACTAGTATCTGTCTTCATTTGTTCATGAAGTTTCGTTGACCTGTGATTGTCAGTTTCAGCCACATGTAATTAATACAATAGGCAGTTGCTTACGGATGGGAGTCTAGTACTGGTTCATTCCCAGGTACAATGGTTAGGTGGACTGTGCGCATCCTATGACTCCAACTGTTGAAAAGGGGTGTAAAACTTGATATAAACAAACAAACATTATTGAAACCAATTTAATTTTAAAACCACTTTTTATACATTTTTGTTTCAGGTTTTATAATTTGACATGAAGTTTTTGTCAATATTGGATGGTTATCTAAGCTACAACATATATGTAAATTTTCATGTACTTTTTCATTTTTGCAGAAGAGAATATTGATGAAACATATGGTGTTAACGTACAGATTGAAGAATCCGATGATGATGTAATACCTACTTTTTATTTCTTATTATGATAATAGTTAAATCCTTCGTAATTCTGTACGCTGATAAATGAATGTTCAATGTTATTAGTCATCCAGCATTGTTCAATTTTCTCAGAACTATCATTGTTTTGATTCGACTTCATGTAGGACCATTTTTAGCTCGGCTGTTTCTTTTCAAAGAAAACGTCAAGCTATTGTGATCACTGCGGCGTTATCTGAGTCAGGGTCTGCATCCACGCAAAAACTTTCATGTAGTTCATAACTTTGAAACTGTAAGAGGTAGCAACATGAATCTTCAAGTGGAAAGACCTCACTGAGGTATTGAATAGATGAGCGCTCCTGTTATTCAATCGTAGAGTACAAATTCATGTTGTTGTATGATAATAGGAGTCGATATATCTTGGGGACTGATTTTAGGCTTGAATTGGACTCCGTTCTCATGTCTGAAAAGTATGTTTTTTATCCCCAACTAGTTTTAGAAATCTCCATCTGTTGAATACCATTTGTAGAAAAATGATTTGTGAAATTGACTTATTCAATAGCTTTTTTGTGTCTGTAATATCTATAGATTGTTTTTTGTCCCTGTCTGATGCTATTTTGCATTCTTAGAGTTGAAGTTGAGAAAATTACTATTACTCCCCAAATTTGCCTCTTTCATGTCCCCCCCCCCCCCCCCTGTGCCAGTCCCCTGCATTTTCCCCTTTTCCTGAAAAAAAATCCACTGCTGAAATTATAATGGTAACTTAATTAAAGCATTGCATACCTCAGACTTTTGTCCTTGCCTTAAGTTAAGCTAAATTATGATACAATTTTCTTTCATCTAGGATGATGCGGATATGTATGGTGAAGTCAGAGAAGATGATGATGATGATGAAGAATCTGGTGGTGAAGAGGCAGACCTAAATGTAACACTGTCAGCTGGAAATGTAAGTGCAATATAACATAATCAATTTAGTTTAGTTTGGTTAAGACCTTGCATCATAGGCCATATGTTTGCCAAGTCATTCAGATGGAGAATTTGGCAGTTACTTGTAATCAGAACAAGGTAAGTACTGGTGCAGAATACAGGAAAAATGGTTCCGCCAGTATATAACTGAAATAACGTGTGTTTTTTTGGGGGTTTAACTGGGGTTTAACGTTGCACAGGCAGGATCATTTGGCACTTCTGCCTGATTTAACAACGAAGAAAGACCACAAACATACACCTGGGTAGAACCACCAATTTACTATTAGCTAACTGGACAGCTTTCTCACATGTGAAATTTAATCACAAATGGGATTTGATCTTTCAGCACTGAGGATCTTGTAGTTACTAGTCTGCAACCATTACTACTCGACCATGATGGCTAATTGAAAACAATTTCTCTAATTTGGAGGCAGTCATGATTAAATCTAATGTAGTTACTAAAAGATTAGTTAGTTTGAAGTATGATATGTACAATGATATTTTAAACATGATATTTTCAGCTTGGTGGTGGTGACCAGAGTCTAAATGTGAAGGACAGAAAAGGTTTACATCCAAGAGATATTGATGCCTTCTGGTTACAGAGAAACCTCAGTAAATATTACCCGGATGATCCGACTATGGCTCAAGCCAAATCTAAGGAAGTTTTAGAGATCCTTCAGGTAATTTGACCATAACTTTAATACTGCTAATATATACTCTTATGTCTGTTCCAACCATTTCTTGAAAAAGGTGGCAGGGCTCTCATTTGACCCTTAAATGGCATCATTTTGACTCTTGAAATTGGTCAAATTTACTATTACATTAGACAGAAATTTGACCCTTTAAATAATTATCAGCTAAGAGACATTTTTTACTGTCAACTTTTGAAGTCTAGTGAGAACCTTGGATCATATTTTAGCACCACAATGATCATTATGTTGCTGTAATCACTCATGAAATTTTACTGTATCGCACAATGAAACCTCCCCATTTGAATGGAAATCTTAAAAACATGATTTTTTCATGAAATTTTCTTACATACCTCATGAATATTTCATGAAGTATCAATAACTATTTGACACAATCTGATTAAAATCATATCCTCAAACCCGCTACGCTATGAGGATCTGAAGACGACCTATAGAAGGTCACCTCAAGTGACCTTTTCCACTAGCCAATCAGCGCCTTACTTTCATAATTCTGAAAGTGATCTGATTCTATTTTTAACCGCAGTCAAAAACAATATTTGACTTGTAGTTATCACGAACACCTATTCTTACGCAACTAAATGTAATGATAGCGCGTATGTGACATGCGTGTTTATTAAATTTTCTATACTACTATGGCCGAATCGATCAGGATTACTAAAAAAATCAAAAAATGGTTGCAGACAAATATGTTATACGTAATTTAATGTTTACTAACGTTTAAATAACATCGTCAGGTAGAAAGTTCATTCGGCCAAAGTACCGATGAAACGAGTTATACGATTGGCTGAATTATAAATAGATATAAATAGTGATAATGGAAATTCCGACTTTTGAAAATAGAAACTGGTATAGGCCGTCATCAGATCTTGCCGTAAGGAAGATCGAATACTTTAGTCAGATTGCTATTTGACATAATTTTATGTTATTTTCTGACCTTCTCAGTATTACAATAAACTCTACGAAATTTTGTCAGTATTAATTGTTACCAAAGATGAACTTAACATCATAGTTTTACTGTATTTTCAGGCTTCAGGTGATGACAGAGAAGCTGAAAATCAACTTGTTATGTTACTTGGAGTTGATGCATTCGCTTTTATCAAGACACTAAGACAATACAGACAGATGAGTAAGTGACTTTTACTTAAAAAATGTTCAAAACAAAACAGTCAAAGTATTAATACAGCTTATGAAATAATTTACTCTATATTTGATTCAAGGAAAACATTGTCACAGTAATAGTTTTGATTTCAGCAAGAATCTGCTAGGCAAAATTATCAAATTTATCGTGTCGCTGAGGTCCGCCAAAAATACTGGGTCAGTAGTCCGGACGAACTCTTTTTAATAGCCAAATAGGTTATTTGTTTCTAGTGTCACAAGATTAAGTTATTCTTTACAAAATTATTTATGTAATAATGTCTTTATTAAATAAGCTGTTATTGATTCCATCTATTTATATTATTGGTCATATTGTTTAAGCCTGTAAAAAAAGATACATGTTCACAATCTCCCAACAGACTGTTGGCAAAATCCAAGGTTTGAAAATATTTGTGGGCTAATTGTACCAAGTATTCTGACTAAAGGTATGCTTAAAAAATTGGTAAGGACATAAAAAAACTTGTCTACTCTTAACATGATACATTTTTGCTAGCTTTACGAATGTCACTTCTATTTTCAGTTTTGTATTGTTCTCTGCTTGCACAAGCTCAGAATGAGAAAGAAAAAGTTGAAATTGAGCAGAAAATGGAGAGTGAACCAGAATTGTTGAAGATCTTGCATGCGTTACAAGCCATCGATAAGGAGGATATCGTAACAGAGGAACGATCCAGACGAGATCAAGCTAGGAAGAGTCGTGTGGCTGCTGATATAGAAGCAATGGACACAGATGAAACTCAGGTTTGATTATCTTGATTTTATTGTTTTGTTTGAGATTGCTAAAATATTACGAGCAGTATGTTAATGCAAATTCTATGTATTTCATTTGTATGAAAAGCATTCATCTTATAGACTTCTTAATTAATGGTATTTCTGATCAATGGCAAACGCTTGATCAGATCAGGTTTGCAAAACTGCTTGATAGATTGCCTGATATTTGGGATTACATACAACAATTCAATGGTGAAAGATCTGACTGTCATTCAGACAGGTTTTGGGAAGACTAGAAGTTTAGCAAGACATTACTGATATTGCTTTTGTAGCATTTTGTCATGTTTTTATTATTTTTCAATATAATAACTTAAGCTATTTTTATATATATATTTTAGGAACTTGGTTTTGTGAGCCAACTTGACTTAGAAGATTTATCATTCAGTCATGGTAGTCATCTGATGGCTAACAAAAAATGTCAGTTACCTGATGGCTCATTCAGAAAGCAGAGAAAAGGCTATGAAGAGGTCCATGTCCCAGCCCTCAAACCACAGCCCTTTGACTCTGATGAGGTAAGATTTATGTTAATATTTAGGGTCTTGAATATAATTAATTTTCAATTGCGTTCTTAGCTATAAGTGTCGGCTGTATGTTATGAATTACCAATATTATCTTTCACTGGGGTTTATTGTCGCATGAACAGTTTGGGTAAGTTGGCAACTTTTCCAGATTTAACAGTGATGGATGAACCAAGTTTTATACTTCGGTTAAACCTACAACATTCTGTTAACTAGCTGTAAAGCTCCATCACATCATGTGAAATTTGTCTAGATTCGAACTCACGCTAGTGAGGGACTAATAATAACTAGTCAGATTACCACTAGGCTACGGAGGCTCCTGCCAGTATATACCTCAAATTTTGCTTTAGTTACAATACATAGTCAATGTAATTTCATTTCCACACCATGCTCTCTCGTTCGCTAAATAATCTCTGTGTATGTTGCTGTTTTCAGTCGCTTGTCATCATAGATAGATTACCAAAGTATGCCCAACCAGCATTTGAAGGGTTCAAATCTCTCAATAGGATACAGAGTCGATTGTTTAAGGCTGCCATGGAAACTGATCAGAATATTCTACTGTGTGCTCCCACTGTAAGTACTACAGCAATAAGCATTATGTACTGTATGTTTTCATACGATGAAAGTTTTTCATTATTCCTTTTTAGTATGAATAAAAAAATATATTGAGATCCATGGCTTCACATATATATAGTGAAAATTAGTCTTAAAAAACATATCTGATGTTATAGTTAGTATTAAAGCTAATGAATATTCTCTTAAAAAACTATTGGATGTGATCTGTAAGTAATAAGTTAAGAATGATTGATGTTTTATTTTGATTGCAGGCTATGACTGTTTTATGTTCTGATGTAATATTGTACAAAAAATGTATATTCTTAAAATGATAATCTTATATTATTTAAGGGTGCTGGTAAAACAAATGTTGCTTTACTGACCATGCTGAGAGAGATAGGAAAACATGCCAACGCTGACGGCACAATCAATGGTGATGAGTTTAAGATTGTTTACGTTGCTCCAATGAAGTCTCTGGTACAAGAAATGGTTGGAACATTTTCAATGGTATGTAGACTTGATTTGAAGTTTCTTGTTTCTTAAGTGTAAGAAAAAAATTAATCTTAAAATGTAGTTTAATCATTTGATGTTTCATCAGTGCTTTGTTCATTTTAAAATGATGGTAGTTTCATAAACTGCGAATTACTCTTTTAGAGGTTTTTTGGCATTTATTTCTTACTAAAATACTTTGACGTTAGAACAGTTTGAAGTTAGGACAGTTTGTAATATTGTATGACCATGGTAAGTTGGCCCAAAAATAGAGAAAAAAGCTGTGTTTTTGTATCTTTTTACCATGAGTTTTCACTGAAATGGATCTTCATTTCTTTATCAAATGGCTGCTGCCTTCAATGCACATTTAAAGGGACAACAATTCACTGGATTTCCATTGTTTTTAAAAAAAGCCACAGTGATTATTTTATCATAGAATTCAATAGAACTATAAATGTTATCAAAATCTGTCCATTCCAATTTGATCATGATAGTTACTGACTTTAGGTTCGTAATACCTTAACATACTATTTCTCTTACAGAGATTGAAGTCCTATGGTATTAGGGTGGAAGAGTTGACTGGTGATTCTCAAGTTACAAAGGAACAGATAAATGCTACACAGATTATTGTGTGTACACCAGAGAAGTGGGACATTATTACTAGGAAAGGAGGGGAGAGAACTTACACACAACTTGTACGGCTGATGATCTTCGTAAGTAGAAAAACTTTGTAGCCTATTAAATAATATATTAAATGATAAGAAAACAATAAAATCAAAGATTCACATGTTTTATGTTTATTATTACAATAATGAATAACATAATGTTATTGGGGGGGGTAATTTCCTCATTTGGGTCTCCTGAGCTGTAATCTGTTCACTTTATTCACTTGAACTCTCAGCCGGGTCATACTGCTTGTTGGCAAGCTTATAATGCTGGAATGATTGTTACATAAACTCAGTTTTTGAAAAATAATTTTTTGCACAGACTGTATATTGGATTGGATTAAATGATGTGGTTTCTGATTTTTAGGATGAGGTACACTTGCTCCATGATGAGAGAGGACCTGTCCTTGAATCACTTGTTGCCAGGTTTGTTAGATTTCTCTTGTTTTGTTCTTATCTTGCATGGACATGAGCTGTATATAGAAAAGAAAAGAATTTTTAAATAAAACGCAGAACATCCTAACGTCCCTAAAATACTACCTTCTTTACTGTGAATTAAAGATTTACTTTAAATATGTATAAAACAAAACAAAAAGATCAATATTCTTTCAAAACTTTTGTCTACTTTTAGAGTCGTTTTCAATATTTTAGATAAAGAATAAATTACAGCAATATAAGCTATTAACAAAAGCTTGTAATTTGTTTTTAGAACTATTCGTAACATTGAAACCACACAGGAAGATGTACGACTGGTTGGTTTGAGCGCTACGTTACCTAACTATGAAGATGTTGCCACATTCCTCAGAGTAGAGCCATCAGAAGGCCTGTTCTTCTTTGACAATAGCTTCAGACCGGTACCTCTTGAACAACAGTTTATTGGTATCACAGAAAAGAAACCAGTCAAAAGATTTCAAATTATGAATGAGATTGTGTATGAAAAAGTCATGGAGCATGCTGGTAAAAACCAGGTTTGTAGACTTGTTTCTGCATTTAATTATGACGTTAATATCCTCAACAACTTAGACTAGTTAACACACCAACTGAGGATCTTGACCTTATACCAGGCACATAATCAACCTGATTTTTATACAATCGTTTTACCAAATACAGGGCATTTTTCCAAAAATTTGGAAGGGGCCTTAGCCTCTTTTTTGGGAGATCCAAGCATGATTTTTGGCTGAATTTGGACGAGTTAGACTACCAAATTAGAGCAGCATTGCATTTTTTGGGAATTTCTTTCCACAAATTGCAATTTGGAAGTCACCGAATTTCGGCGTCTTTATAGAAAGCAATAAGGCCCTGAAACATAAAACTAAACCCAATGGTTAGAATTTACTAATATTTATACAATTGTGTGCACAAGGTTTGCTATCTTATTATAGGTGCTGGTGTTTGTCCACTCAAGAAAAGAGACAGGAAAGACAGCACGAGCCATCAGAGATATGTGTTTGGAGAAGGATACGCTTGGACTGTTCTTGAAAGAAGGCTCTATGTCCACAGAGATTCTCCGTAATGAATCAGAACACGTTAAAAATCTAGAACTGAAAGATTTACTACCCTATGGCTTTGCTATCCATCATGCTGGCATGAATAAGTAAGTATTATTTTTCTTCATACTAACAATTAATTTGTCTTGTGAATTTCTTTAAATGCCAAAAATCAATAAATAATTAAGGGTAAAAATGACCATTGGCTAATAACCATTTACAGAATGCCATTTTAAGGGTAAAATGAGAGCCCTTCAAAAGTGATAAATTTGTAAAACATCCATTGAACTACTTAATTACTGAACAGAGTCAGAATCAAAGTTATCTGAATACATTGTATTAACATTACCAATGTGCAATTTTATGATAAGAATCCGGTTTGAGTTTATATTTCTGCCTCAAAGACCAAATGGTCTGTTTTCATCTCCAAGTTTTTTTCATGTTTTGAATGCTGGCTTATAAATATTTTTGTTTTAACAATAATTATTTTGGAGAGAGGAGCCTTGCTGTTCCATTAGTTGAATACTCTGACTAGTAAACTCTAGCCTCTCACTGCTGTATGTTTGAATCCTACCTATGACCAGAAAATTTTACATGTGAGGATGCTGTTCAGTTAGCTAGCTTACATAAGAATGATGGTTGTACCAAGGAGAATACCTGGAGTTTTCCTCTTCACTTTAAGCCAGATAGACGCCATATGACCTTTATTGGTTAACTTTCATGCTATGAAAAGCTGTTGAGTAATCTTGGAGATTTTATTCAAGCCTGATTGTACTTTTTCTTACAGAGTTGATAGAACACTGGTAGAAGACTTGTTCACTGATAGACACATACAGGTTCTGGTATCAACATCTACTCTAGCTTGGGGTGTAAATCTTCCTGCTCATACTGTTATCATTAAAGGTACTCAGATATACAGTCCAGAGAAAGGACGATGGGTGGAACTTAGCGCTCTTGATGTCATGCAGGTAAACTTAATCTTATCAAAGTACTGAAAATACTCGTGGAAGCTGAACTTACATAGACTTGCAGTGCAACATAGAAATTTATGCACTATTAATCAGTTGCTAAGCTTTAAGTTTTGTAACCTTATACACGTAGATCTGAGGTTATGAGACTAGAGATTGGTCTCCAAGCTCAAATACCATACTTTGTTAAATGATTATAACTAAAACACATTGTAATAAATCATATATTTTCCTCACTGCATAATTTATCATATTTTCATTTTAAATACTTCGAGAATGAAATAGAGAGGGATTTAAGCTTGGCAACAGTTCTCATGTTTTATAACCTTGGGGCCATAAATAACAGAATACATATTTACCTTATTGTGAAAAAATATTTTCATGATAATAATGTTAAATTTAACAGATGTTGGGTCGGGCTGGAAGGCCTCAGTATGATACGAAAGGTGAAGGAATCATGTTGACCAATCATAGTGAACTGCAGTACTATCTCTCCTTAATGAATCAACAACTTCCTATAGAGAGTCAATTTATTGGTAAAATGGCGGATAATCTTAATGCGGAGGTTGTACTTGGTACTGTACAGAATGTCAAGGAAGCTGTTGATTGGCTCGGTAAGTTCGTGAAAGTTTATATCATTTCTAAGGCTTCTTTTTTAATGGTGGTTTAATGTCGCACCAATAGCCAAAGTAATTTGGCAACTTTCCAGTTTGAACATTGGAGGAAGATCATGTAGTCCCTATGATCCTCTGTTAACTAGCTGGACAGCTTCCTCATGTGTGAGACTTTGTCTGTTAACTAGCTGGACATCTTCCTCATGTGTGAGACTTTGTCTGTTAACTAGCTGGACATCTTCCTCATGTGTGAGACTTTGTCTGTTAACTAGCTGGACATCTTCCTCATGTGTGAGACTTTGTCTGTTAACTAGCTGGACATCTTCCTCATGTGTGAGACTTTGTCTGTTAACTAGCTGGACATCTTCCTCATGTGTGAGACTTTGTCTGTTAACTAGCTGGACATCTTCCTCATGTGTGAGACTTTGTCTGTTAACTAGCTGGACAGCTTCCTCATGTGTGAGACTTTGTCTGTTAACTAGCTGGACATCTTCCTCATGTGTGAGACTTTGTCTGTTAACTAGCTGGACATCTTCCTCATGTGTGAGACTTTGTCTGTTAACTAGCTGGACATCTTCCTCATGTGTGAGACTTTGTCTGTTAACTAGCTGGACATCTTCCTCATGTGTGAGACTTTGTCTGTTAACTAGCTGGACATCTTCCTCATGTGTGAGACTTTGTCTGTTAACTAGCTGGACATCTTCCTCATGTGTGAGACTTTGTCTGTTAACTAGCTGGACATCTTCCTCATGTGTGAGACTTTGTCTGTTAACTAGCTGGACATCTTCCTCATGTGTGAGACTTTGTCTGTTAACTAGCTGGACAGCTTCCTCATGTGTGAGACTTTGTCCCAGGTTGGATTCAAACTCACAGTGATGAGAGGCTAGTGACTACCAGTCAGAGAACATTACCCCTTGTCTATAGCCGCCACATAATCAGACCTTTGGGGTTTGTCTTATATGATGTATGTACAGTAAAACCTCATTTAGCATCCACCACAATATCAAGACACCTCATATAACAACCACTTATTTTAAGACTGGTTTTCAATATTTTCTCTTTGTGTGTCAACTTGATTATCAGATCAATTCAATATAAACCCCATACTTTCTTTAGTCCAACTGGTGGTAGTTATATCAGGGTTTTACCATGCATTCATTGTCTGATCTGCAATCAGAGAAAGAATCTGAAGAATATTTATTATCATTTACCTTTTCGAGTGATTTTTTAATTAAAAAATGGAAGTACTGGGTAGTTGTACAATATGAAATAAATAGAAAACATATAAAAAACAATCATATTTCACTGTTTCTTCACTTTAAATAATTGATATAGAAAATGAACTGTAAGATGATTGTTAAAGTAAAACGGTCCATATATTCTCATTTTCAGGATATACTTACCTATACATTCGTATGCTTCGCCATCCAAATCTGTATGGAGTAGCTCATGATCAGATCAGAGATGATCCATTGTTACATCAGAGACGTAAAGATCTTATACATTCTGCAGCTTGTTTGTTAGATAAACATAATCTTGTTAAATATGACAAGAAGACTGGATGTTTCCAGGTTTGTAGTTTTATTGGTGCTATAAAACTTAAACATTTGATAATGACTTTATACACTCGTCTTAAACATGTTTCATAGGAACACCTGTACAACAATTAACTGCTCTCTAAGTTGAAAAGATCACATTCTTTCTTTGCTTAACTTAATCGAAATGCTTATGATAACTAATCCTGATAGAGCAAATGATTTCTGAGCAAAATCAAAGTCATTTGATGAAAATATCTCAAGACATGGCAAAGTTATGGTTGAAGGCCTCTTGTTCGGCAAAAATGGCAAAAATATTGGCTTTATTGACACCCCTGAATAAAGTGTACTACTGGGATAAGTTAATACTATTACCTTGTATTCATGTTTATTGTAGGTGACAGAACTTGGCAGAATATCCAGCCACTACTATCTTACACATGAGACCATTGCCACATATAATCAGCTGTTGAAACCAACACTCAGTGAGATAGAATTGTTCCGAGTTTTCTCTCTGTCCTCTGAGTTCAAATACATCACAGTGAGAGAGGTATGAGTGTTTATATATATGGTTATAATCTATGATTCACTACAGGCAAACCTGTGAACAAAGGCCACCCTTGGGAAAGATAAAATGAGGTCTTTTTTGAAAGCTGGCCGTTATTAAGAGGTCATTTTGTTTTGAATAATCTGTGACGATTTTTAATAAAATGGCCTTTATTCACAGGGTGGCCTTTGTTTGTAGGTGGTCACTGACACAGGTTTGTCTGTAGTTGCATGGATTTTATTGGGGATTGTCTTAAGTATTCTTTAATCTGTGATAAATCTTCTGGTTAAGTACTGCACAGATAGAGAGTAATATTTTGAATGATTTGGATATGTTTTATAGCCGTTCTTTGAGGTTTAGCAGAAACTTCAATCCCTTAGATGGCCATTTTATAATCAGTTTTTACTGTAACAGATAGGTGTCATCATGGTTGAATGATAATAAATCGCAAAGCCCTCACTGCTTGCGTGGTCAAATCCTACATTTGATCAGACAAACTTCATATTTGTGGTAGCTGTCCCAGTGCCTTTTCCAAAAATTGGGAAGGGTCCTTAGCCTTTCATTTTGGAAAATTCAAGCACAATATTTAGCCAAATTTTGAGATGGTTAGGCAACTGAGTTAGAATAGCATTGTATTTTTGGGAATTTCTTGCCTCAAATTCTTTTTGCAATTGGGAAGTCACCAAATTTCGGCCTCTGTTATAGTTCTAAGGAAAAATGTCCCTGTGTCTAGCTATGTTTGGTTGTCATACCATGGTGTATGTCTTGTTCCTTTCTCCCATGTTAAAGCCGATGACCCTGGCTGTTGGTGTGATACTAAGCCCCAGTAAGAATAAAAAAAATCTCTAGCAGTTCTGTGTAAGCAGTAATTACCAGATTTTCAGACCTCATTCCTCTCGTAAATCTTTTAATTAGGTCTGTAAAATATTAGAGAATTACTGGCTGTCATGTATAGTGAAATTGCTTTAATTTTTTGTGAAGACTTACTTTAATATATATTGATGGCTCATTATATTTTGTTCTGTTGTGTAGAGTTTTCAAGTTTATTGGTCGTTTGGTCCAGTAAGAATTTGTAATTTTTCACTTACACTGCGTTAAAAGTATTCTCAACAGAAAATTGATTTATTTCTAGGAAGAGAAGTTGGAACTTTTGAAGTTATTGGAGAGAGTCCCAATACCAATCAAGGAGAGTATTGAAGAGCCAAGTGCTAAAGTGAATGTTTTACTGCAGGCTTACATCTCACAGCTTAAGGTATGATAGTTTTACTACTGGTAATTTTACCCCTAGATGTGAAATATATGGGGGCTCTATTGGATTCACGCTTGACAGTCGGTTGGTCGGTCTATGCGTTTATAGACACAATTTGTCCAGACAATTTCACTGAAACTTCACAGAAGTGATCAGTAGTTGTGCATGCTTTAACCCTTTTTTATTTGGATTAATTTTCACTGAGTTATAGCCCTTTGTTTTTTGTGAAGTATATACAGTAGGCAAATTTGTCCTGACTATTTCTCATTAACTACCTACAGGAATTCAATGAAACTTACAGAAGTGATAAGTTGTTAGCTTAGTTGTGCATGCATTAAGCTTGTCTTGTTTTTTTGGGGGGTTAAATTATCACTTAGTTATGGCCCTTTGTTGTTTTTTATACAGTTTATATGCAATATCTTAGCAACTCCTCATAGGAATTCAATGAAACTTCACAGAAGTTATACTTCTTTTAAGTGATTTTGTCCAAGGTTTTGTCCTAGTCAATTTTCTAATGAGTTAAAGCCCTTTGTTACTTTTTATTTAATGTGTATTTAGAAATTGGTCAGGATATTTTTAAGCAACAATTTGCAGGTAATAAAAACATGAAAAAGTGTTATATTTCCCTTTGTACAATGTGGCAATAACTGTGTCAAGGCGGCATCTGGGAGTATTCATCACCTTTAGTGATAGTTCTAGTTTTCAGGTGCTCCCCCCTCATGACCCCTTCCAGTTCAGGTTTAGTTTTGCAAACTTATACTTATGATATAGTGTGTAACTTATTGTTTATTTATTGTTAATTTTTTTTTTTTTCTAGCTGGAAGGATTTGCCTTGATGTCAGACATGGTGTATGTCACCCAATCAGCTAGTAGATTGATGAGAGCTATATATGAGATCGTTTTACACAGAGGATGGGCACAGCTCACTGACAAAGCCTTAGCTCTATGTAAAATGGTGGATAAAAGAATGTAAGTTCAAGTTTACCTGCCCTTTTTATTATTTTCGAGAAAGGTACCAGGTCCCGTTGCATCGTAAATCTCCAATTTGGGACATTTTAAAAGCTCTCTTATACTAGAGATCAAAACTCAAAAATTTTCATTTTCAATTATTAACACCAATACCATAAACACCCATGTATATGTCGCAGCAGTGTATAAGACGCAGTTGAAATCCTGAAAGAATGCATAACATCAAATTACATACCTACCTGTGAAATTAAGACCAATAAACATGTTTACATAAACTATATAACCATATAGACTTGTGTCTCAGTGCTTCTGTACTCAAATTTGTTTAATTGTTTAAAAATGTTTAATCTTTTTGCTCTTGAATTCAGTCCTGGAAATTCTAGATAAAAGATTGTTGATAGCTAGGGCATGGAAACTGTAATCACGCACCATATTTCATGCTGACCATTTAAAATAGAGTTTGTTGAATTTATTTTGAATTGATTTAAAATTTTAGATTATTTTATGTTTTAGGTGGCAGTCTATGACTCCATTGAGACAGTTCAAGAAAGTTCATGAACATGAGGAAGTTGTGAAGAGAATAGAGAAGAAGAATCTACCATTTGAGAGACTGTATGACTTGAATCATAATGAGATTGGAGAGTTGATCAAGATGCCAAAATTTGGAAAAACTATTCATAAATATATCCATCAATTTCCAAAGCTGGAACTCTCTGTCCACATTCTCCCTATTACAAGGTGCATAATTTTTTTTTTTTGGATTTAGTTGATAAGTATATTGTATGTTTCAAATATATGTATGGGTGGGGTATAACACTGAATCAACAAACAGATTCATTTGGTGATTTTTCCAGCCTTAACCTTAGTGGAGGACACCAGTCTTCCTGTAAGGTAAAACCACTGATCTTCTGTATCCTAGCTGGACGTCTTCCTTACATATGAAGTATGTCTGGTATTAGGTAGGATACAAAGTCACAGCAATTAATCTGTATCCATAAAGATGTCTGATTTATTCCTCAGTGCATTATAAGATTTAAAAAATGGACATTTGTTGGTCTAAATATCAACTTTTTTTACCTCCAATTGACAGATCTACATTGAGAGTGGAACTAACCATTACACCAGATTTCCAATGGGATGCTAAAGTACATGGTACATCAGAAGCATTCTGGATTCTTGTAGAGGATGTAGATAGTGAAGTCATTTTACATCATGAATATTTCCTTCTCAAAGAGTAAGTTGATACTTTAAAGTTCTATGCAATTGTTTCACTGGAGGTTTAACATTGTACTACTAGCTAGATTCATTTGACGACTTTCCAGTTTTAACAGTGGAGAAGGACCCCAGGTGTACATTTTAGTTGCACAATCGACATTCTGAATTAGCTGGACACTTTCCTCACTTGTATAATTTTTTCTGGTCCTGGGTGGAATTCAAAATTCACAGAAAATGTGACAAAGATGGAACGCTTGAATTACACAGTAAACATGCTACACATTAAAATTCTACTGTCTGTTATTTAGATATATGTTATTTTTTATGCCGTATAAGTAATTTTGAACCTTTTTTCTCAGCAAATTTGCCCAAGACGAACACTACGTGAAATTCTTTGTGCCTGTGTTTGAACCCCTTCCTCCACAATACTTCATTAGAGTGGTGTCTGATAGATGGATTGGTAAGTTCTCATAGCTTCCTCTATTGTATTTGTCAGTCAAGTTATCAAGAAGGCCAAAACAATAAATATCTGGATTCTGTTAACACCCCGACCCTCTAAATAGTTATAGGAATATAGGGTCTGTAGGTCAGAAGATTAAACACTTATTATGTTATAAAGCCTTTCTTTTCAGTCTGAACAAAAGCTACCAAAATTAACCATTCTGTTCAGTTTGTCTTTATTCAGTGGTTAATTTGATCTATTACTTATATATCAATAAATGTATGTAGAAGATTAGTCCACATCACAGCCTGTACTGATAGGTTGACATAAACTAAGGTTTGACTGTATATTTTGATATATGTTCCTTCTTGATAGAATTGGAGAGCCTGCTGTAGATGGGCCATTTTGAATTATGGCCTCTGATTATGAAAAAATATGATGAAATACACCTGTTCACTCTATAATAAGTTGTATAGTTCTTGCCCAATCTTTATCAGATGATATTTATTGGCATATTTTGTGACAGTCGTCATCCTTGTTATACCTGAACATAATACATTCATCTAAATCATCTATGGATAATGATTGCTTTTGTTTTGGTAGGTGCGGAGACGTTGTTACCTGTATCATTCCGACATTTGATCCTACCTGAGAAATATCCTCCGCCAACAGAATTACTAGATCTCCAACCCTTGCCTGTGTCTGCTTTGAGAAATACCAACTTTGAATCATTGTACAGTGACAAGTTTCCATTCTTCAACCCAATACAAACACAGGGTAAGTAAAGATGAATTCTCTTTCAGAAAACATCATTATGTTGTAGCCATGACATGCACATCACTGATTGAGAATAAATAATCTATATCAACAGTACTAATTGTAACAATCATATTATACTTAGCATAAACAGTGTCTATTATATACTGAACATAACTTTAAAAAAATGCAGTATATATTTTAATGCGCACATGATTTTCAAGCCAATTTTCATGTAGTAAACCACCTGTTCTGGTTTTTTTACACTGGTACACAAGACATGTAATTTAACAGTTTAGCAATTGCAAAATATCTATCTTACAAACATTTGGTTGAATTGATAAATGGTCTTTTAAGCAAGACTTAGTGCTGATAAATTGCATCTTATGTAGTGTGTAAGAGGTATAAGTTATGTTCAATGTATTATAAGACTGAAATATATTAACAAATATAGTTTCTGGCTATATAACTTGTGTTGAAATTGATTAATATGATATGATAATATACTTGGACTCTATATACGTTCATTTACTGAATGTCAAGTCTGAAATGTTCTTGAATGTTTTTTGTCTGTTTCAGTGTTTAATGCTATATACAACAGTGATGATAATGTGTTTGTTGGGGCACCCACAGGAAGTGGTAAAACTATTTGTGCAGAATTTGCTGTGCTGAGAATGTTCTCACAAAATACAGATGGTAGATGTGTATTTGTTACCCCACTGGAGCCTCTGGCTCAGCAGGTATGTTGGTTATTTTATCTTTATTTCAAATTTATCTCACAAGGTGTGCTTGTAAATTAAGAAAGATACAGTCAAACTAGTGAACAAAGGCCATCCTTTGGAAAGACAAAATGTGGCCTTTATTGACAGGTGGCCTTTATTTGGAGGTCAATTTGTTCTAAATGATCAATGACAGTTGTTAAAAGAGTGTCAGAATAGTAAGAAGTATCATACATAGTAAAGATTTCAATTTATCTGGTACATAGGAGTTTATGATGTTATACATTTAAATGGACATTTAATTAGAAGAAGATTTCACGTAATTCTCTTTCCATGTTAACAAACATTCAATCTCTTCAGAATTAATTTTTTCAATATGATTCGTACAATTTCTGAACAAAGCTGTATAATGATCACTTAGCCCCGCCCCCAATCTGATCCCCTGAATTTTGAAGACAAAAAAAACTGTTAAGAGGAATTATGATGGGATTAGTTATACTATGATAGATTTAGGAAATACTTTCACATTCTATGAAAATATGTTTTATTGTATTATGGATTTATTTTTAGATGTACACAGACTGGTACAGCAAATTTGGTTTACAACTTGGCAAGAAGGTAGTGATTCTTACTGGTGAGACTGGTACAGATCTTAAACTGCTGGCTAAGGTATGATGATGATACAAAACATATATCTTTGTTTATTTTTTCTGTATATGGCAATTTTCATGATTCTTATCAAAATCTTATGTTCGCAAAATTAGTAAAGGATACATTTAGTTTTATTATATAAAAATATTTAATATATTCATGATTCAAATCAGAATCTAATTTTCATAAACTTACTTTGTGGTATATACATTTTTCATTTAGCCTTTTATTAGTAAGATTATAATCATATGGTTATGATTTTTTAACACAAGGAATAAGTGTGGTAAAAGTTGTATTTTTATTTAACAGGGTAACATTATTATAAGTACACCAGAGAAGTGGGACGTATTATCTCGTAGATGGAAACAAAGAAAGAATGTACAGAATATTAACCTGTTCATTGTGGATGAGTTACATTTGATTGGAGGAGATGTTGGGGTAAGAAGCCATATATTTTTTGCATTATTTTGTGAAAAACAAGGTTCTATTCATTCGGGCTGTTGCAGGGGTGGCAATATTCTGGATATACCAGGAATTCAGGATTGAATGAGCTATGATTTCATGGGCAAAATAAAAATTATTGTATGTAAATATCTATAGAAGTGACAAAGTTATGGTCAATTTAATCTGCTCTAGAGGATTTTCTTTATTACAAATTAAGTTAAATATGGAAACAGTGTTGTTGATGGCCTCTTGTTTGGTAAAAGTGGTCGGCCGCATATGATATTCAGAATTTTTAATTTGACTCTTTTGACACCCCTGCTGTTGCCATATACCAGTATTTTTTTGTACCTTGATAAGCTGTTAAACAAATACTTGTATGTTGTGATGGTTTATCTTGTTCATATCTGAATTGCTCAAATAAAACAGTTTGCTGTCAGAAATATCCAAAACTACAGGGTAAATCAGAAACTAAAAGAAATAAGAAGAAAAGCGTAAACAATTAAGTATAAAAGGTGAAGAAAAATTCTTTCGGCTAATATATGATGTGGAAAATGATTTTTGTATTGCATCCAACCTAAAAAGTTTGTTTTTAGTAACAGTTGGTTGTAAGGCAGCTTGAAGGCATTGACAAATTATAATTAATCGTTTAATTAATGATTCATGACACACAGCATACTGTCTAGCATTTGCAATTTCATAATGTTGGCAATGATCATTATCTGAAGTAGTACATGGCCAGGAAGCAAGCAACACTCAGTCCCTCTGTTCTTAATACTTCATTTTCGTGATGTCAAAATGATAACACTTAATATTGATTTGTTATATTTTCAGCCGGTGTTGGAAGTTATCTGTTCACGTATGAGGTATATATCATCACAATTAGAGAGGAATATTCGTATAGTGTCACTGAGCTCATCTCTGTCCAATGCTAAAGATGTCTCACAATGGCTGGGTGTATCAACCACTGGATTCTTCAACTTTCATCCAAATGTCAGACCTGTACCATTAGAGCTCCATATTCAGGTTTGTTTAATTCTAACTTGTGAAAATAATGTTCGGTCAGATTTATTGGTTTAAATGCTTGCTGTGTAAAAGTAGTGTGTCCATGTTTCATTTCTTGTTGCATTTCACTTTTGACTTCAGATTATGAGATAACAGAAAACAGAATAATTTTTCTTCAGATACAGGAGGATCAATTTTTAATACAGATAATTAGAGGATATTTTTTATTCCAGATAATTGGATGATAATTTTTACTTGATCTTGTGTGAGCTCTTTGAAAAACACAGTAGTCCAATTTTGACTAGTTACATTGCATTATCAACTGTAGTTTGTCTGTTAATTGCAAGATTTTAATTATTATGACCCAAATGAATAAGAGAAAAAATCTTATGTTTGAAATTTTAATGTAAATGTTTACATTATATCATTTCAGGGTTTTAATATCAGTCACAACATGTCGAGAATTATCGCCATGGCCAAGCCCACATACCAGGCAATCCTGAGACACGCTCCGAAGAGACCAGTGATTGTGTTTGTACCATCAAGAAAACAAACTCGTCTCACAGCTATTGATATTCTCACATTTAGTGCTGCAGAAATTCAGACTGAATCTGAGACACCGAGAAGTAGATTCTTACATGTGGCTGAAGAAGATATTTCACCATTCCTTGATAAAATTACTGATAAGGTAAATGTTAAGACCATGATCCATGACCCCTTTCGAAGAAAAGCGGGTATATTGCACATGTCCGTCTGTTCGTCCATAACAACCTTGTCCGACCAATAACTAGAGAACAATTTGGCCTAAGCTCTTCTGATTTGGTTGGAAGGTTGGTCATCACATGTAGATGACCCCTATTGATTTTGAGGTCAAAGGTCAAGCAAAGTGGGCATTCATGTTTCACATACCCTTATTGTTTATAAAGTTAAAATATCGTTATGAATAAGGTACTGTTAAACTGTATATAGCAATAACCTCATTATTTAGACACACCATTACAACCAATTATTTTGCTACCAGTATGTAGTATTTCCTTTAAATTTCAATTCTGTGGTTTCACAAACTTTCAGGGAACATTTAATTTCGTGGGTGAGCTTATCCACAAATTTAAGTTCCTACGAATTCAGATGTGGATAAAATTACAAATGTGGGTTCTTTATCCTCAGCTAAAGCAGACAAATTTGCCAAACTGTTTCGATATAAATACATATATTGATTGGTTTCAGTATGTTACTGGTGCTCCTTTTAAAAAAAATTTCAATTTCAATATAAAGTGGAGGATCTCTACTTACCAAATGATGGATAGAAATTATGTTTCTAATAGTAGTAATTCACCTCTTTATTGTATTCATATATTTTAGACTCTGAAGGAGACACTTAGCAATGGTGTGGCATACCTGCACGAAGGTTTAAACGAGCTAGAACGCAAGGTGGTGGAACAGTTGTTCTCGACCGGTGCTGTACAAGTGTTAGTTGCATCTAGAAATCTCTCCTGGGGAATGAACGTATCGGCACATCTTGTCATCATCATGGATACACAATATTATGATGGTAAAACTCACTCGTATGAAGATTATCCTATACCTGATGTTTTACAGATGGTTGGTAGAGCAAACAGACCTCTTGTTGATAATGAAGGTAAATTTATATTTCATACAAATCATTTTGGCATTATTTCACTGTTGTTGGATTCTCATTCTTTCACTGGTCTTAATTTGACGTTCAATGTATATTTTTTTTAGTTATTTGCTTTCTGATGATGTATGGATATTTTTTGCTGATTCGGATTAATTTGGACAAATTTTGTTCTGTTGTACATAAATTGTTATATTTGTATGCCAAACATTTAGCGATGTGTCAAACAAAGATTTGTTTGGCGTGCTGTCTGTATAATCTCAAATAAGTATTTAATTCTTTTGTGTCATTGAAATATGATTAATAATTTTAGCAATAAAATATGACCCACTTACTATAAGTAATTACAATTATATTTATATTTAATTTTAGGAAAAGCTGTCATTTTGTGTCAGAGCTCAAAGAAAGAATTCTTTAAGAAGTTCCTTTATGAACCATTACCAGTTGAGGTATGTAGATATAAATATATTCAGCTTTGAAAGTGCAAGTTAGATTACTAATTTATCATTTTAAATGAATTAAGTTCAGTGAAACATTCTCATTTAATGTAATTTTTAAACAAGGAGGTGTACAATATCAATTGTGTGCTTTCAAGTCTGACTCAAAAATTCAACACATTAATAAATTTGTTTCTATCATCCATTG
Organism: Lutraria lutraria; assembly: GCA_964023205.1. Taxonomy (NCBI): domain Eukaryota; kingdom Metazoa; phylum Mollusca; class Bivalvia; order Venerida; family Mactridae; genus Lutraria; species Lutraria lutraria. The sequence continues at coordinate 22,543,275 of OZ026841.1, forward strand.
GAATCACTGGCAGGCCCTAGCGGCCACTAATAAACTCAATGAATTTTATTTTCCTCTTTTTTTTGCCATTCCACTAATCACAGTCCTGTGAATGTAATTGAAATATTGTTCCCTACAAAATTTACCCAAAATTTTACTGTCTGGAGTCAGCAAACAACATCAACAGGGACTGGAGTCAGCAGGTCCATCAGGTGGCTGGAAACCATGAACTTTTTTATGTCTTTTAAAGGGGCATGCCCAGGAACTGCTGTCTTTTTTTTCGTACACCAAAAATGCGTTTATCACTTGTAAAAACAATTATTACCGAAAAGTCAAAGAAGAATGTGCCTTCAAAAATGGCCCTATAACGCACGCGTGGGTATTTGTATGTCGGTTTAAATAAAAGGCTTACAAGCCTTTTATTGACGACAACGATATTTCCGATTCGTCTGAGAATTTAACTTAGCGTGCGCGCTGCCTTTCAAGCAGCAAAACAATGATATTTACCTATAATTGATCGATAGATAAGCTTTATGTCGCAAACAATGAACATGACATGAGCAATACTTACCATTTCACAGTTTGTTGACATTTTTTCCCGCTTTTGACAGATCCCGAAAGGGTCGAGTTATGAAAATGACGAATATTTTCTAAGGCGTAATCGGCAGGTTTGGTAAATCTTGAAATGTGTATTTTGAGTCAAATAGTGGGACATTTCGTAAATATTTTACAGGACTTTCATTAATTGATTTAGGCATTCAAATGATACCAATTTGATTTATATTCGAGATGCTTCAGTTCCAGGGCATGCCCCTTTAAATTAACAATTTCTGTCTTCTATATTTTACAGAGTCACTTAGATCATTGTCTCCATGATCACTTCAGCGCAGAAATCGTTACCAAGACGATAGAGAACAAACAAGATGCCGTTGATTATCTAACATGGACGTTTTTGTATCGACGAATGACCCAGAATCCTAATTATTACAACTTACAGGGAATGTCACACAGACACTTGTCTGATCATCTTTCAGAACTTGTAGAAAATACAATATCAGATCTTGAACAATCTAAGGTTGGTTTGAAATCTTATTCACCTCAGACTAATAACAATCATTTATATGTGATGCTATTATATATATATAAGATACTATACCGTTTTTTCAACAGTATGTTGTCAGAGACATCCATCTAATTAGAAATGTAGCAAATTCATAGGATCTGAGTTTAATAGGATTCATTAGATACATGTACCATGAATACTCTATTTCTTTATGGATGCACCAGTGTGCTCTATAGGGCTGGACAAATTTACTCATCCATTTGTTAAACAAGGCTAATAGGATAATAACTCTGAGTAACAGCAGTAATGTTTGTGGTTAAATAATTACAGTCATACCTGTGAACAAAGGTCACCCCTGGAAAACACCAAATATGGCCTTAATTGACAGGTGGACTTACATGGAGATCATTTTGTTCTAACTAATCGATCAGTAATAGTTTTTCAAAGAATGGCCAATATTCACAGGGTGGCCTTAATTCAGAGGTGGCTACTACCACAAGTTGGATTGTAATTTACTTCATTATATTTCCAGTGTATCAGTGTAGAAGATGAAATGGATGTGTCACCATTGAATCTTGGAATGATTGCTGCATACTACTACATCAATTACACCACTATTGGTAAGTATTTTATATACCGGCAGTATACTTTGTGGTAGTGATATGTAGGTGATTTAATCAATTTTAAGAGAAACCTGTGTTATGTGTAAGTTTTAATTTATTTTACAAAAAATGTGACTGTGGCTCCCATCAAATAGTTGTTAATTCTTCATGAACTTATTATAAATTATACAAAAAGAGTTCCAAGAAAAAATGTTTTCATGAAATCCATTCTAAGGGGCTGGAGCAAAACTAGCTTGGTTACATAAACACTCCACTCCGCTGTTTGCCTGCCCACCACTCTTGTAACACATGATTCAACACTCAGAAATAAACAACACTAGATGTGTTAAGTCGCACATTATCTAGCTCTGCTACTGACCATGTCTCTTTATGTGAGAAAGTAGGCAGTTGCTTACAGAGGATGGGAATAGTACTGAATCGTGCTAGTAACAATGGTTATGTGAACTGTCTGCCTCATATGACTCTGACTGTTGAAAAGGGGCATAAAACTCAAATAAAGTAATCTTCATGAATAAATCACCTTCACATAAAAAAGACCTGAATTTGTTATAAGCATAGATTTAACTCTCCACCTTAAAATGAAATTTTTGTCAAATGAGATGGACACTATGTATCAATATTATTATATTACGATTTTTATTATCTTTGCTTTTAATTACAGAACTGTTCAGTATGTCATTGAATGCTAAGACCAAGGTAAAGGGTTTGATCGAGATCGTGTCAAATGCTGCAGAGTACGAGGAAATACCAATCCGTCATCATGAGGACTCAGTACTGAAACAATTAGCGAGCAGACTTCCAAACAAATTGGCTAATCCGAAGTACAATGACCCTCACGTGAAAACAAACTTGTTGCTTCAGGCTCACTTGTCTCGAATGCAACTCTCTGCTGAACTTCAGTCAGATACAGAGGAAATTCTGAGCAAGGTAAAGTATTCAAATTGTTCGATACTTATAATGTCTGAAATAAATATCTCAAAATGGAGAGACAGATTTTGGGTACCTTTATTATTACATCCCTAATACGGTGCTAATGTACTGCTCAATTCTGCACAAAAATATTCATATTATAAATATAGTATAGCCTAATTTTATCATTATTTCTTTGATAGTTACCTAAGATATTTCTGTCTCATTAACTTATTTTCAAATTTTTCTAGGCTGTAAGATTGATACAAGCCTGCGTTGATGTGCTCAGTAGTAACGGATGGTTGAGTCCAGCCTTGGCAGCTATGGAACTTGCTCAGATGGTAACACAATCTATGTGGGGCAAGGATTCATACTTGAAACAGTTGTCTCATTTTACATCAGATATTATCAAAAGATGTCAAGAAGCTGTAAGTATACTTAGATTTTGAAAGTACCGTAATCACTTGTGCGTAGGTAGCACCTGTCTATAAGATCCTGGTGAAAAATGAGTGGAAATCCTGGGGAAAATATATTCATGCATAAACACAAATAATTTTTAGCAAAAAAAATGACGAACAAATTGGAAAAAATCAGCGACATTTAGTTTTTGTTGCATATTAAGTATTTTGAAAATATGAATATGACTTTTGTAGTATTACTCCACTTAATTTCACAACCTGCCAACACATACTACAATTTAGCTTATGGTAATTAGCAGCCTGATTGGCAAATATTTGTTGAATTTCGTACTTACATGGACGTTTTGGATTACGGAATGTGGGATAAGTATGGGCCATGTTCTACACCTATGTATAAGACAAACACGATATTTGTACACAACTTCGGATATAAAAACATGCGTCATTTACACAAGTGATTACAGTTTTGTTTGCTTTTTGAAGATAGATCTTCAGTGATTCTAAAGATGTATGCTTTGTTTGCGGTGTGTTTGTCAAATCTCTGAAAGCATATTATCTGTACTACTCTTAATAGATTGGTGTAAAAAGTGAATTGTATATTAATGGTATTTTACAATGATTCTCGGTGATACTGAATGCATATCATTTCCAACTTAGTACAATCTTAATAGTTATGTGTTACAAGTAAATTGTATTTTGCAGAATATTGAGACTATATTTGACATTATGGAGATGGAAGACGATACCAGGAACTCTCTATTGGAACTTACAGAATCTCAGATGGCTGATGTGGCTAGGTTCTGTAATAGATATCCGAATATTGAGATGACATACGAAGTTGCAGAAAAGGAAAACATCTCAAGGTTTGTACATGATAGTAATATAAGCCAAGATTTATTTCCCTGTGTAGTTAAACACATAATTATTTAATATCTAGTTTGACAGCAAATTCATTTCCTTCTGACTTACTAGTAATTGAATGTTAGCTGAGTTGGTTGTTGAAACAGCCTCTCATTTGGCGTATTGCTCTGTTTTACATTTGTTACGGGGATTAAACTCTTTTTATTATGGTCATTTTACATCCTTTACTGGTGTTACTTTCTGCAGATTGAATGAATATAGGGGTCATTTTTGCAAAATTTGTATTTCTTTAAGAACATCTGAAGAGGTTACGGGGATAAAAATTGGTTCTCAATGCTTGTTGATTAAATGGCAAAGCCTCTTGATTACCAATAGAATTACTGATGTCGGTGTCTGTTTAGTTATAATTTAATAAAAAGAACTCGTTAAGGTTCTATTCCATGCTGGGTCAAGAACATTTCTCACTATTTGATCCGAGACCAATACTCCTCTGCCATAAGAAAAAGTGACGCATTTTATCATGTTTGGATATATGAAGCCTAGCTGACTTGCAGAATTGGGGATCTGTTCAATCTGTGTTTATATCATAGTACATACAGGTATCATAGTACATACAGGTATCATAGTACATACAGGTGCCTTTTTCCTTAGAAAGTGACACTGTTAGCCAGCATCTTCTTCTTGGAAAATAAGCCATGTTTAAAAAAAAATTACCTATTTGGTGTATTTCTTTCCCCCTTCTACCATTGCCCAGCTTCTTCTCCTTTTTGTAAAAAACCCTGATCTATATTAAATATATTGTATAATAATTTCAGTGGATCAACTGTCAATGTTCATGTACAGTTAGAGAGAGAAGATGAGGTAGCTGGACCAGTTATAGCACCCTTGTTTCCTCAGGTAAGTTGTTATTTTATGTATATCTGTATGTGTAAGGTATTCTCAGTGTTGGTACGTCTTATTGGGTAAGCTTTATTAAATTATATTTCTTGATCTGACGAACCATAAACCTTGACTAATTCATAGCGCATTTTCATTTGCTTGTGGTATCAGAAATTAGTACATTTTGGTTCTGAAAAGATAAACCATTCTCAGACCTATTTTATCAATCATAGCTGACACAAATTTGTTTGAGAATTAATTATTGTACTAACTAGTACCTTTGTAAACTTTTGCAGAAACGTGAAGAAGGGTGGTGGGTTGTCATTGGAGACACAAAGAATAATTCCCTCTTGTCTATCAAGAGGTTGACCTTACAACAGAAAGCAAAGGTCAAACTGGACTACGTGGCCCCAGCCCCTGGCAAATACAACTATACGCTGTTCTTCATGAGTGATGCCTACATGGGCTGTGATCAGGAATATAAGTTTAGTATTGATGTTCGTGAAGGAGAAAGCAGTAGTGGTAGTGACAGTGATTAAAGATTATAAAATCATCACTCTTATTTGGAGAGACTTTTTATACGGAATACACTGAACTGACCACTGACTGAACTTGTATCTAGTTCAGATGTATACCTATTTTCAAGTATACTTTATGATGATTGAGAATAGACATCTGTTGTTGTTGTTGTTTCAAATTGTCAACTTCTAAGGACAACTAGATTATATTGTGATTTCTACTGTCATGGAATGAGTTGTTCAGTTGTCTGAATGATTGTGAAGCACGAATATTTGTCTTCAATTTTAGAATTTGCTTAGTGACAGCTGGGTCTGATAATTTTATTTACAATAGTATGACCATAAAAGAGTATATTGAAATGATGCTAATTCATGCAGATATAATTCAATACGTCACCTATTTGTGGACAGTGTATATTATCCTTGTTGGACTATTTGATTGAGTACCTTTATGATTGATAAGTGTTAGAGGATTTATGAATTTCTTGTTCAAATTTATTTTAGTATTAAATATACATACTAGCATAAAAAGTTAAGTATCTCTGACATTCATTTGTTCAGTAACATGACTGAAACTGTTTTGTTAGTGTATACTTGTTAATACTGGTTGAGTGTCAAAACCAAAAAAAGAGCAAGATTTATTGTGGTCACAAAGATATCTTCATAAGGTACTTCCTCTGATATGAACCTGAAGAGATCTCTACTCTTTAATCCTAAAGAAATGTGTGGTAGGCATTTTGTATAGGTCATGTATTATGACCATTATTTTGTATGTATTCATGTCTAAATGTAAACATATGGTTCAAAATATTTTATTTGTTTAATATGTCATCATATACATTAAAAAATATTTTCATGATCATGAACTTTACCAGGATAATACAATTGTTAATGTCAAATTATCTTAACTTAAAAAAATCAGAAAATTTGACAGCGTTCATCGGGAAAAGAAATAAAAATATACATTTCGTCTTAGAATGTATGTAAATTTCCGTCAATCGAGCTTGTGTTTAAGACCACTTGTGAATAGAGACTGAACTTTAGCCTTTATTCAATAATATTATTAACCTAATTAATCTTTAATTAATGTCCCAACTGTGATTACAGTCCATATTCCTACTCCATTGTGGCCTTTGTTCCCATGTTTCACTGTTCAAAGGATGGTAAATATTGTCATATATCATGTTTTCAAATTGAAATTGTCATCTCATCTTTTTGACCAGTCAAACAATGATTTTATGTAATGTAATTATGGTTGTAAAACTTCTTGTGTTTATCATGTTATGTATGTGACAAAATAAAGAAGTGATACACTCCTATGGTTTTCTTTTTCTATATTTTTTATGTTGTAGGGGCCTCCATAGTTACGCTACGGTCTCTATGGATCACTAGCCCCTAACACTTGTGTGTACGAAGCCTATCTTAGACAGACCAATTCAACTTAACATGTAAGGAAGGAGTTGGTAGTTCCACAGCACCCAGGTGAACCCTTTGCATCGTAACATGAAGGTCGATGCAGTGTTGAAGTGTATAAAGAAATGCTATATAGATTTTAAAAAGGCTAAACATACATTGTTTTTATAGTGTTTTCTGGAAAGAGATGTAGCAGAAACAGTCTCAGTAATTAACCAAACATGATTGTTACAAGTACACAAGTCTTCAAAATTAGGTGTTCCAGAACATTTTATTCTACCAAGCAATGTTTACTGAATTCAAACATGCCCTACTCGCTTTCAAAAAAAAGTTGGATGAAAAAAAATTTCATCTTGCCAATTCGTTCGAATTCTACTGCACTGAATGCAATCCGAGTTTGTTGATTAAAAGGAATGACGTTTTCAGAGAATTCTTCTTGTAACACCTTCCCGGGATAAATTTAATTTCTACCTGGAATGGGGCGTAGGGGGTATTTAACACAAGACGGCTCCTAAATCAGTCGGACAATGCATTTCTGCACCTGCAAACTTACTTTCATTTCGTGAAGTTCGCAAATATACTGTGAGTGTATTTGTTTTGCAATCGCTAAGGTAGAGTTTAGGCATTCGCGTGACATTCTGCGCATGCGTATAGTAATGACGCACTAGTTAGTCTAAACTATAGCAGCTAGAACTACGTTCTTAGATGTACCCGTTATATTTTTGCAGTATTTAGATAAATTATCAAATGACAGCGATTTTGACGATGTTGCTGTATCAATATAGTGGCAGTCTTGAGCAAAACAAATTGTGCCAAACCTAAATTAGCGATTTTGCTGAACATAATTAGAATCTATATAGATCTGTATATATCAAGGACTTATATACATACATATATAAGTCCTTGGTATATATTATCTCATTCAAATACAAACCAACACAATTATAAGCGCCATAATAAACATTATTTCGATAATAGTATAGCAAAACATTAATCAAACATTAAATATAAGTTCATTGATGAGTTGCACCAAAACCCTCATTTACTGTGTTCTTCATCGCTTTCACTTTCATTTGCTGCCGCCATCTTGTTCTCGCTCACTCGTGTTACGTTCTCAGTGTTAGTTTTGCTCTAGTGTTACAACTCGAAACTCGAGTCTGCAAAAAACAAAAACGCCCTGTGTGCAATTTCAATGCGGCGCCTGGTGGCCGCCCTTATTCCATTTGAAATTGTTCTACGATTAGACGGTTCCAATATTCTGATAGCATTTAATATCCATGTCCAACTTTGGCGGACATGGCCTTATCGAGTATCTGATCAATTTTCAAGGGAAACAACTACAATTCGGGGGTTTATATACAGTCTACCTATTGTTACCCTCCTTGCTTGCATTATGCTGACTTTATTAGGGGTCATAAAGTAATAAAGTCGGTAACGCGTAACAGATAAAATCTGTTATCTTAATTGATCCAAAAATCGATATTTCCCTGTATACATTACTTTTGGATCTCTTTACTTTAGCATGTCCCAACTATTATGTACGTCGTTTAAAATGGACAGAAACGTATGATATTGACATTAATTAAATTTGTTTCACCATTAAAATTAATTTTGAAAATGCGAATATCATGAAAAGACAAAATTCAAGAATCTTAGTAATAATTGTGTTATTGTATGCACAGACAAATAGTAATTTGATTCTATTCTGCATATAAACTTACCACATTAGCTTACAATACATTTATTTTCACTTCTGAAACAATTAACATTAAATCATCATGATTACACTTAGGCGTGAAAAAAATGTTTTTCTTTTCTTATTAAAAGTCGGTTAGTAGGTATGGACTTTATTTAGCTTTTGAAAGCATGTGGGAAAGTAAAAAGGAGAAAGAGGATTTTCCATTCAACCAGGGATGCTATATTAGCATCCCTGATTCAACGGATAAAATCATGAAAATGTCTAGGGTCGCGGGATACAATTAATTAGGGTCGATCGAGTAACCAGAAAGTTTCCACTATGTCACGCGTCTTGTAGGTCAATGATTATAAATGAAATTACTTCCAAATCCATTACAACCTTCAATGACTGTTGCAGATATCTATTTCCATCACAAAATAAAAAAAATACGACTGAATTATAGACCTGGTGTATAAACAGTCTGCAATGTTATGGCAATTTCCATCCGTCTTAATTGAAATGATATCTAACAAATATAACTCGACGTGCCCAATTGTTTGTGAGTCAATGTGAGATGCGTATAAAAATCAATAATCAGGTAAAGTTAGCAACCATATAAAGGGATCTAAAAAATATGATTTTATTATCCGTCCTTTGTTTACACATCATTGAACAAATAAATATACAAATTAGGTAATCTATATTATTTTATGACATGTTTTTATAAGTGACATGTGGACGTATGCCAAAATTATATATTTAGCATATAATTATATTATCAAAAATGAATTAATAATAAATTTCATTTAATGAAATATCATCGTCTATTTAAGAATTTTTTATTTTAGAACAATAGATGAAATGATAGCAAGGACTTATATACATACAATATATATATATATCTTGATATACGTATAAGTGTATGTATATAAGTCCTTGATGATAGTAAAATTAGAAATATATATTACTTGATCTGTAACAATATTTACATAATACCTTCCAATAGGCATATCTCATAAAATAGTTTTCAGATGCTTTTTCTTATTTTTTGCAACATGATTAAAAGATACTGTGCTGTATTTCTACGAGTATATGTAATTTTTGATAAAAAAATTGGAACGTTTTTATTGCAAGCAAGGACTTATATACATACATAAGTCCTTGTTGCAAGTAAAATTCAGTTTCACATCAATCTAGGTAAAATAAGACCTACTTCAGTTTTGACATCCAAAAAGCTAATGGGACTTTAACATTAATGAAAACCATCTTTTTATTTATCTTTTTTATAATTTCAACAAATTGGGTTATAAATATCGATTTTGCTTTTATACGGAAGTAAAGTAAAATATTTCACAGATTCTAATATTTTCATCCATGTTGTAATATGTTTTAGTCTTCAACCTCAATTATTCTAAAACTTGATTCAACGCGTCCAATTTTCATTACCCTGTATAATACATCATGCTGTGGCTGTATATACATGGGTACCTAATCAGCAGATATGATCATCGCCAATGCTCGTTGTTTCCGTAAACGTACGTAAATGTCCGAGATTTGCCGAACGATTGACGAATTGAACTTAAAAAAATCTAAGGGGTAGTTTTAAAAATCATCAAAAGGGTCGAAGAAGATATTATTTTATTGTTTTCATATTTTACATGCTGAAAGAAATTAAATTTTCAAAACGAATGCAATGAGTACAAATTTGATCACATTTCCCCCAAAAAAGTTATGATGCTGAAAACATCAAATTTTCATTGAAAAATCTACCAATTTTACGCTTTTTACATTGAATAAAGAGGGAATCGATAGGTGTCTTTTTCAAACGCAAAAGGGTCGAAGAAAGCATTGATTTAAAATAATAAAAAATACACCATTAGAAAGATAAAAGATTAATTAAACTTTTGTGATGAGTACAAATTTCGTATTTTAAATAGAATAAAAGTTATGACGATTATAGTGAAAATCCCCTTCTTTGTTTAATGTAAATTTTTTATCGATTTTCCAAATCAGCATGTCCGCGAAAGTTGGGTATGATACATATAAACAATAAATGTGCAATTCCCTACTGTAAGTACCCCAATGTACATGTACTCACATATCAGCATGCTTACTGAAATAACTGAAAGTACAGTATACTGATTCAGCACGTGTCCGTCTTATATATACATGTATCATAGTGAGTGTACATACCCTGTCTCTATATAATTGACATCAAAACTAATTGCTCAGTTATCAAACACTTACGAACCTAGATAAATCCCTCCAAGACCCGCGCTGCTTGTGAACTACACAGTAAGATGTCCTCGTTCAACGTGCACATTGCCAACGACATTAATTCAGCACATATTAACCGCACAATACGGTAGCAATGAAATTGGTGCATAACGCAACATATCAAACTAAAGCCATACGGTTTGTTATATTCAAGAAGCTCACAAGTAAAATGCAAATAACAATCAATGTTATTGCAGAAATCTGCAATTGATAAGCGAACTCTGAGTAGAAATATATGTACATCGTACTGCTTGACACGACCGTACATATAGTGACCGAGTCTCAATGCAAAACGTGCAACATTCGTTGTTTTTATGTTTTTCCAAACATCGGCAAAGCGGCACGGGTATGTGATAAACATTGTTAAGTGTATACAAAACTGTTCAATACGCGTTTTATTTTGTGAATAGTAAATTTGTTACTTAGTAATCTGCGTGCATGTTTACTCGTACTTTCTGTTCTGAAATGTACTTCGCATTGTTCGAAACACTCTTAAAACTATATCTGCATAAGTATATTTGTCAGATGATATTAGAACGTTTCCGAGTTTATTAACCCGGACTGTTTTATAGTATTATATTTATCGAATACAGCGTTTATCTCATGTGACTCTAAGTCATCCTGGTAAATAAACTTATTATCATCTAATGTGACCTGACCATTCACATTATTATGTGCAACAAGGACTTCGGTGATGAGGGTTTACCACATGAAATACTGTAAGTAACAGATAACAGGCCTATCAGCTCACTAGATTAAAAGTCGGCTGACATTCAAGGCTTCTTTGTTCGATGGTTCGTTTTTGGTGCATTTTGAAATTTGAGTCACATTGATATTTATAGATATACAGTGCAACCTCACCAAAGCAATACGCTTTGGGAGTAGCAAAATTATGTGGATTCTGTTGAGATGTTGTTATTCTAGAGAGGTCAAATAAATAGTTAAATCGTGCAGTGGAAAAAATGCATGCTGTTGTTGATTGGAAGTTGTTACTCAAGAAGGGTCGCTCTGGGGAGGTTGTACTGTATCTAGAAAAATAACGCAATCTTAAAGCATTACTGATATTCAATTTTAATATCGTTATTAAAGTGCACAGAAAGAAAGACCCACTGCAACTTTGACAATACGTGTATGTTCGCACTTCGTCTCTTACGCTTTGAAATGAAAATCTGGATGACTTAGAAATATGTGGTCGCTCAAAATAAATGACTATAGAAGGAATGATAAAAATGACCAAGGGAATTCTAAGATCTTATATATTTAAATAGTACACGCTCTCTTGATTTGAAGGATGAATGAGCTGCAAGTTGTCCAAGAAAAGCGACACTTCCTACTTGTTTTTCTGGGACGTCATCGTTGATTCCATAGACTACAAAAACTAAAATAAAAGATTTCTGTATTTTATTTTTTTAGTTGGGTTTAGTGCTGTTTTTCAACAATTTTTATCTCAAGGACGGACAATGACATTTTTCAAGAAAATGTTTAAGAGACCTACTTTCTAGTAGAAATTTGAAAGGAATTCGTTCAAATAGGGACATTTCTTTTAAATGATAAATCGCGTCACAATATTATCGTATATTGGCGTTCTTGAGAATCACGGTTAATGCTCTTAACATAGTCATGTGATTTCAGATAAATAAAGTCTATTTGGTGTAGTATTGAAATGATACCTTTTTGGTCTGCTCATTAGTATGGTCCGTCTGCATTCAATACCACAAAGTTGTTTTTGTCTGGATTTGACGCGGGTATGGGTATAGGAGCCTTGGGTTCCACTAAACTATTCCGGTACTCGTTCAACTTCTGTTTTAACATTTTCACAACCACTGATTCTACGTATGAGTTGCACATTGGAATTCAGAACAAGTTAAAATATCATCTTGAGAATTCCTACTATTTTTTTTTTGATTTACGAAGGCAAATGTTCAGAAAGTGATCATCGGCGTATCGGATGGTATTCGCCCTCTTTGTTGATACATATAATAGAAGTGGTGAAAACTGTATAAACCAGATACGTTACTATCTACCAAAGTAGAATTCTTTTATGATATGAACGCCTGACTTGTGCAATCATCATTGCAAACCAATAAAATTAAAGTCAACAGGTAGTTTCTCAACAACTACAGGAGGAATTCTGTATCAATAAGCCCTTACGTTATAAACTACCCAAAATTAAAATGGAATATGTTTTAAATTTGTTGATCTCGAATATGTATAATCAATTGTTTACACAAAAAAAAATAAACAGGTAAACTGTAACATTTCTGGACATTAGGGCTGTCCCGATATGGCTGCGTACCGATACGTACCGGTACAGTGCTGAACGATATGCGTATCGTATCGGAAGGTCCCGTATCGGCCGTATCGCGGTTTTTTATTTTATATTAAAAAAGCTCTAAGAACGTTGAACAACTGAACTAGATTTGCGAAATTACTCTCATATCAGCGTCGACAATACTTACGCAACTAATATCCGGGAAGCCATTCTCAGGTTCATCAGGTAAAGCTAGACAACGAATTCGATTCGAATATTCAGATTTTTCCAGTAGATATTGACTAAGGAATTGAATTACACTTCAATGTAATGTTACATAAAATATGGCAGTATTTCAGTTTGCCGATTAATGAAACAAAAAGCATGATGTTGTCTATATATAAAGAAGTGTCAACGCGATGTCAAGTATAGTGGTGGGACTAGCAACCCTAGAACACATATGTCTCGTCACCATAAGTTGAAGGTTACAGAAGTTCATTATTAATTTAGTATTGTTAATACATTTGACAATCATAGCCCTGATTCTTTAAACAATTTTATATGGCTAGGTTCTATTCTTGATATAAGGTCATTTGTAGGACAGAGATTAAATTTTACTTGCTAATTTTGTCATAACTATTTAATTTCTACAATATCAACTAACATAATTATGTGAATAAAGTTGATGACTTTAAGTACAAGACAAATTCAGTTTTACACCTTTTTAACAGTTAATTAGGACTTTCTAGCACCAACAAGTGTGTAGAGTTCCCCCAAAAAAACACTAATATTACGTTTATCGTTTCTTTGAAATATTTTTATATCGTATCGTTAATATCGCATTTCGCTAGTACCGTATCGCAATACGTATCGGCAGAGATCTGTATCGGGACAGCTCTATTTCTGGTATCAATTGAGACAAAAAAATGATGACCAGAAATTCTGTTTACAGAATTATATCAAACTAGAACATGTGATATCACATTTTCGGGAGATCTACTATATAACGAATTCAGTAACATTATGTCGCATTTTAATTGATCAGTTCAAACATTTCTTAAGAACTTAAGCGAACGCTACAACAATGTAACTCATTGCGACGCTCAAACATGAACAACAACAAATGTAAGGATCATAAACAACGCAAAAGTAGTTTTATTAGAAATCTGATCCTTTTTAAAGAATCAACGGATTCTTTGTGTTTTACTCAGCTGTAAGTTTAGCACAAATACCGTTCGACGCTACTCGTGGTGTTGACTCAGTTTGGGGAGGCGTCATTCAATTTCCTGGTACAACTTCAAAAGTTCATCAAAAGAGTTCCTATCAATAATACGCTTAATATCTCGCTTTAACAGCCCCGTCAGATCGCTTCGTATGTCTGAATTTTGCGCAATTCAATTTGTTCATTTCTGGTTTTCTCGTTAGTTCAAATGGTATCATTGTAGCAGTTCGCTTTCTGTACTTCTTCTGACGCACACTCTTTCATTTTCTCGAATTAATTTTCTCTTGATTTTCTGCCTTTCATAAAGGGAATTTGCATTTTGGCCCTTGCATTAGCCTTTGTCTATTTGAGACATACTTTCTGATTTTAAGTTAACTTAGGGTGCAACACTACCGGTGATAAAAACCTACGAAAAAGAGTTTTTTAGGTGAAGCAAGATACGTTACCGAACCCAACAAGATACGTTACCTGTGATTAAACATCCTTTGCTTCTATTAAAGGGGCATGTCCTGGAACTGAAGCGTCTCGAATAGCAACCAAATTGGTGTCATTTTAATGCCTAAGTCAATTACTGAAAGCCCTGTAACATATTTACGAAATATCCTGCTAGTTTACTCAAAATGCACATTTCAAGATTTACCAAACCTGCCGATTTCGATCTCAGAAAGAATTCGTCATTTACACAACTCGACCCTTTCGGGATCTGTCAAAACAGAAAACATCGCGGAAAAAAAATGTCAACAAATTGTTAAATGGTAAGTATTGCCTATGTTATGTTCATTTTTGCAACATTAAGCTTGTCTATCGATCTATTATAATATATGTAAATAACATTGTATTGCTGCTTGAAATGCAGTGCGAACACTCAGTTACATTCTCAGACGAATCGGAAAAATTGTTGTCGTCAATAAAAGGCTGACAGCCTTTTGTTTAAACCAACATACAAATATCGACGCGCGCGTTATATGGTCATTTTTGATCGCACATTCTTCTTTGACTTTTCGATAATAATTGGTTTTACAAGTGATTGTTATAACGCATTTTTGGTGTATGAAAACCAAGATTCAGCAGTTCCAGGGCATGCCCCTTTAATGAATTAAATATGCAAATTAACACAACCTTACGTCATAGTAGGAATATAATGAACAACAATTAATAAAAACGGTATAATAAAAACGAGTTCCACTTTTGAATAATGCGACCTTACTGCCACGCAATGGATAGTTATTTCCACCCTGGGTGACCAATCCACAATTATCATCTGTGAATATTATTATTGTGTTATCCATTAAGTTGTTTTTAACAAGCGTATCAGTTATATTGCCAATGGCTTCGTTCATTGCTGTCACCAAGCCACTGTATTGATGACGTTGTTCAGTCTTGAGGTTCGGATACAATGTCTTCATATTGTTTTGGAACTTGAATGGGGTCATGTACAGATTGGAAGAAGGGCAAATAAAGAAGAAATGGCGTTGTCTGATCGTGTTACCACTCTTTTCTATTCCATTACCTACAACAAAAGCTGTCCAACGTCTTCCGCCTGAAAATAGTGTGATCTTACCACCACACGATGGATAGTTATTTTCACCCTCGGTGACCCACCCACCGTTATCAGCTGTGAATATTACCAATGTGCTGTCCATTAAGTTTTTTTAACAATTGTATCTGTTATAAAAGTCCCGGTCTTTTTTGTTCATAATACTTAGCATATAAATTCCAATGTCTATAAGGGCATCTCGTTATCTCGATATCTCGAGGACGAACGCTGGTGCTTCATTCGTAAATTTCGATTGTTACATGTCGTGTTTACATAAATTATTGCGCGTACTCGTGTAAGCTTATTTTTACTCGGGTAGATGAATTAATTTAACTACATGTATATACTATTAGTCATGTAGAACTAGGAAGAAGTTTGATGTTGAAGAATATGTTAAGAGTATGGAGGTTTTTGCGAGATATTTTACTTGTTCGCTTCTGCTCAGTTTTTTTTGCGGGTGGGGTTATGATTATTAACAAATTTACATTTACAGTAAGTTAGTAACATTGAAATGAGGTATTTTCTTATCGTAAATGCTCTTAAGAGTATAACAGTATATGTTCCAAAATATAATTGTTAAATGTATGAAAAATATCACATTTATAGTACACGGTTAAACTTACTGAAAACGAAAGCGGATTAAAAAGTGCAACTCTCAGGGAGCCGTTTATAAACTTTTCAGTCAAGAAGTGCAATGTATTTCTAACCTGGCGACCTAGGTTCGAGTCATCGACTCAGGCGAACTTAAAAAGGCCATAATGACCATGTAATACTTACATGAGGCGACCTGAGCTAAAAAGCTGTCAACGAGCAAATGACCCTGGTGAATTAATTAGTATTTGACCCCAAGTGGCCCAAATTCAAAGTTGACCAAAATTTCATCAAATCAAATAGTTTGACATACTAGTAATGATCTAGTCAGAAATACAACCTCTTGAGCGTATACAAGCTGAATGGGAATGGATTATGGATTTACCTTCATCTGTCATTTTTCTCTGTAGACTGGAGTGTGATATAGTGGTCAAACATGTAGGCATACTAATGTCATCATTCAAGTTATGTTTGGGTGTATCAGAGCTGTCAAATAAACTGAAGTTTCAAACTTTATTAGCTTTTTTTGAATACCGTAATAGATTTAAAGAATCAAGGACTTATACATACACACTATATGTAAGTCATTGAACGAATGTAGCTATGTTTTTCCTTTAGGTTATGAAATTCATAATAAAGGGGGGGAATAATTTTACTACATTTTGTATATCTCAAAAAGTAGCAAGGTTAGGTATTCATTTCTTTCTTTTATTTTAACTGCATATGCTAAACTACATGTACTGGAAATATAAAAACTTTTTCCACGCTAGAATTTTTCTCAACGTACTGTTGCCAAAATGAGCATTAAGTATTCACAGTGAAAATCAAGAGTTATTTATGTTTAGCTGTAATTAAGTATAGAATCCAATCAAATGCGTCGATTCATTGTACTCTCATTCAGCCAGTGTTGACAGTCTTCACTTATAAAACTATGAGTTCTGAGGTTGGAAAATGTATTTCATCTATGTAAACATGATGTAAAACGATAAATAAATGATCAAACTATGCAATGCAAAGGTACGTAACTTATTGCTTTATTTTTTCCTTAGTTATCATAGATAATAATTCTTAGGTGCGTCTGAACTGTGTACGCGAGGATAATATATTTCCAAGCTACTTTTAGCAATATTATGAACACAAGTATCATTCTAAATTTGACCCCCCCATGTCACGCTTTGTCTTCTTTATTTTGATTTATACCCATCAGTAAAACATGACCCACCTATTAACATTACGGTTATCAGTTGAAATTCGGTGACGATATCTTCTAAATACTAAGAATAACTTGAATGTATAACGTTATGTGATGAATACAAGTTTAATTGTATTATGTACGTATGAACTCTTTTAAAAACTTTTTTTTTTCAAGATGCAAAACATGTCAGTCTCGTAAGATATCAACCGAAACATTTTATGAAATACACACCCATCGTAATACCATCAACAACTGTAATGATGATAATGACACACCAAGATTGAAGAAATTTAAGTTTTATATAACTATGACGCATTATTAATAATATTATACAAAATGCAATGAAATGTACTGTATGTTCAATGTGTACAACCAGGTCACGTGCTACCGACATCAGCCTGTGTAACATCGCTCTTTAAATGTTGGGAAATTAACAAATTTTAGAACCCCTGAACCACAGCGAAAAGAATGAAGTGCTATAATCTATTGCTTATTTGTAAGGTGGTTTATCACATTCCTATGTCATCGTCAGTCAGAAACTGTCCGTGGACCTGATAACAACCATACTTCGTTGACTGGAAAGCCGCAAAAGAAAATAGGTCTAAACTAAATTAGTGTAAATATACAGATGTACGTGATATTTCCTTATCTAAGAGTGTTTTGTAACCACATGCAAAGAGTCATGTATTCAAAATAAAAGGAGATCTATGACGGTAAAATATACATGTCATTTTCAAATTTCAACGAACAATGTAAACGCTTATTCGCTGTTAGGAAATGAAAAAGCGCACCTAAATGTTGTTGTTTTGCATATCATATTCTACTTTAGGATTTTGTTAGATGGGTCAGAAATTTCGATACAGACGTATGCATTCATTTGCAATAATCTACCATTGACGTATGTGTTTCGTGCCTTTTTGACATTATCTCTACATAACAGGGCGAATACCTGTGTATATATTTATAGCCATACATATAGAGTGCAGTCTTTATCTTATGATTTACGTTCCTATCGAACAATGTGATTATTAACAATACACAATCTGCACATGGTAGGTTACTCTCCTTAGCAGCACATGTGACGCAAACTGAATCATCACACTTACAGAAGAATTTCAAGAAAACATTTCCTTTGTACGTTAATAACAATGTTATGCACTAAATGTGTTCATGTGTCAAAGCTTAAAGCTGTAGCTGTGTCTTTGATCAATGTATAAGTATTACCAATATCGCAACTGAGAAACCAAAGTAAAATATTGATGTATTCTGACGTACATACAAATCTATTTCCTAATATTCGTTGACGTAAATAAAAATGTTATTATGAAAGTGTACAAAATAACAACATTCTGTACTCAGTAAAATATAAAAGTTGTAATAATTTTTAATTAGTCCATGTTTGTTTGACCTAATAATTAAATGAAATCGAACGGCACTATTGTCCAGACATTTTACCGCCGCGTATGTAGAAAAAAGATAGTGGCGAGTTTTATGATAACAGCTAGTGCTCGCTTGATGACGCAGCCGCGTTTCATAGAATGTTGTTTGTTCTAACAACCCAGTTTTTAACTCATGAGCTTTACCGTAATCACAAGATACCAGGACATAAAATACTATTTAAATACGATCGTCTCTACTGAAATGTGACAGAAATATTGACAGAAATTTGAATAAAGGTAAGGATTGTTTTTATCTTTTATTATTTTGTTTACCGAAGTAAGTTGTCGATCAAGTACCTTCAACATTCTGCTAAATAAAATGCGTTTAGTAGATTTAGAGTGGTCACTCGTGGAATCGAAAAAAATTATTGTAACAAGGATGTTTCGAATCTTATTTAATTTTGAAAATAACACGTTGTCATTCAGTTTTTAGTGTGAAAAGTATATGTTCATAATTTAACTATTTCGTAAAATCACTTTTCAGTAATATACCCAAAATCGGTGATTTTCCTAATAATGATTTTGAAAAAGGGGTGTGGATAGAGAAATTACCAAATATTTAAGGTAAATATTAACCAAATCACTTACAAATGTACTGGGTGTATCACAGCATGTATGTTGAAGCAACTTAAGGCATTAAAGGACTTTATGCCAATTTCTTGAGTGTGTACTATTTCAAAAACTTTTATTTACCAAATAAAGATCTATAAAATGGCTAAAAATTAAGGGGCTACGAATAAAGTTTATACAATTTTTACATATTGAAGGAGTAACAAGGATTTTGAATGACATTGATTATAATGGAGTAGGTTAAACACCAATTTAAAATATGACATGAAAAGTACGTGTCCATGTTCATATAAAAAAGTTATCATGTGAAATGTTAAGTCTCTTAGCTTTTCTTTTCAGCAAAAACTAGATATTTCTTTGTTAATGACCTCTTTCAAGGCAAAACCACTGCATGTTGCATAAATAACAGCATATGCATATCAGAAACAATATTTGATGGACTTGTATGCATTTTGGATGAATATTTTTCAACATTTTTCAATGTGTTCTCAATGCTGAACTTAATGAAAACATACCTCACCCACCGTTTTACAACAGCAAGTAATTTAATATAGATATTACAAAGAGATAAACAATGTTTTTTTTACAATTTTTATGAACTTTGATGAAACAATATATTTCCAAACAAGTTGTATAAATGTATTCAGACGAAATTTAACAACCTTTAATTGATGGATACTGAACGGCATATTATTGTTGTATAATTATATTCAGACACACTAAATTGACTGAATTAATCTGGTCGGACGTCGTAAAAGCAGTAAAGATTCGCGATGAAGAAAATGCCGCTTTAAAATTATTTATGCATTTAAGGTATCTGGCTTGGATGTCAGGTCAAATAAAGTTTCCCCAATTTATAGATTTAAAAACTAAACCAGAATTATATATACTAAAATAAACCCACTGTATAAAATGCATTGCAAGTAATTTTAAACAAATATCTCATTTGATTGGTCTCCTATAAACCAATATCGCACGTAATTTACAAATTTTTGAACAACGATAACTACTCTGTATACAGCATTATATTACAACAAGTAGGCTTAAAATGACTATAAATGTATAAAGCAGGGAACCGTGCCTCAGTTTTTTGATAAAGTATTCCGTTCGATAGATATTTGACTTTAAAGAAAATCCCTACCCAGAACCCCGCTGTTTATTACGTAATACTCCAAAGATAAAAAAATGAAACAAGTATCAAAATTCTGAAGCACGTTTCCCTAGATTAACATTTCCGCTACAAAATACGAAAACCGCTATGAAATCCGTCATCAAATAAGACGGCAATGTAAATTCGAAAATGACACTTACTGTGTTTTTTAAGCTGAGCAATTAACAATTAAAGTGTCTGATCATTATCGTCTCATGAAATCAACGAATTTTACACACCCCATTCAATTTTGATAACCAATCGAAATCGCTTATGTTTACGGTTCAATAATTGAAACCACGCTCAGGTTTGATGTCTAGTAAGAGATTTTATAACAAATTTTTGTCATTAATCAATTAATAGTATCATATCGTACCAATGCAATGCCCCCATCACACCAGAGCACGTCCGCACCACGCTCGCAAAGTTTCCATCACGTCCTGAAAATGTTGATAGACGTGGCGGGGAAAGGGTCAAACTCCAAAAAAGGATGTAATAAGTTCATTACACGTGCAGCTTCCCGTTGTCACCAGGTCTGTTGCGTTTATACAACGTCCCAATTACGTGCTCACAACGTCCATGCAGTATGTATACCAATTACTCAGAACCTGACAGGAACGTACTGGTAACCTGTTGCAAACGTACTAAAGACGTGACGGAGCAAAATTACAACCAAGTGCAGTCTTCTATAACGTGATGTGGACGTACTATGGTCTTAGCATATACCTGGTTGAGACGTAGTGAGAATTACGTAACAAAAGCGTAGTAACAACCCAGTGACAACGCGGTGAAAATCATTTACTGTCTTTTCAAGTCTGCACTACGTTTCTTAAGTTCAAACTAGGTTTTAGTTACGTCCCCGTTACGTTCTTACTACGTAAGCACTGCGTTCTAATTTGACCACGTCCCCGCCACGTTATTTTTTGACATGCCAAAAGTCCCACCACGTCCATCACGTCCACGAAGACCATACCACGCTTGAATCGATTCCTACTGCGTCCTCATCACGTTAATCAGGTTCTTGCCACGTGCTGCCAGGACGTGGTGGACGTAGTGCAAACGTAGCCCTAGTGTGATGGGGGTATTATAGATGTTTAACGTAAAGTCGATAAAGGGGTGCAGTATTTATCGCAATAGAAAACCATTTTTGAGCGGTCGATTAGAATTTTGTGTTGCTTGGTATTAAAGTATGATATTTTATCTTTGTAAATAACGTAAAATATCATTTTACGTTATTTTAGCGATTTTATCCAAGCCATAAACGTTAAATTACAATGTTGACTACATTAGATAATAGAAAAATACAATAATTTCAACTTTTAATTTTACGCCATATAGCAAGACTGCTTTGTATCACAAAAGCTCACGAGTGACCACCCTTAAGTTATTGATATATATTTTAAGTACAATAATGTTTAAAACTGATAAGTCAAACAAATATCACGGGAATGGACTTTTTTAAAACTTTGTGCATTCTTTCAAAGTGCAGGATTTTAAATCAAATTAATGTTGTCTTAGAAATCAAAATTTCAGTTTGCATTTTACTTTCGTTTTTTTCTTAACTCTTGCACTTATTGTAATGATATTTATACTATAATGATGTTTATAAACGTATCTGTTATGTTAGTTTCTAACAGTGTAGCTCACTCAATGTTGCAATTCTCTATCTACTTCCGTTTTCAATAAGATTAATCATGCGCAATAGATGTGATATTTTTTATAAATCTACTTATCAAATATTGGAAAATACACAGTTTCACTCAATAGAGCATTCATTCATAATTAGGGAATCATTGTTATTGTAAAATTGTCATGACAGCAATTAAATCCTTACCCCCCCCCCCCCCCCCTCCTCGACATTGAATGGATGCAAGCGAATTAACATCATAAGCAAAATAATGTTAATATATTATGTTTTTTCCAATATCAAACATCTTACCCAGTTCTTCTTGACTAAAGGTGCACACTTTTACTTTTATCAATTCACCTATTAGAGATAAATAATCTTAAACGGTGCTACACAAGTCATGGTTATGGAAAGCGGGAGTCCCCGAGGTATGATATAGGTGCTCGTGGTATCGAGGCTCGTAACAAACAGGTTTTTACTACACATACCCAACACACTTATAAATCACATACATGTAGTATCACTTAGCAACTTTTCTCTTATTGAAATGTATTTTGCTTTATTTTCAGTTTTGAAAACCATAGCGATTAGTCATGATAAAATTTGTTTTCCTCTGCGTGCTCCTTTTCCTGGTAGGGTCCGTGGTCGGAAAGTCGAGAAATATAATCTTTATCGCTGCAGACGACCTTGGTTGGAATGACGTTGGTTTCAACAATCCAGACATGATAACACCAACAATTGACACACTTGCTGAACAAGGTGTAATATTGAACAGTTCATACGTTCAACCTACTTGTTCACCGTCACGACATGCATGGATGTCTGGGGTCTATCCGTTTAAATCTGGGCTGCAGCGACGTCCGCTGTTTCCATTTGAAGGTAATTGCTCACCGTTAGACTTAACATTCTTTCCTCAACGATTGAAAAAGCTTGGATACTCCACTCACATGGTTGGGAAATGGCATCTTGGCGGATGTAACTGGAATTGTACACCAACATACCGAGGCTTTGACACCTTTTTGGGATTTTATAATGGTAGGGAAGACTATTATACAAAATCTATTTTAAATGGGATTGATTTTCACGACGGTGAAAAACCTGTCAATGATACGACTTACTCGACATATTTATACGCCAAGAGAGCTCAGTCAATTATCGAGACACACAATCAGACAACACCATTTTTTCTTTATTTGTCCTTCCAAGCTGTACACAGACCCATTCAAGTTCCGAAACAGTATGAAGACAAGTACCCGAACCTTAAGACTGATCAACGACGTCAATACAGTGGCATGGTGACAGCAATGGACGAAGCCATTGGCAATATAACTGATACACTTATTCAAAGCAACTTAATGAACGACACATTGATAATATTTACAACTGATAACGGTGGATGGGTCACCGAGGGTGGAAATAACTATCCATTGCGTGGTGGTAAGGTCACATTATTTGAAGGTGGAACACGTGGTGTAGCTTTTGTTGTAGGTAATGGAATAGAACAGACTGGTTACACGTATGATGGAATGATTCACGCTGTTGATTGGCATCCAACAATTGTTGCAGCCGCTGGAGGTGTACTCTCAGATAAGGAAGGTAGTGAAATAGACGGAATTGACCAATGGGATGCTATAAGTACAGGTGGGAAGTCAAAGAGAAATGAGTTTGTTTATAATTTAGATAACGCCGTAAAGGCACCAACTGGACACGCGGCTATCCGATTTGGTAAGTATAAGCTAATAGACGGTTATCCAGGACAATACACTGGTTGGTACAAACCCGACCAAGTCGCCAATAACACAGACGATTCTTCAGATGAAATTGAATACAATAATTATCCAACAACACTAGATGATGACGGGCGTTATGATGGGAACAATACATGGGAAGGAGAAGGTCTGTATGATCTGTCAGTCGATCCGTACGAGCACAATGACATTTCCAAAGAGCATCAGGACATTGTTATTATGCTAAAGCAGAAATTGGACGAGTACCGGAAGAGTCTAGTGGAACCCAAGCCTCAAACACCCATACCGGAGTCAAATCCGGACAATTATGGGGGATACTGGATGCCCGGCTGGTGTTAACATGCATGACAATAATTGTATCTTGGCTGTGCAGTCACTAGTGTCATGACACGAATATTACTAACTTTTGATTGTATGTTTTAAATTAATTTCAATGAACTATCATTTGATTTACTTATTATAGTGTGTATTAATTTATTGTGATTTAAACATTTGTATCTTTTATTTTATGATTACTTATACTCGATATGTATAGTTGTATATAGCTGCATGAAACACTTGTATGATGTTACCATAGACACTGTTCTAGTGTTCGTTTGTCAAAAAAAAAAAGAACCATGCGCTATTGTTAAATTTAAATGTACATGTATTTAAAATTGGTTTGCAATATTGCTTAATAAGGTTAAATAGAGATGTAAAGTTTTGACTAAACTTTATGCACATGTTTCAGAAAATTCAAAGTGTACACGATTCTTAAGCATTTCAATCTAAATTGTATCATATTATGTTGTGTTTCAATGACATTTATGCAAGAATCCATGACAATTAATATTATACATTTGAACTATATCCTGTCTTTTAAAACACATGACGATTATAATGATGGGTATGAGTTTGTCAATATACGGAAAAATGAAAAGATAATATTTAATGATTAAAATACAAATACTCATCTTGTTCTCAGATTTGGACGTACATATTGTATATTGATAACTAAGGTTGTTTCCTGTTTTGTGTGTAAAATCATTTTTGTTTAAAATATTTAATAAATGAAGATTTTTTTCATAAATCTTTGTTGTTAATTGTTTAAAGTTTGCATTAATGTGAATGCAAGCATGACACAACAACAGTATAACATGAGTTCAGACTGCTGACAATATTTACAAATATGATTTTACAATGGCATTGTTAGATGCTCATTATCATGAAAACCTGGCATGATAATTGAGTCTATATTTAGATTCACACTATCAAACGTGACCCATTGATGAACATTACGTTGAGCTTCATAAACGATAACTTCTCAAAACTAATAATAATGTTTTCTGTGATGAATACATTTGTAAGATGCACAAATGCATTCATTCAATTGATGATTTTTTTAAGATAGCACAAACAAGACGCCGAGTTCAATAAATGATTATACACCCCGATGGCAGCTTAACCTCTTTTGGTCGGATAAGGCAATCATCATATGTCTTCGCATCATTTGATGCTCGGTGCATTAACAGCAGTCATGTAAGAAAATCAACCGAAACATTTAATGAAATACTCATCACGCCTATATAATGACTATAACGATGACGAAAACAACAACAATAATGATGATGATGATATTGAATAAGTTCGAATTGGTTATAACTATATGGAAATTACGGTTTAGTTACTCTGCAAACTGGTTCCATTTGACTCTAAACTCAACCGATTTTTTATGAATCATATTTATAGATGAAGCTCGTTAACTGATTTCTGTACAGATTGACATACATCATATACCACAAGCTTTTACTATTCCTAGAAAGATTATCGAGACAAAAAACTTGAAATATTAAATGAACTATAGGGTCCGTATTTATACGGGGAAGTCAAAGACCGGGGCCCGCGAAGCGGGCCCCGGGCTGTGGCCTTGC
The DNA here is from genome assembly GCA_964023205.1 of Lutraria lutraria. Classification (NCBI taxonomy): domain Eukaryota; kingdom Metazoa; phylum Mollusca; class Bivalvia; order Venerida; family Mactridae; genus Lutraria; species Lutraria lutraria. The sequence continues at coordinate 22,569,134 of OZ026841.1, forward strand.
CCGGCTATAGACAATGCGTACGTTAGAAAAGGTTCAATGTGAATTACAACAACTTCAAATGTATTACCTATCGCCGAAATTCTCATCTCCAAATCATGGAGGCCGCCATTTTGGCCGCCATTTTGTTTGTAACAACTAAGCTCTCGTTCTCGTGTTGGCATATTTTTTTACATCGTAATATAATTAATCACTTATATTTATGTTTTCCTATCTGTTTACAAGAAATAGAAAGCAAACTATTCGAAGTTTTTAAAAAAAGAAGCTTTAGTTATACAAATACAAACGCTTTTGAATAACTTTGTGAAAAGCGTCTGCATAAAGTGTGCGCATAAACGCTTGACAGGAAGTAGAATGACGTCACTTTTTGTTTACGCAAGGCTACCTAGAGTTGTCGTACCTTTCCAATTGACTCGACTTCCCCGTTTCATAGGCTTAGCCTATTTTCATATTAAAACATCTCAATTATGTTTTAAAACTTGGTAAAAAATAGCAAAATCAAATTATAAGTGCTTCAGAACGGGCTTCAGAAATATCTTAGTTAAGAACATTCTTAATTTAACAAGAAATGTCTTTAAAAAGACAGTCGCGAAGCCGGTTACTTTAATGTTATTTAGACTGTTGAAACCAAAAGTAAACTTTTTAGCATGATTGAATTCTTCGAAACACTTCGATTTCACCCATCAAACAATGCATGCAAATCTGTCGAAAGAAAAATCTTCATTTGTTCCCTTATTGAGTGTATAAAATACACCAAGGTAGTAAACTCGCCATCTTTTCGTTTGACGGAAGTGACAAAATAAGCGTGGGTCCCGGCTTTCCTTCTAAAAGCTGTCAAAACGTTTAAAGTTGGGGCACACTACAACGAAAGCAAGGTTCCCGGAATGCACGTGCAGATTAGATTTGCATTGTTTGATGGGTGAAATTGCAAAAGAACGTCTGTAAACGTATAGAAATCACGGAATCGACTTTTTAGGACGCATAGCAAAAATGTCAGTTGGCTATTTTTTCACAAATTTGTGATTTGATGATTCACCTTAAATCATTTCGAATAGATTACACAATTCATTGCCCATGACAATTTGTCATTCTTAAAGGTATCCGTCGACTTAATCATTCTAGTTCCCAATGAAAATCAAGTAATTCATATTGATTTTCCTTCCTATTTTTTGATAATACACTTTACTCACTAAAAGTCACTAAAGAAGGCTATTGGCTTTGAAAAAGTAGCAGGGATTCATTTTTCTTGCATTTTTATGACCAGATAAATAGATAAGATAGCGTGTGAATTTAACTGCTTAAAAGCCATTACGGCAGATACCTTTAAATCAACTCTTTCAACCACACTGCTCGAGTAGCACGAGGAATGTACATTTTATTCAAACCTGTTCGCATTGACACTCCTACGTATTCGTTTGTTGGGAATGGGTTTGTAAAACAGCCTGGAACAATGTGGAAGGTGTGTATAGGAAACAATTGCTAATGTAGGATTTCTGTGTAATACTTTTGTTTGATTTGATTTGTTATATTTCAAGGTATGAATTGTATTGAAAATGTGTTCTTATTGAGTGTTATGAAATTTGATCAATTGATTATTTATATACATTTTGTTGTTGTAATAGGATGAATATAGTGCAACCGGTGCAGGGCAAGAACCCGCAACCTCCTGCTTGCAAGTCAGATGCTCTACCAACTGAGCTAATCGGGTTATTAATATTATAGCCAATTCTCAAATACAAGTACAATGTACAGTACTGCTATAGTCCTCCTACTGTTTTATTCAAATTAATTTATCGCGACAATCACAGGTTCTGTTGACTAACCCAATCTTTGCCTCACCCTAAGTGTAGTATTCCAAGGCTAGTCTCACATTCATGGCACCAAAGGAAGAGGAAATTAATGTACCCGATGCGTGGCTCGAATCCGCGACCTCCTTGCCAGTCAGATGCTCAGCAAACTGAGCTATTCAGACTGTTAGTAGTACAGCCTGTTTATAAATACTAAAGCTATGATACAGCACTGCTACATTTTCATTAAAATCTTTAAAAAGACCATGGACTTATATACAAATATACAAGTCCTTGACAAGACTCGTAAAATATATAATATCATTTATTTTCAGATCATTAAAGCATTCGATAATCTTACGCATGCGTCGTTGACAGTGTCCAAATTTGAGTTGCAGTCCAATATGTCGACTACATTCCAATATTACAAAAAATAACGGACAGCTGTCCATTGAGAGCGATCCATTCGTAAAATTATTGGACAGTGAGAACAAAAGGATGACGTCACAGGAATGATTTAATTAAAGTTATATGGCTGTGAGTTTTTTTGTACATGTAATCTGTATAGGTAGGTAAGTAAGCATTGTATACTTGTGTCAACTCGGTTGTAAGTGCCCTAGGCTATGATAAATCCGTGTAACTTTAAACATACCACTACACGGAAAAAACAGTTTATCCGAAACACGAGCTTCTGGGATAAAGAAATTTCAGCCTCGACCAATCATATTTCTTAACCGCTGTTCAACACAAGCTTGAGTGAATATGAATCATTTTCGCGTGTAACCGCATTAGAGCCCAGTAAAACACAAGGAATAGACATAAAACTACGTGTTGGCATTTTTCATTTTGGTTTTGTTTTGTAAGGAAGTACGTGTTCCATATTTCAACAAACGTGGTATGTAATATTTATTTGTGACATGTGTTTCGTTTTCCTAAAATATATTGAAAAGTAAACACAAAGAAATGCTCGTTTATTTGATTTGTATGTGTATTGTACTATTGAGTATGTTTATTAGTATGCTTTTCGATTAAAAACTATAACTAGAATATTAGTCGCGCTCCTAGCTGCTAGCGCAGATTTACTGCCATCTTATCATAGTTGTTTATCGAACTCGCTCATTGTAATTACCGGAAGTGGGATATTTTGCTTATATGCACAACGCACGAAACTTACCGCGGCGTTGGTTAGTTACCTGGTAATACATGTGACGTTAACAGGTTAATGCGTCCTGAGGTTGGTTGTAATCATTGTCTTTGTTGGTTTATATATCGTTTTGTTATATTAGAATCTCAATCAATGTAATTATCGGCTTGCTTTTTGTTTGTAGTCTATTTTATTGATTCGTACCTTGTCTGTTTCGGTCTTATCCATTTCATACTTATCTGTCTCGTATTTACAGAAACTTCCACTTAACGTTACATTTATCTCTTTACAGTTACTTTATATCATCACTGAATAGATAAAACGTACTTGTTTGTTGGTGTTTGGATTCCATAGATCTTTGTAAGTATGCACATGTATGTTAATTACCATGTTGAACATCTTTTAATAGTTTTATAATGTATACATAGTTCCCACATCTACCAGTACATATTTTCTTAAACCTGATGTGTTTATGACATTGACAACTTCATGATTAAGTTAACTTTTATCAAATGAGTTGTTTATTAGCCAATTTTCAGATTTTTTTTATGAAGCGCATTAGAAATTTGCCAAGCAAGATGGCCGTCAAGGGTGGTAGATATTGTAGATGTGGGATCTATGTATTCTATTCTTTTCTATTGGAACTTTTTTCTGATCTATTGAATTCATTATATATGATAGGTCATGTTATTTTGTAATGACAGGAGCAATTATAATGCAAATCATGATTTTACCCTCTTGAATCGAATGTCACTATGCCCTTGCCCGTCTTATGGCCGACATATTTGTTGACCATGTGCTTGACCTTGTCCCCTCGTACCATTGTATAGGTTTCGGTCTGTTATTTAATATTTAGTAGCTATTTGTTTATTAATTATCTTAGTAATGAGTACATTGGTTGTCTCCCTTTTTTATATTGATTGTTATATTTATGGTGAAAATTTAAAATATGGAAACCCTCAATGGCATATTGAAGTTATTGTTGGACATTGTAGTTTAAATTAATTTTGATATTATGATACATTATATTTTGGCAACTGGAATTAGCATAAGTTCAGGTGAGAATTATGGATACTTGTAAGTCATCAAATATTACTTTTCTGATGCAGAAATGTACATTTAATCATTAGCTATTGATAAAAACTCATTTCATTTAACTTATGTACTTTCAGTAATTGTTGAACAATACCACTTCTTTAGGATGCATAGCTAAAATGTCAGACGGCCAATTTGCCACTAATTGGAATTATTAATGTTACTTACAATAATTTGAAAGGTGTTTTGCTGTAATGTGGCTTGCAGTGGACTTGTAGCTTACCCAGGCATGCATGCATATGCTTGGCGGGACATATCAATTCAAAGAATTCGCTTATTTTCACTTTGTTCATGAATGCATACACATGTTCCTTTATATTTTAACTTGTAATATTACAGAAGTAGCTACATTGAGAAGTCATACAGTTTCAATGATTGTCCATGAACTTGATTACATCATTGTGGAGCAATGAAGATCATACTACATAAAGGGATAATCAGAAGAAGTTTATCAAGAACAAGTGGGAGGTAAGAGGTTTTTTTGTCTTTCCTGCCTTTCATCCATTCCAAACCTACTTTAAGTTTTCACTCACTTAAAGTTTCCTCTCTCTTTTATTTAATGTTTTTACCATTATTTTCAGGTCTTTTTCACTCACTTAAAGTTTTCTCTCTCTTTTATTTAGTGTTTTTACCATTATTTTCAGGTTTTAGTTCATTCACTTTAAGTTTTTTTTTCCTCTTTAAGGTTTTTCTCACTCATTTTAGATTCCATTCACTTACTACTAGTTTTTTGTCTGTTTTATTTTTGTCTATCCTGCCTTTCATATAATTTCCTAATGTTTCCCAAACCTACTTTAAGGTTTCACTCTCTTAGTTTTTTCTCTTTTATTTTGTGTTTTTCCATTATTTTCAGTTCGTTTTTCATTCACTTTAAATCTTTTTACTGATTTTTTTCTCACTTTCTTTAAGGTTTTCATCACTCATTTAAAGTTTTCATCACTCATTTAAAGTTTTCATTCACATACCTTGAGTTTTTAGTCATTTTTCATGGACTCTATCCTAACCAGTAATAACTTATCGTCCTGCAAGGATTTGACAACTTCCTCACATACAGTATATACCGGTAGTATAAGTAACATTTTAAGGTTTTTCTCGCTTACATAGAGATTTCATTCAGTGACTGTAAGTCGTTTTTTCACTGACTTACAGTGTTTTTTTTTTGCTTAAAGTTTGGCATTGAAACAGTACTTAGCAATTGTACGATGATCGGTAGTGCCCAACTGATCTGACCTACTACTAGTATTTCTAAGCACTGTTTGTGAACGTCATTCTGAAAAGCACCAGTCTCCCCACTTCGTTAGAAAGTAGGCAGCTACTTTAAATGGGAGATTGGATTGGGAGTCTAGTACTGGTTCTCCCAGGAAAGATGGTTAGGTGAAATGTTTGCCTCATGTCACTCTTGACTGTTGAAATGGGGCGTTAAACTCGATATATAAACAAACAAACAAAATCTTCTCATCTTTTGTCTAATTCTCATTAATGTTTCTCAAACTTACTTTAAGTTTTCACTCACTTAAAGTTTTTTCTCTCTTTTATTTAGTGTTTTACCATTATTTTCAGGTCTCTTTCACTCACTCAAGTTTTCTCTCTCTTTTATTTAATGTTTTTACCATTATTTTCAGGTCTTTTTCACCCACTTAAAGTTTTCTCTCTCTCTTTTATGTAGTGATTTTACCATTATTTTCAGGTTTAGTTCATTCACTTTAAGTTTTTCTTTCCTGTTTAATGTTTTTCTCACTCATTTTAGGTTCCATTCACTTACTACTATTTTTTTGTCTGTTTTATTTTTGTCTATCCTGCCTTTCATATAATTTCCTAATGTTTCCCAAACCTACTTTAAGGTTTCACTCACTTAGTTTTTTCTCTTTTATTTTGTGTTTTTCCATTATTTTCAGTTCGTTTTCATTCACTTTAAATCGTTTTACTGATTTTTTTCTCACTTTCTTTTAGGTTTTCATCACTCATTTAAAGTTTTCATTCACATACCTTGAGTTTTTAGTCATTTTTCATGGACTCTATCCTAACCAGTAATAACTTATCGTCCTGCAAGGATTTGACAACTTCCTCACATACAGTATATACCGGTAGTATAAGTAACATTTTAAGGTTTTTCTCGCTTACATAGCGATTTCATTCAGTGACTGTAAGTCGTTTTTTCACTGACTTACAGTGTTTTTTTTTTTGCTTAAAGTTTGGCATTGAAACAGTACTTAGCAATTGTACGATGATCGGTAGTGCCCAACTGATCTGACCTACTACTAGTATTTCTAAGCACTGTTTGTGAACGTCATTCTGAAAAGCACCAGTCTCCCCACTTTGTTAGAAAGTGGGCAGTTACTTTAAATGGGAGATTGGATTGGGAGTCTAGTACTGGTTCTCCCAGGAAAGATGGTTAGGGGAAATGTTTGCCTCATGTCACTCTTGACTGTTGAAATGGGGCGTTAAACTCGATATATAAACAAACAAACAAAATCTTCTCATCTTTTGTCTAATTCTCATTAATGTTTCTCAAGCTTACTTTAAGTTTTCACTCACTTAAAGTTTTTTCTCTCTTTTATTTAGTGTTTTACCATTATTTTCAGGTCTCTTTCACTCACTTAAAGTTTTCTCTCTCTTTTATTTAATGTTTTTACCATTATTTTCAGGTCTTTTTCACCCACTTTAAGTTTTCTCTCTCTCTTTTGTTTAGTGTTTTTACCATTATTTTCAGGTTTAGTTCATTCACTTTAAGTTTTTTTTTCCTCTTTAAGGTTTTTCTCACTCATTTTAGGTTCCATTCACTTACTACTAGTTTTTTGTCTGTTTTATTTATGTCTATCTTGCCTTTCATATAATTTCCTAATGTTTCCCAAACCTACTTTAAGGTTTCACTCTCTTAGTTTTTTCTCTTTTATTTTGTGTTTTTCCATTATTTTCAGTTCATTTTCATTCACTTTAAATCTTTTTACTGATTTTTTTCTCACTTTCTTTAAGGTTTTCATCACTCATTTAAAGTTTTCATTCACATACCTTGAGTTTTTAGTCATTTTTCATGGACTCTATCCTAACCAGTAATAACTTATCGTCCTGCAAGGATTTGACAATTTCCTCACATACAGTATATACCGGTAGTATAAGTAACATTTTAAGGTTTTTCTTGCTTACATAGAGATTTCATTCAGTGACTGTAGGTCGTTTTTTCACTGACTTACAGTGTTTTTTTTTTGCTTAAAGTTTGGCATTGAAACAGTACTTAGCAATTGTACGATGATCGGTAGTGCCCAACTGATCTGACCTACTACTAGTATTTCTAAGCACTGTTTGTGAACGTCATTCTGAAAAGCACCAGTCTCCCCACTTTGTTAGAAAGTAGGCAGTTACTTTAAATGGGAGATTGGATTGGGAGTCTAGTACTGGTTCTCCCAGGAAAGATGGTTAGGGGAAATGTTTGCCTCATGTCACTCTTGACTGTTGAAATGGGGCGTTAAACTCGATATATAAACAAACAAACAAAATCTTCTCATCTTTTGTCTAATTCTCATTAATGTTTCTCAAACTTACTTTAAGTTTTCACTCACTTAAAGTTTTTTCTCTCTTTTATTTAGTGTTTTACCATTATTTTCAGGTCTCTTTCATTCACTTAAAGTTTTCTCTCTCTTTTATTTAATGTTTTTAGTAAAAACATTAAATAAAAGAGAGAGAAAACTTTAAGTGAGTGAAAAAGACCTGAAAATAATGGTAAAAACTTTTTACCATTATTTTCAGGTCTTTTTCACTCACTTAAAGTTTTCTCTCTCTTTTATTTAGTGTTTTTACCATTATTTTCAGGTTTTAGTTCATTCGCTTTAATTTTTTTTCCTCTTTAAGGTTTTTCTCACTCATTTTAGGTTCCATTCACTTACTACTAGCTTTTTGTCTGTTTTATTTTTGTCTATCCTGCCTTTCATATAATTTCCTAATGTTTCCCAAACCTACTTTAAGGTTTCACTCACTTAGTTTTTTCTCTTTTATTTTGTGTTTTTCCATTATTTTCAGTTCGTTTTCATTCACTTTAAATCTTATTACTGATTTTTTTCTCACTTTCTTTAAGGTTTTCATCACTCATTTAAAGTTTTCATTCACATACCTTGAGTTTTTAGTCATTTTTCATGGACTCTATCCTAACCAGTAATAACTTATCGTCCTGCAAGGATTTGACAACTTCCTCACATACAGTATATACCGGTAGTATAAGTAACATTTTAAGGTTTTTCTCGCTTACATAGAGATTTCATTCAGTGACTGTAGGTCGTTTTTTCACTGACTTACAGTGTTTTTTTTTTGCTTAAAGTTTGGCATTGAAACAGTACTTAGCAATTGTACGATGATCGGTAGTGCCCAACTGATCTGACCTACTACTAGTATTTCTAAGCACTGTTTGTGAACGTCATTCTGAAAAGCACCAGTCTCCCCACTTTGTTAGAAAGTAGGCAGTTACTTTAAATGGGAGATTGGATTGGGAGTCTAGTACTGGTTCTCCCAGGAAAGATGGTTAGGGGAAATGTTTGCCTCATGTCACTCTTGACTGTTGAAATGGGGCGTTAAACTCGATATATAAACAAACAAACAAAATCTTCTCATCTTTTGTCTAATTCTCATTAATGTTTCTCAAACTTACTTTAAGTTTTCACTCACTTAAAGTTTTTTCTCTCTTTTATTTAGTGTTTTACCATTATTTTCAGGTCTCTTTCATTCACTTAAAGTTTTCTCTCTCTTTTATTTAATGTTTTTACCATTATTTTCAGGTCTTTTTCACTCACTTAAAGTTTTCTCTCTCTTTTATTTAGTGTTTTTACCATTATTTTCAGGTTTTAGTTCATTCACTTTAAGTTTTTTTTCTCTTTAAGGTTTTTCTCACTCATTTTAGGTTCCATTCACTTACTACTATTTTTTTGTCTGTTTTATTTTTGTCTATCCTGCCTTTCATATAATTTCCTAATGTTTCCCAAACCTACTTTAAGGTTTCACTCTCCTAGTTTTTTCTCTTTTATTTTGTGTTTTTCCATTATTTTCAGTTCGTTTTCATTCACTTTAAATCTTATTACTGATTTTTTTCTCACTTTCTTTAAGGTTTTCATCACTCATTTAAAGTTTTCATTCACATACCTTGAGTTTTTAGTCATTTTTCATGGACTCTATCCTAACCAGTAATAACTTATCGTCCTGCAAGGATTTGACAACTTCCTCACATACAGTATATACCGGTAGTATAAGTAACATTTTAAGGTTTTTCTCGCTTACATAGAGATTTCATTCAGTGACTGTAGGTCGTTTTTTCACTGACTTACAGTGTTTTTTTTTTTGCTTAAAGTTTGGCATTGAAACAGTACTTAGCCATTGTACGATGATCGGTAGTGCCCAACTGATCTGACCTACTACTAGTATTTCTAAGCACTGTTTGTGAACGTCATTCTGAAAAGCACCAGTCTCCCCACTTTGTTAGAAAGTAGGCAGTTACTTTAAATGGGAGATTGGATTGGGAGTCTAGTACTGGTTCTCCCAGGAAAGATGGTTAGGGATAATGTTTGGCTCATGTCACTCTTGACTGTTGAAATGGGGCGTTAAACTCGATATATAAACAAACAAACAAAATCTTCTCATCTTTTGTCTAATTCTCATTAATGTTTCTCAAACTTACTTTAAGTTTTCACTCACTTAAAGTTTTTTCTCTCTTTTATTTAGTGTTTTACCATTATTTTCAGGTCTCTTTCACTCACTTAAAGTTTTCTCTCTCTTTTATTTAATGTTTTTACCATTATTTTCAGGTCTTTTTCACTCACTTAAAGTTTTCTCTCTCTTTTATTTAGTGTTTTTACCATTATTTTCAGGTTTTAGTTCATTCACTTTAAGTTTTTCTTTCCTGTTTAATGTTTTTCTCACTCATTTTAGGTTCCATTCACTTACTACTATTTTTTTGTCTGTTTTATTTTTGTCTATCCTGCCTTTCATATAATTTCCTAATGTTTCCCAAACCTACTTTAAGGTTTCACTCACTTAGTTTTTTCTCTTTTATTTTGTGTTTTTCCATTATTTTCAGTTCGTTTTCATTCACTTTAAATCGTTTTACTGATTTTTTTCTCACTTTCTTTTAGGTTTTCATCACTCATTTAAAGTTTTCATTCACATACCTTGAGTTTTTAGTCATTTTTCATGGACTCTATCCTAACCAGTAATAACTTATCGTCCTGCAAGGATTTGACAATTTCCTCACATACAGTATATACCGGTAGTATAAGTAACATTTTAAGGTTTTTCTCGCTTACATAGAGATTTCATTCAGTGACTGTAGGTCGTTTTTTCACTGACTTACAGTGTTTTTTTTTTGCTTAAAGTTTGGCATTGAAACAGTACTTAGCAATTGTACGATGATCGGTAGTGCCCAACTGATCTGACCTACTACTAGTATTTCTAAGCACTGTTTGTGAACGTCATTCTGAAAAGCACCAGTCTCCCCACTTTGTTAGAAAGTAGGCAGCTACTTTAAATGGGAGATTGGATTGGGAGTCTAGTACTGGTTCTCCCAGGAAAGATGGTTAGGGATAATGTTTGGCTCATGTCACTCTTAACTGTTGAAATTGGGCGTTAAACTCGATATATAAACAAACAAACAAAATCTTCTCATCTTTTGTCTAATTCTCATTAATGTTTCTCAAACTTACTTTAAGTTTTCACTCACTTAAAGTTTTTTCTCTCTTTTATTTAGTGTTTTACCATTATTTTCAGGTCTCTTTCACTCACTTAAAGTTTTCTCTCTCTTTTATTTAATGTTTTTACCATTATTTTCAGGTCTTTTTCACTCACTTAAAGTTTTCTCTCTCTTTTATTTAGTGTTTTTACCATTATTTTCAGGTTTTAGTTCATTCACTTTAATTTTTTTTCCTCTTTAAGGTTTTTCTCACTCATTTTAGGTTCCATTCTCTTACTACTATTTTTTTGTCTGTTTTATTTTTGTCTATCCTGCCTTTCATATAATTTCCTAATGTTTCCCAAACCTACTTAAAGGTTTCACTGTCTTAGTTTTTTCTCTTTTATTTTGTGTTTTTCCATTATTTTCAGTTCGTTTTCATTCACTTTAAATCTTATTACTGATTTTTTTCTCACTTTCTTTAAGGTTTTCATCACTCATTTAAAGTTTTCATTCACATACCTTGAGTTTTTAGTCATTTTTCATGGACTCTATCCTAACCAGTAATAACTTATCGTCCTGCAAGGATTTGACAACTTCCTCACATACAGTATATACCGGTAGTATAAGTAACATTTTAAGGTTTTTCTCGCTTACATAGAGATTTCATTCAGTGACTGTAGGTCGTTTTTTCACTGACTTACAGTGTTTTTTTTTTGCTTAAAGTTTGGCATTGAAACAGTACTTAGCAATTGTACGATGATCGGTAGTGCCCAACTGATCTGACCTACTACTAGTATTTCTAAGCACTGTTTGTGAACGTCATTCTGAAAAGCACCAGTCTCCCCACTTCGTTAGAAAGTAGGCAGCTACTTTAAATGGGAGATTGGATTGGGAGTCTAGTACTGGTTCTCCCAGGAAAGATGGTTAGGTGAAATGTTTGCCTCATGTCACTCTTGACTGTTGAAATGGGGCGTTAAACTCGATATATAAACAAACAAGCAAAATCTTCTCATCTTTTGTCTAATTCTCATTAATGTTTCTCAAACTTACTTTAAGTTTTCACTCACTTAAAGTTTTTTCTCTCTTTTATTTAGTGTTTTACCATTATTTTCAGGTCTCTTTCACTCACTCAAGTTTTCTCTCTCTTTTATTTAATGTTTTTACCATTATTTTCAGGTCTTTTTCACCCACTTAAAGTTTTCTCTCTCTCTTTTATGTAGTGATTTTACCATTATTTTCAGGTTTAGTTCATTCACTTTAAGTTTTTCTTTCCTGTTTAATGTTTTTCTCACTCATTTTAGGTTCCATTCACTTACTACTATTTTTTTGTCTGTTTTATTTTTGTCTATCCTGCCTTTCATATAATTTCCTAATGTTTCCCAAACCTACTTTAAGGTTTCACTCACTTAGTTTTTTCTCTTTTATTTTGTGTTTTTCCATTATTTTCAGTTCGTTTTCATTCACTTTAAATCGTTTTACTGATTTTTTTCTCACTTTCTTTTAGGTTTTCATCACTCATTTAAAGTTTTCATTCACATACCTTGAGTTTTTAGTCATTTTTCATGGACTCTATCCTAACCAGTAATAACTTATCGTCCTGCAAGGATTTGACAACTTCCTCACATACAGTATATACCGGTAGTATAAGTAACATTTTAAGGTTTTTCTCGCTTACATAGAGATTTCATTCAGTGACTGTAAGTCGTTTTTTCACTGACTTACAGTGTTTTTTTTTTTGCTTAAAGTTTGGCATTGAAACAGTACTTAGCAATTGTACGATGATCGGTAGTGCCCAACTGATCTGACCTACTACTAGTATTTCTAAGCACTGTTTGTGAACGTCATTCTGAAAAGCACCAGTCTCCCCACTTTGTTAGAAAGTAGGCAGTTACTTTAAATGGGAGATTGGATTGGGGTCTAGTACTGGTTCTCCCAGGAAAGATGGTTAGGGGAAATGTTTGCCTCATGTCACTCTTGACTGTTGAAATTGGGCGTTAAACTCGATATATAAACAAACAAACAAAATCTTCTCATCTTTTGTCTAATTCTCATTAATGTTTCTCAAACTTACTTTAAGTTTTCACTCACTTAAAGTTTTTTCTCTCTTTTATTTAGTGTTTTACCATTATTTTCAGGTCTTTTTCACTCACTTAAAGTTTTCTCTCTCTCTTTTATGTAGTGATTTTACCATTATTTTCAGGTTTAGTTCATTCACTTTAAGTTTTTCTTTCCTGTTTAATGTTTTTCTCACTCATTTTAGGTTCCATTCACTTACTACTATTTTTTTGTCTGTTTTATTTTTGTCTATCCTGCCTTTCATATAATTTCCTAATGTTTTCCAAACCTACTTTAAGGTTTCACTCACTTAGTTTTTTCTCTTTTATTTTGTGTTTTTCCATTATTTTCAGTTCGTTTTCATTCACTTTAAATCGTTTTACTGATTTTTTTCTCACTTTCTTTAAGGTTTTCATCACTCATTTAAAGTTTTCATTCACATAACTTGAGTTTTTAGTCATTTTTCATGGACTCTATCCTAACCAGTAATAACTTATCGTCCTGCAAGGATTTGACAACTTCCTCACATACAGTATATACCGGTAGTAAAAGTAACATTGTAAGGTTTTTCTCGCTTACATAGAGATTTCATTCAGTGACTGTAAGTCGTTTTTCACTGACTTACAGTGTTGTTTTTTTTGCTTAAAGTTTGGCATTGAAACAGTACTTAGCCATTGTACGATGATTGGTAGTGCCCAACTGATCTGACCTACTACTAGTATGTCTAAGCACTGTTTGTAAACGTCATTCTGAAAAGCACCAGTCTCCTCACTTCGTTAGAAAGTAGGCAATTGCTTTAAATGGGAGATTGGATTGGGAGTCTAGTACTGGTTCTCCCAGGAAAGATGGTTAGGTGAACTGTTTGCCTCATGTCACTTCTTGACTGCTGAAATGGGGCGTTAAACTCGATATATAAACAAACAAACAAAATCATCTCATCTTTTGTCTAATTCTCATTAATGTTTCCCAAATTAACTTTAAGTTTTCTCATCAAAGGAGTTGGCAACTTCCTCACACTTGGAGGAAAATCAATATTTTTAGTTTTCTCACACTCACTTAGAGGTTCCATTCAGTTCCTAAATTTTTTTATCAGAATTCGTTCAGTTCCTCAAGTCAGGTATCTAGGTTATGTGTGTCCGTATTTATTGCAGATGACTTAAACTGATGTAAAGAATGGTACATTTTAGGTACGGGAAAATTTGTTACCTGTGATATTAAGTTCTTACTTTTTCTTTGATAGGACCACAGTTTCTCTGGTTGGTAATGCAGTGCAATGAGCCATCATCAAAATGGAACTATATTTAATGAGTAGCATGTCCATAAGGTGAGTATCATAATCAGTTTGCAAAAAGTACATTGTTATGTGAACTATTTATCAAATGTATACAAGATATTTTGGAAATTACTTTACAAAAATACAAATGAAAAGCCTCAGGAAGTACATACAGCACAACCTCTCCAGAGTGGCCCTCTCTTAAACAACAACCTCCCTTTAACAAGAATATGAATTTTCCGGCTGCATGATTTAACTAGTAATTTAACTGCTGTAGAACAACAATCTCTCAACAACAATATAATTTTGCTAGTCCCATAGAGTGTTTCTTTGGAGAGGTTACACTGTTTGTTTGTAATATAAAGCATATAATTGATGGAAGCTTGTTTATTGCTTTTGATTTAATTTTGCAGCACATTTTATGAATTTCATGGAAGCTAGATGATATAGACCTTGATAATAAATAAGTCATACATTTTAAAGATTCCTGAATGTCTAAATATACAGGTGTCACTGATTAGAAGGCTGCACTTAAGTCCATCTGATGTTTTATGTTTTGTTAATAGTTCACAAAGAACAGATCAATTTATTTTATTAAATGTTTATTTTTTGTGTTCTATCACTGTACATGTTATATTTACTGGTCAGTAGAGCATGCCGATACAACAAATGTATTCTTATGTTTGAAACACTCATTGATGTTTCAGTTTAAGCTATGTTTTGACAGCATGCTTAATTAAATTTAAGTTTAATATCTTTCTAGTTAGATTGACAAATTTTATTTTTAGATATACATGACTGTGTCAAAATGGCTAATATAATTGCCATACTAAAATTAATGAATGCTTTCATTTAAAATACTAGGTGTTTTTTTTCCATAAAATATATACTGTAATTTATATCCTTTTTTATCACACTTGAAGGTGAATGTTATCTGGTTTGGGCCATATTAAGTCATTTAGTGACTTTATTTTCATGTTTCAATTGATTATATGTAATGTATATTTCAGGATGTTGAAAGGCAAGTCTCACCAACTTGAACCAAGAAGTATCCACATCAGCTGCCCAGTTAGCCCAGTGGTTAGAGTGTTGGCCTACTGGTCAAGAGGTTCTGAATTTGAACTTGGTCCGTGACAAATCTGACCGATGATATTACATACAAATGATCCTATGTTAATTGTCCTCCACCCCTGAATTTGGTGGGGTAGCTTGGCAATAGCTTGTGGATAGAATGTGGTTAGTACTGGTTAAGACCTAAAATGAAGTCCAGAAAAGCTGGTTAGGATAGCTGCCCGTCTTAATATTAATGGAAAAGTGTTGAAAATGGTGTTAAATCTGATGAAATGAAAATTGTCTTTGGTGTATTGAAAGTGTGAACAAACATTCATGTTATTGAAATGAATTCATTTTAGTGATAAATAATCCCATCACCAACAGAACATTGGGTTTGGACGCATCTATAAAGTGTTCATTGACTGAATTGTGTGTTCATTTCAAGGTTTTTATTTCTTTGTGTAGTAAAATCAAAAGATCATACTGTGAAGCAGAACAGAACAGATACTTTATTACATGACCTGAGCAATAGCTCATCATTTACTTATAGAAATATATGGAAAATTAGCATACCACTTTTAACAGACTAGCCTGTCTTAGTATTACAGAATTACAGTCTACTTTTTCAGCATGACCCTTGTAAGGTTAATTACATTCTCATGTAAGTTGCTTGATGTAGTTATTTAAAATGTTAAATAGTTGAGTTGTTTTAAAAGCATGAAACTCTATGTTCTCATTTTTTATATGATTGAATTAATTGAAATATGTTCATGTATTTATTTTTTATGTTTATCTATTTATTAAAGTTAATAGATGTTTGTATGTGTATTTTGTATACCTGAATTCTAAGGGAAACATATTGGATGTGCTCCAGATAAATTAAATCACTTAAAGTTTCAGATTTTAATTTATATTTTAAAATGATAGTTACTGTAGTGCTTGAACTCAATTATATAAAAATGCACTTATTATCATTCATTGTATCTTTGCCATATTCATTTCATTATCTTGGTTGGGTAATGATATGATTTGTCTGAGCTTATCCAAATTGTTTCTTCATGATACTGTAAGTTTAAAACAATGAGTAAATCTTCCTTACATCATAGTACAAATTTACCAGGTTTAGGTTCAAAACATTAACACTAAAATGTATCGGAAACACTACTCATATTCTTGATCAAACATATACAAAATCTACATTTATATTGGATGATAGTCTCTATGGCTGGATTGAAAAGATCTGGTCCGAATGTTACAAAACTTGAGAATTATCATAATATCATCATTGCTTGGGCGTAAGAAATTAAAATTGTAATTTGAGCTTAGAGATTGATCTGAAGTCTTATAACCTAGCTGGAGCCCAGTGTGGGCTCAGTTTCACAATGTTAAACTATAAATGCAATTATGAATATATTTCTATTCATATGAAACATTTTCACAAAAATTTAATGTAAAAACAAATTTTTTACAATATAATAGCATAATTCAGTCAATAAGATCCAGTTACAATAAGATAGAATTAATGCCAAAACCATTTGATAAAGAATTAATTTCCCAACCTACGTCTAAAAAGGGATGTAGAAAAATTTATGACAAATTACTAACTAAAAATAATACAATTTTAAAAGCAACAACAAAGTGGGAAGTTGACTTAAATTTACCTGAACAATTTGAGTGGAAATATATTTATAAAATCCCTTTTAAGATTTCTAAGGACTCAAATTTACAATGGTTCCAATATAGGATTAATCATAGAATCTTAGGTACAAACTATCTATTAACTAAAATGGGATTAAGAAATGATTCTTCCTGTACTTTTTGTCACCAAGAAACAGAAACTTTATGTCATCTTTTTTATAATTGCAAATTTGTATCTTCTTTTTGGGAACATCTCAAAGACTGGGTCAATAATATCAAACCAGAAATAACCAATCTCTGGACAAAAACAGAACTGATACTGGGTAGTCCACTTTTATTAACATTAGCAAATCAAATTTTTAATCAAGTAATTATTATTGCAAAAAAGTACATATATTATTGTAAGATTATTGAATGATACTTTCCCTACCCTTGCAAATTTTAAAAAGTACCTACTTACATATCTTAAGACGGAACAGTTCATGTCATGGAATTCTTTTAATATTGACCGTTTTAATAAAAAATGGCATTGTTTCATGACTGTATTACAGCAGGAAACCCCATAGTCCAAACAACTGTATCATTCTGTTATTTCATATTTGAAAATATGACCATATAAATGCACCTTAGGATCATATAGCAGTAAGAGTTCTTGTGAACTAATGAAATTGTTTTTGATTTCTTCACTTAAAATTGAAACACTTACGCCATTATGAAACCTTACCTTCTTATTTTTTTTTCTGTTTTTTTATAGCTGTAACTTGAAAAATATTTGGTAGGATAATGTCTTTTTTCTAATAAAAACTAACCCTATTCATTTGTCGCATTATAAAATAACACAAACTCTTGAATTTTCTATTATTATATTTGCTTGTACACATGTATTCATTCATTCAACAAATGTTCATCTTATTTATTATTTATGATTTAGTTAGGCAATTCATTTTTCTTTTCTTTTTCTATTTCTGCATATGAAAATTAATGTGCTCCTGTTAAGAATTAATAAGGCAAATTGTGGTCTAGTTCGTACTTTAAGCACTATTCATCATTAGACTAATACAGTAAGTGTTTTTTTGTTGTGGATTAACTTGGTGATATAAATACACATGATTTTGATATATATAATTTTACCAAGGATAGTTTGGAAACTTTAAATTAGAACCATTAGATTTCTTCTATTCTTCGCTCTATTGATTTTTGAAAAAACGATAAATTACAAATAATTATTAGATATTGGTATATAAATTGAAAAAATGAGATTATCAAATACAATGTATTTTGTTTTTTGCCTGTAAAATAACTAACAACTATATTTACACTATATTTGTACCTATATATATATATACTTGTGTTCTTTTATGGTGTGAAAATTGAATGTGGAAATAAATAATTACAAAAAAATGAATATACAAGAAAATTTATTTATTCTGTGACTCACTGTCTGATACAAACAAACACTTACACCATATGATTTTACACCAATTTCTCATAAGGTGGTCACAAATTCTGGAATTTAGTGAAAATCATTGAAGGGAAAATTAAGGATAATTCTGATTTTTTTAAATGGGGAACATTACAAGAAGATAACAGGGAAATAACGGGCTACTGCTGTTTTCTCTTTTCATGATTACGTGAACAACTTTTCAATATTGAATAATATCAGTATTTTTTAGGCTATCCTTATATATTTTAAACTTGTTGTTATGCAGGAGTATTGTCGCAATAATGTATATAAGCAGCAATGTTAACATAGACAGAAAAGGCTAAATGGTAGACCACAAAAGCTCAACCTAAACCTTTGGTTTTCACATTTTTATACAGACGACAGGTCAAGCTATTGCTGTAAAAACTTGTTCACATAACATATACTATGGCAACTGATAATAAAATGAAATTTTACATTGATTGATACTATCGGTGACATATTTTGTACTCTCAAAGAATTAATTCCCCACAAATGTCACTAGTATTGATAACATTTCAATTCAGCAATATTTGGTATCCCAATTATGTTCAATGGGGTTATTATTTTTAGTCCAACAGCATACTTAATCGAATTTATAGTTAAACGTCAATCAGCTCTATCTTTTCCACCATAATACTTTGAGAATTGAACCGAGATTTGAGCTTGTAGTCCGAGCTCTAGATTTATTGCCCAGGAGACAGAAAGATACTTAATAAAGCAACATAAAATAAAAACACATTTTATTCTATAAGTTTATTGACCCTTGTATTTGTTTCACAATCCATTGTACCATATGTGGGACATAATCCTCTACTTCCTGTGTATCAAAGTCAGTAAAGGAAATACTGACATTATCATGACACATGAATGAAAATAATTACAATAATATAACCATTCGAATATTCCACCAAAAATATTTTTGATGAGTAATTTTGCAAAACAAAAAATGGTTTCATTGATAAAAATCATTTTAATGACAAATGAGAAGTTACTTGATAAAAATTTTCAGCATACAGTAAAACCTCTCCAGAGCAGCCCTCTGTAAAACAACAACCTCTCTATAACAACATTTAAATTTCCCTTAAGTGATATTTACTGTAAATTTAATCTCTGTAGAGCAACAACCTCTCTATAACAACCCCTTCAAAATTTCCCTAAGTTGATATTCACTGTAAATTTAACCTCTGTAGAGCAACAACCTCTCCATAACAACACCTTCAAAATTTCCCTAATTTGATATTTACTGTAAATTTAACCTCTGTAGAGCAAAAAACCTCTAAACAACGGCCAATATTTGCAGCTTTCATAGGGTATTGCTCTTCAGAGGTTGTACTGTAGTCAGTAATTCAAAATGACAAAGGTTGTGAGGCTTTATTAATTTTGCAATATCAGTACTAAGTTAGGTGGCGAACATTAACATTGATAATTTGTTTGTTCTTTATTCCATCATTTTGTTTATAAGTATGCAATGTTGACAAAAATAATACGAATGACTACACAATATACATATTGCTAATACTGATTAATCACAGTCCATATCCACAATACAACTTAGGTGAAAAATTATATAAGAATGTTGAAATTAGCTTTTTGCCATTATTTACTGCAACATTGTAAGATTTTTCTTATTATTCGTCTAAGGTTAGACAAATACTGTGATCTACCATTCTTTATTACAAAAACTAAGTGAGTAATGCAGGATATACACACACAAAGATATAGTGTTGATTATCTTTATTATTGCAAAAATTTCCAAACATTTCAATAAACAAAGTCATTCAAGGTCTTCTTCTAAATCTACCAAAGAGGGACACATGTACTGGTGCTGAAAAAATAAAAGAAATATTGATACCATGTATTTTAATAACAAAGATTGTCTAAACTACAAATATTATACAAGATGACATTGATCTATTTGCTGAGTACCTATTCAGCCGTGCACAATCTATAATTCATATACTAAGCTGTATGTCTTCTGTTTTTTTTAAAAATATTTTGATACATAGAGTCAAGTGATCCCCATAGCAGGGTCAATTTTGACTCCAGGGTCATATTTTGACTGAACAGTTTGAATACATGTCAGATATCTGACTCTATGCATTCTTTGTTGGAAGATTTTCATATGTACAATCATGTACATAACTCTATTGAAAAGTATCATTCACCTGAATTACTTAAAACTTTACTTTTCTACTGTATTTTTTATGTTTTGAGTTTTATGCCCATTTCAAAGATATTTCAATCATTATGGTCCTTTTATACTGCATTAGACCCTGTAATCTTGTAACTTGTTTATTAGCTGTTTTTTGGCCACCTTACTCACTTTCTACCATACATCAAGGATTTTTTTGCAAATGATACATGCAGGGCTACATATTAAATGACTACTGCTGCATACAGCCCCTAAATTACAATAATGTAGGGCAAGGAGTCAGAAAACATGAATTACAAGGTGTGACTGTAACAAATGCAGGTTTCTACCTGGATCTGGTATTGTGTCTTGCTCCTGCTCTTGCCACTGATTACTCAATGTCTTTGCAGCCTACAAAATATATCAAACAATAAACATATTGAAAATAGTCATTTTTTCAGTATTCATTTGTGTGCAGCATATCATTTTATTTTAATACAGATTTCACTTCTCCATTGACTTTTCTGCAATCAATTGACACAGGTGTAGGAGTGTATGTTGGTGTTCGTGAACTTTGTTTGGTTGACTTTGGGATTTAAGCTGACTTTCAACAATATTTCTTTTGACGATACTTTTGGGAAGATTTAATGTCTCTAAAGATAGTATGTCTTCCCTTAATCATTTATAGACAGTGGGGCTTTGAGAAACATTCACAATATATCATAAACAGTATTAAGAAACTAAAACTGCTCTAAAAGGGCCATTACTAAGAAATCAGTGTCACGGATTTCAAACACAAGTATAGTAAAATAACTATATTATAGAATTATGATGAATGAAAAGTAGAGTTCTGCCAAAGTAATGATTTTTTTTAGATTTTCAGTGGTTACTCATTATAAAGTGCTTTAGAAATATTTTTATACCTTCTCCTTTGCCCATATATGTCTTCACTCCTCTTCATCTCTTTGACCTGACCATACACATGATCTAGCCAGATGTTTACCTAGAAAAAATGAATATCACTCTGTAACTGACTGTCTAGGGAAGAACAGTTATAACAAAAACTTATACAAACAGTAGTAATACATGCTATTTCAAGGGCTATAGATAGAAGTTTGCGTCTGCAAGCCTGTTTTAAAATCAAATGAACAATAAAATCTCTACAATGCACTTAAGAGAAAAGTTTAAGAGGTCAATGGGTAAATCACAATGAAAAGTATTAAATTTTGTCTGTTAGCAGACGGTTACTTTGTAAATACATAAATATGCAACTCTTTTATAAGTTTAGTTGTAGACAATGACAGAATATTTCCATTTTAAATGAATGTTTATACAAACTTGTATATATACAAACAGCAGTACACAGTAAGTAAAAATTTCTCATAATGAAATTTAAAGTATAAAAATATTATACTAGTCATTTTTTCAACGTCCTCTGTGCTTTCTTGAATGTATTGAACATTAATTTACACCAAGGACTTATTATATACATACATGTCCTTGATCATATGTCCTTGTTTACACTAATTAGTGCCATTATGATCAATTAATTTTATTTAGGTATTCTGCTGCTGAAATGTTTTATCAACCTACATGTATCCAAGCACCGGGTCAATAAAAACCATGATAGATCTTGGCCTAGGTATGCATATAAGTTATAACCTTAAGATAACCAGGGATGCTAATTTAGCATCCCTGAGATAACTAACTTGTTTTAAAATGACATAAATTACTCAAAAACGTATATAAGTCCGTGCCAAAAGGAAAAACATCTCTGATAAAATATAAATTCAACAGTTTTCTATTTTTCATAAAGCACCGAATACACTCGCGTAATCTATGACCGGCGAATCATATTCCCCGTAAGTACCGTAAGCGAAGCAGAGTGTATTATAAATACATGTATACAGAACCGGCACAAGTTAGACCACGCCTCCCCACATGAATGTAAACGCCCCCGCATGTATTATTCAGTGTTATTCGTATTATTCAATACGGCGTGTAACTTCAATACGGTAGAATTAATGCCGACCGACGCCAGTGGGGACTTTCAGGAAACACAAAATGAAGATTCTTTTCTTCTTTTCCACGCTTATGTCAGTGGCTTGTGCTCATATAGACGTGTATAAAATTGATGACAGAGAAGGTTATGGACGGCGTTTTGACGGAATAGGTGGCATAAGCGGCGGTGGGGTATGTATCAATTATATTGTTTGTAAACAATGATTGGTCTGACCGGTGCTAGGATAAGTTTCTATCTGGTAAAAATATCACTGAAGATTACTTTCAGTTTCATTTTGGCACGGACCTGTATACATATATGTATGTATATAAGTCCTTGATTTAGGTTATTGTCAGCATTCATTTTACTTAATGGCAAATTGTAAGTTTATTATTCCATTGAAAATACTATAATGTATACATATTATAGTGTGGAAATTAACCGAAGTATTCATTCATTGTTCACATTTTTAATAGTTACTTTTATAATACCCAGTATGCTTTTTGAAGTTTATCTGTTGTTTAATGGCCCATTTGATAGCTGTGGTTATTTCAAAGCCACCCCAGAGAGGAAAATACAGGCAAATTGGGCATTTATATACCTGCATGGACATTTTGCAAATATTTTTATATTCCATTCACGCCTTGTACCCCAACATAACCGAAATGTTGATACATGAAATGGATTTTATATCATTGATAATTGATAATATCAAGGACTCATATGTATACATGGATTCTCAACTGCTAAAAATAGCTCAAACAATATCGTTAGACGTTCCCACAATGTCCGACAGCTGTAATCGAGTGTTTACAGACTTGATTATACTAAAAAAACTCTGGCTGTTGGGCGCGGGAAATTGGTAAAGGATGCACTAAATTCCTTACAGTACTGTACCATTAGCATATATATTTAATAGTAATTAGTTTCTGTTTGTCCCATAACAGAGGAATCCGGGGCATTTTTACTCCTGTGCATACTTTATAGCAAGAAAAAATGTTTCCGAAACCATGATCGTATTTTTTTCAATTGAAAAAATACTATTTATAGAACAGCTGTGTTTTCCCGCAGACATATTAGGCATACGGCATAAAGTGACGTCACACACTCTATATATTTCAAATTTACAAAAGCAAAATTCACAGCGAAATGAGTGTTTTTAGAAGAAAAGGGACTTGTTTCGTCCGTAATAATTATCTTGGGATGATATCAGCAATTGTTTGTTTTTTACATAATATTTTTTATAGCAAAAAGCTAATGGGACTTTAAAGAAATTGAGATATATTTATAATCCACAAAGTCTAAGTACATGTATAAGCATTGAAAAAGGCATCACACGAACATTTTAAATTCCAAGATGGCGGACATCAATTATAAATTAATCCTTTCGTCTCCGAGATTAAACATTCGGAATACCATGGATATTTTCGCTGTTGTTAACATTTTGATCATCACGAGTATTTCCTATTTTCGCTATTGGAAACAAGAGCATGAAATCCCTTTGATTCGACACGTTTTATTACAGCGGGATTTGATAACTTTTAACTGATAATACGGAAGTTGTGAATCCATGTATGTATATAAGTCCTTGATCATATGTCCTGTCTGAGATCAATATCCTGCTGGATTCTATTTATGTATCATAAATCTTTGAGAATTTTATTTGTTTTTTGACATTGATACAATGATAATTATACTGTGGAATGATCAATCATTAATTTTTGTTGGGGATATAATTTCGTGGGTCAGCTCATCCACAAAATCAAATTCCCACAAATTTTAATGCAGAGATAAGGCATTATTTTTTCAACAAAAAAAATCCACAATTTTTTGTCCCAACAAAATAGCCATTTTAGTAAAAACAATGAAAATTGAGCCCAACGAAAATAAATGAAAATACTGTAAATATAATTATGTCAATCTAAGTTTGAAAGTCGGTGAGTTATATTTCAGTCCCTGTACTGAAACAGTATAGCAAATACCTATACTATAAAGCATAGTATATGTATAATAATATAGAATATGTGTAGTATATGTCCTTGGATATACTATAACCATATTATAGCGGCGATAGATCAGTGGTAACGCGCTGAGCTGTCAATCCAGAGGTCATGGGTTCAATCCCGGCCCGGCCATGGAGATTTCAGAAATTCTATTCATAGTATTTCCCGCTATATCTGACCGTGTGGACTGTATAAGTACTGGTTAAAGGTGCCAGGAAGCTGTGTATTGGTGCTATACACCGGGCACATTAAAATAATCAGGCTGTCTATTCGAAATAAGAGCTAGGCGCACCCTGCGCCGGACTTGCCTGTATCTAATATCTTTCTCTCCCTTCTGGGGGCTTTCTCTCAGTCTCTGGTCAGATCATGCTGTATCTGCACTGGTAGAGGATGCATTTGTGCCCTCGTGGCTGCAACATAATTATGTGAAGTGCCTTTGAATGTACGAACAGTATGAAAAGGGCGCTATATAAATCTGGTATGTATGTATGTATGTGTGTATGTATGTATATAATACATATTTACCTTGATGTCTTATTTTATAGGCAACTTCAAAGCTTTTGGTCAATTATCCAGAGCAACAAAGGAATGAAATTCTGGATTACTTGTTCAAGGTATTTGATAACTCCCAATTAATTCTTCAATTAGATATTGTCAACAAAAATTTGAATTGTTACATTTCATTATCATATGTCATTTACCAGAGGTTAGAACTGTGTTGTCTGTTAAAGTCCCATAATCATATAAATTTATCAGTCGTAATAGTTTCTGTTTTTGTTCTATAACAGAGGAATTCGATGTGTTTTCCTCCCGTGCATACTTTATAGCAAGGAAAAATGTTCCCAGAACCACTATCCCGCAGTCATATTATTCACACGGCATGAAGTGACGTCACACATTCTATATATTTCAAGTTTACAAAAGCAAAATTCACTGCGAAATTAGTGTTTTTTAGAAGAAAAAGGGCTTGTTTCATCGGTAATAATTATCTTCGGATAATATCAGTACTTGTTTGTTTTTTGCATTATTTTTTATAGCAAAAAGCTAATGGGACTTTAAATATCAACATTTTATCAGTTATAACTTCTTCCGAGTTTGACTCATCTTAATTAAGTATAAGTTCTAAATTGTCATATAAACATTTTCTGTATCCAAACCTTCGCTTTGTAAATGTTTTGAATGATAAGATAACTGCTTCTTTCTTGTGTAGTAGTATGGTATAATTTTTATGTGGTATTTGTATAAACTGTCTGTGATATTATCCAGCTCGATTAGCTCAGTTGATAGAGCATCTGACTTGCAAGTAGGAAGGCACGGGTTGAAGCCCCACATGGGGTACATTGTTTTCCTCTTCTTATTACTCGTTAATATTTCCTGTTCCCACTTAGTAATTCCCTGTTGTAGTGTCATATTGATCGTAACTTTAAGCTATTTTTATTTATCTTTGATTGCGTACATTGTAGTTCAAATTCTCAACAGATTATTTGTCTATTAAGTACTTGTTGAATTTAAATTTCAGCCCAACTTTGGAGCTTCCCTGCATATTCTCAAAGTAGAGATTGGAGGTGATGGGCAAAGTACAGGTAATTGTTAAAAATTTGACAGCTCAGTATTTTATACCCCTGGCACAATATTTAGAGATAACTGCTTACTGTTAAAGGTACTCAGATGTTGAAGGTTTAATTTAATTGGTAAAATCTTTTTACACATAATATATAGATTTTTGTACTCATTTTGGGGAAGTTACTGGTACCTAAAGAATTCGGAAAAATGATGCAATAAATTATAAAAATCCTCGGCAATAACTTCAGAAAGTTACATTGTGTCTTTGGGGCCTCTTGGGCTCAAGTGGTTCGATTCCTGACTAGTAATCACTAGCCGTTCAGCGCTGTGAGTTCCAATACAATCTGGGACCAAAGGGGATTGTCGCAAAAAAAATAATACAAAAATTCCATGTAATAATATATATATATATATATACTATAGAAGGGAAAGAACTTTGACAATTTAAATTTTCCAAGGCATGTTATAAACTTCCATGTTATTGCAACGCAGAATAAAACATTTAACTCATATATAGTGCGATGTGTGGGCACTTCAACATGCTAACAGAAAACGTATACTTTTACTAAGGTATTTTAAACTTGCTATTCAAGATTTTTCACTCGAAAAATAGTCAAATTTTACAGAAAGACACACAGTTGTAAAGCCACAACATGTACATGTCTAGAGCAAAACTGATTGATAACAGGCAAAACTTCCTAGAATGGGTTATAATTCATTGTTTTGTACTGCGTTGCAATAACATGGAAGTTCATAACATGCTTTGGAAAATTTGAATTGTCAAAGTTCTTTACCCTTCTATATATTATATTATGGGTTACATGGAAAGACATTTTTTGGAATTTTTTCGTGACAAACCCCTTTAACCAAAATAATAATGCTAATTTGTTACATCGAAAGTATACAACCTTCAACATTCCCATTAGAATTATTGAGAGGAACTTTTCATTAAGGGTGATTTCAAAAAAAATGAAGCAAATCCTTAAATTTCAAATGTAGCAAACCATGCAAAGATTTTCAGCACAAACTCTATGCTGTTGAATGTGGTTTGGTGTCAATATTTTCATAGCTAAGTTTCATAAACTTGCTGTTTTGCGTTCAAATGTTATTAAAGAAAACGTGTGTAAAATCGTTGCAAGTGTAACGCGTTTTTCGGACATTTTAGGTAAAACATGATTTTCAAAATGATGGTATGTATTTATTACTTTATAGAAACATGAAATGCTGCTTTTTACATAATGTGTGAACATTTAAGTTTAATAGCTTACTGAATTTACTTCAGTAGTACCATTTAATAACTATATTATTTTAAGAAGAAAATAGTTACTGCATTATTTTTTTCTCTTTAAAAATACTGCTCATTTCAATTAAAATGCTCTCATATCAAGACAGAAGGTAAGTGTATTGATTATCAGTGTATATTTCAAAATACTGATATATTGTTAACATTAAATGACCAAATGGTTTAAGATAAAAGTTTTTTCAAGCACTCTACATTGAAAATTACTTTGCCTGTTGGAAAATGTTGCAAGTGTAACATTTGAGTTTAATGGTTTAGAAATTTCTAAAACACATAAGTACCATGTTTTTTGCTTTACATTTCAGAGGAGGAGAACCACCTGAGGTCATATAGTGCACTCATTTTCTTGTTGTGAAGCATGTCTTTTCTAGGCATGATCATAAGTGATGTTGCGAGTGTAACACTATTTTGACATGTTGCAATAGGAACATTTTATACTGGCATATAATGCATATAGTACCAATGCTGCTTAAAATGCACTGTTTTTTCATTTAGGAGATACATGTGCTATATGTTTTTACAGTTTATCTTAATGAAATTTAGTACTTATTAGTAAAAATATGTATAATAATTGCAAAATACCTCAACTTTTATACTAAAATGAATATTATTTACACTTATTGTTAATGGTTTTACTTTTACTATTCTTAAACTTTAAGCACAATGAAAATATGTTGAAAATAGGTACATGTGCAAGTAATATAACTGTTAACAGACTACATAAACAGGTAATGATAAATATAGGGAGAAATGTTACACTTGCAACAAAAAAAATCGAGATGAATATTGAAGGTGCATTTTCTATTTTTCCAAAGGTTTTGACAAAAATTAGGAATTGCAATGGGCAAATTGGTAGTCAAATGACCTTTTTGAGGGAGATGATCAGATCAATGAGATCTCTAGGGGTGCAACAATATGGCATAATCTGTGCAATTGCAATATATTGCAATATATTGGAATGCAGTTGACCTATATTGCAATATGTATTGCAAGGTAGAAAAGTAATGAAAAATGCAATAAAACTATAGTCACTGTTAATTCTAGTGTTTACACATTACCACATAGTGATGTAAATGTTTAAGGTAGTTCATTCATATAGTATAACTAGTAGATTCTGATCAGTACCAATAGGTAAACTATCAGGTATACACACTGTACCAATATATGTTTGATGGAAAACTGAAAATAATAAATGATTTGTTATTATATATAGGGATGAAACGGTCTTTGATGGTTCAAAACAACACTAAAAATGTGTCTGCATTCATTTAATTCGATGGATTATGAGCTCATTCATTATTGCAGTACATGGATGTAGTATTGCAGTACTTAGCAGCCTGACACTTTATCACAATATACTGGTATACCGTCATATCATTGCACCCACTAGAGATATCTAACAATAAAATGAAAGAGTTAAGTAGTATAGAGAAAAACTAAATAATGACCCAAATTTAAGGCAAGAACTTGAAAGTCTAAATAGCGCTTAAAGAAAAGAAAATACAAGAAAACACATTATACAAGCTTACGTTAAAAAGAAAAAGAAAGGAAGATGAAACATTTAATAATATCATAAAGGAAAAGAACAGTCCAAGGATACAGAAACTATGAACAGTCAGACAGAAAAAGAAAACAGAGCTTAAAAGACAACATGGAACAGAAGAAATGCAGAACATAAAGATAAAAAGTATGCACAAAAGAGAAGAAAGACGTGTTTATGTTCCAAAGGTAGGCCAATCATTCTAAAATCTTTACATTGACTTTTAATTGTTTACAATATAATCATACATATTCTCCATGTATTAAAAATCCTTTAATCCTTAAAGGTTTATAACTATAGTAAATTTATTATTTTTCATTCTAGGGTTCTTCAAACAAATCAGGAAGATGTCAAGTTGCAGTTCCTACACGCATTTAGACAGACTGGTACCTACACATGACCCAAAAATGATGACATTGCCTAGCAACCACAGTCAGATGTTCTGAAAAAAAACTCACTTGTCAAGAGTTGCTGCAGGCAGGGGTCTCAAATGAAATTTAAAATCAGTGAAATTCTGTTTGTTTTAAAAGAAAAAGTGTACACAAAATAGTACATGCAGAATTGTGATTAATTGTTAATTCTAAATGGATTTTAATGTAAAACTAATAAGATGGCAAGGTTGTCCCTTGGACCGAATGAAACTTGGTAGCATTCCTGAAGATTCCAGTTTTTAATTTCATTTCTTATTCATGGGGTTCATTTGTTGTAAATCAGTTATCTAATCAGATGCAATATTAATTAATTTAAACCCAAACTGGACCAAGTTATCCATACTGCAATGAATCATTGTTTTTAAAAAAATGTTGCAAGTGTAACATCTGGCGTTAGTATTAAAATAGCATCATATAGCCTTATAACACATTTGTAAGTGAACTGGTATCAATTTTCTAGAGTTTATTTTGTTTAAAGGTAAGATACATTAAGTTTAAAACAATACCACATCTATTAAATCCAGTATTTTGTTCAAAGCATATTGCAGTTAATACTTGTGGAGTTATATGAATTGATTAATAATTTTTGTTACATTCATATTTGCAGCTAGTTTTAAGATAACACTTCAGTTATGTCAATTCTGTATACAACATTTTGAACTATTGACACCAAAGAAGTATTGTTTATTATATGAACAACATAATATTGCAAAAATGTTGCAAGTGTAACAAATTGTTGAAAAATATGCCACCTTTTCAAGCAGCATATATGGCAAAGTTAAATATATTTCATACAAAGAAAAACATTCTAACTTTATGTAAATGATCTCAATATTATATTTCAAGTATTGTTTCCAGTTTATATTATGCTATGCAAAAAATATAAAAACTTTGCATGGTATCAGTAGAAAAAGAATTGATAAAAATCATCAAAAAGTATAAAATTTTGAAAAATAATGAAAAACCTTAGCTATTTTTGGTATTAATTTTACATTTATGTGTACAACATCGAAATGTTTACAAAAATGTGTGTTATTTAAATGTTTAATGTCAGAAAAGTAATCACAAATTATGTATGTATTTTGAAAAAAATACAGAAATAGTTCAATAAAATTTGCTGATTTCAGAATTGTGTGAACTTGCTCTTAATCGCCCCTTACATTTTTCAAAACTTCAATGTTATTACATACAGTGACAATAGAAATAAATGGCCTGTGTTAAACTTGAAATTTCACCTTTCTGTCACTTTAAATCTTCATTATTTTTGAAATCACCCTTAATAGTATCAATTGCAACTGCTTATCGAAAAAAGAACCTTTTTTATCAAACTCATTGACAATAGACCATTGGAGATTACTTTTCATTATAATTGTACATCATTACAATATCTATAAATAGATGGTACAGAAGCCTCACATATGCACAATGAATGGGATGAGAATTACCAAAGAGGGTACGAATGGTGGCTCATGGTGGAAGCAAAGAAGGTATGAAAAATCATAGTAATATTTTGTCTTGGCGTACCTCACTCAAAAAATGAATACATTGTATATATATTTTATAACATGATTATTTATGAATAATTTTCAACAAATACAAAGATTTTTTCGGAGATGAATTAAATGTGCAATATGTTATTTGAAGTGAATCATATTATTTAGTTTTTTTGAATACTGTCTAACTTGTTTAAAAAGGCAACCGAAGAAGCAAACAGATATCATGATTTTAATACATGGTAGACCTTTTTAGCTCACCTGATTCATTAGGATCGTTGAATGACCACATCCTCAAGAGTTATGGGCCCTTGACTTAGAAAATTTGCTATATTTTAGCTTGTTTAACAGTATTATACTTCATTGTTGGTTTTGATCTCAAAATCAACGTAAAAATGAGTTTTATGAGATGGAAACTATATTACCTGGTCATTAATTATTGGCCTTTGTTCTCAGGTGAGCGATAAAGGGCCACCGTGGCCCTCTTGTTCTGAAGGTTATTCATTCCTATAGATTTGAATTAAATATTGGACTGTTTATAGGTGCCTGCTTACTCAGGTTTGATTGTAAATAAAAATCTGCCAGACTGGGAGTAATTAAGTTTACAAGTAGTCATGACCCACCTTCGTGGTCAAGTGATTATGTTCTCTAACTTGTAATCTCTAGCCTCAAACAGAAGTTTGAATCTCACCCAGGACAAGATTTCACATGTTGGGAAGTTATCCATTTAGGTTACAGAAGGTTGGAGGTTCTACCCAGGCATATGCTTTGGAACTTCCTCCACCATTCAAGCTGTGAAGTTGCCAAATGACCTTGACTGTTGGTCCAATGTAACTCCAGTGATGAAAGAATATTTACAACGATATACAGAATTAAAATGAGTGTACATGTAGAATTTTTTTTTGTATTCAGAGAAATCCGGATATAAAGATATATGGTTTACCATGGAGTTTCCCTGGATGGTTGAATCCGATGGGACAAAGAGACCCATATCGTTTCCCCGTACTTACTTCTCACTACATAATTAAATGGATCCAAGGTGCTTACACACATTACAACGTAACTGTGGACTATGTTGGGGTGAGTTTTTTAGAACATTAGATGCTTTGGTAACGGTTTAGTCTTTAAATTGTCCTTCTATCTAATGTGCAGTGTACTTTATGAATACCGGCCCTTCCGAAAGGGTAACGCGCTGGACTATTAAACAAAAGGTCGTGAGTTGGAATCTCTGCTCTGCCTTGTGATATTTCATGGATGCTTGTTCAGTATACATTAGTAATTTTACAAGCATCTAATCCAATTATTCATGGATACTTGAATTTGTGGTTAAGAGTTTACTTCTCAATACCATGTGATGACAAGTTCACCCCATGAAAAAGTTGATTTGGCATAAAGAAATAACAACAAATAATGAGTTACTTACATTTCGATGTTGTTATAATATACACTTGGTGCTAATTCAGATTGATTTACTCAGCTTGACTGATAAGTTAGAATATCGTGATTGCTAATTAGGTATAAAAAAAAATGCTGGTTTCTCGACAGTTTCCCAACAGTTTCCCGTCACCCTAAATTTATTATTAGGCCTAAGGAATGTCCATTTAATCACTTTTTACCTTTCCACACGTTTTTCAAGAGCCATAAAATACCCATCTTACCTATCTATTTTTTGATGAGTATGTAATCAGAAAAAAAACCAATTCCTTTAGGCCTTATAGCTAAAAGAATACTGTTTTATTTTCTCAGATATGGAATGAAAAAGATTATGACATAGTTTACATTAAGGTAAGTGTAATGATTATGGATATGATTATGTGATATTTTCCTTTTTAGTGTTCATACGCCCGTTTGAAAAATATGTTGTATTATGGGAACACCCATAGTGGGTGGGCATGCCAGCGGGCATACAGTGTCCACTCTCTAATTCTAACAGTTTTATTTGGATCCTCACCAAACTTCATGGAAATGTTTATGGCCGTGAGATCTCAGTTGAATTTGAAAACCTGCCTACTCTTGTTTAGTCATATGTACATCTGTACAGGTTGGAAAAAGTTTTCTATAGTTTTTTCAACATATTTTTTTGTGATAAAACAAAGTGCGGTTTATCTCCAAATATTTTCGTTTGAGTTTTATGCCCCTTTTCAACTGTCAGAGTCATATGAGGCGGACAGTTCATCTAACCATCGTTCCTGGGAAGCAACTGCCTACTTTCTCACATAAAGAGACATAGGTCTTGTGGTAACATTTTCAGCTTTAACAGTGAAGAAAGAGCCCAGGTGAACACCTGGTTATAACCACTAATCTTTCGTGAGCCAGCTGGATATATTCCTCACAGCAATGAGGTAACTGTTTTGGATTACCCAACCTGTCCTTATATTTTCCCACAACCCTAGACAGTCTTCGAATTAGTAGTTTGCCCCCTGCCCGAAAGGATTTTTTCCATCTTTAAGTCTTTTGGGGGACAACCTAGTTTTAGAGAGTTTCCTTCATGAAGTATATAGTCGGGCAACCTGTCACAAAAATAATTCAAACACTGCCTAGAGGAACGATAATTCCTCACTTTTTTACCTTCCACAAGCTTTCAAGAGCAAAAAAAGCCCCAATCTACCTGCCTTATTTTTAATGAGCATTTAACCAGAAACAAACACTTTTTTGGCCTAATCACTCGACCTCGCAGGTCCCTGTGGGTCCCTTTTAAACATATTTTAAACATATTTAAACACAGTTGTAAATGAACTCCATACATTTCAAGAACAAATCAACTCTCATCACTGATGTGTTTATTTTATTATTATGCTGTAGTATTTGGTGTAGTTATAACATGTTAAATAGACAAAAATAAACTGGTGAATGCATTAGATGCTTTTGATGTTAGAAAAAAATGTTGACTAAATATTAAATGATTGTGATTTTCAGCTTCAGTGTAAAAAGTAATGAATATGTTTTTGATTTTCTGTAAGATGATAAAGGATTATAAGTAATGTGTGTGTGTGATCAAGTACATAAATCATGTGCATTTCGGTGCTGGTGTAACTCTCTGGAAGACAACTCTGGAGAAATTCATGATCTACATGTGTTGAAGTTATCTCCCTTGCTAGCAGCAAAAAATGATTCAACTTGTCGTGTTCATTTTATGGTGACAATTACAGATAAAAGTTACAATATTCTACTAAAAACTTTTCTAAAATATATATATTATGGTGATCAGGTGTATCTCACTATCTCAGAATAAATCTTATCAACCGTACTACTATCAAAGTGTAGGGCTTCATCTTGGTGTAGATATATGAACAGGTGACTTATATCCATCAAAACTTGACACATGTCGAATGCCAACTGATGTGCTTGGTCTAACAGTATGTTTCGTTGAACGTTTTTCTTGTTTATTCGGATTGATGTCTTTTTTCTGCACAACAAGAGGATTCTTTGCGCTTGGCTTTGTGTTAGAATTGCTGTCCCAGTCAATGTTTGGAGAGAAATATTTACGTTTAGCCTGCGATTTCTTCGTAATTGTTTGTATCGTTTCATTTCCGCAAAATTGAGCCACTCTGTCATCGAGATTATTGAGTTTATTTTTCTCCTCTGTGATACGTTTTTGTACTAAATGCCGATAGAAGAAGCCTCTGTCCTTGAGTTCGTCATCATCGAAATATCTCACTTGACGACCTTGAGGTCCTAATCTGCCTGTATCAACATAGTTAGCTAGAGATATCCCCCTTCTTACGATATCAATGGCGGTTTTAGGTCGAAGGTCAATCTTTGACTTCTGCTGATCTATCATGAATGTTCCGTCAATTTCAATGTCTGATTCCGAGTCCTCATCTTGTTGCATGACAGACTTAGCTCGTGCAGACAGTGGTGTTGCCTTTGACGTATTTGTTGATGAAATTCCTAAACTTGTTTTCGGACGTGTACTCTGTCTGGCTTTAGCTTTGTTTTTCATTTGCCGTGTAATGAAATCATCTATAGAGTCTTTATTGTCATGGTTAGGATCACTTCTGACTATTTCTCTCTGTCGCTCTCGATACCGTCTCAATCGTTTCTTCATTTCATTTTGAGACTTATGTAATTCTATCGCTGCCGAATGCTTCAGCGTCTCAATGGATGCTATGGTGATTTCAAACATTCTTTGTTCTATCAAATTAGATCTATGAGATGCTCTGTCAATCTCGTTCTCATCCATTTTTGCAGTTGAACCTAAAAATATAATTATTTAGAATTTAATGTATTGTGTCAGGGATGGGTACCTTGACCAAAATAGCCAAGAAAAAATAAAAATCCTACTTGTTATCTCAAATCTACCTCTCACTATGGAATGGTTTTAATCAGAATGAGCTGTGGCTGCAGTTAGGTGGTTAGTGTGCCGTTGCTGCAGTTAGGTGGTTAGTGTGCCGTTGCTGCAGTTAGGTGGTTAGTGTGCTGGACTTGCAACCCAGTGATCCGTGTTTGAATCTTGGTCGTGGCAGGTCATACCTTACTATGATGAAAATTTGACATATATAATTATTCCTCCATAAATGGAGAAGTTGCCAACACCTTGTTGAGGGGTGAGTTAGTACTGGTTAGAATAAAGTCCAGGAAAACTGGTTAGGTTAACTGGCGCCATATATATTAAATGGAAAGTCATTGAAAAAACCCACTGAAGTTATAAATTTAGCCAGAATGCAGGGAAAGGAAACAAAAGTGATTTGTATCTTTTTGTTGGTCGATCCAGTCTATTCATTGTAACCTACTCATTAAGATTTTTTTGTGAATCTGATGTAAATTGTAATTATAATAACCTAGCTAAAAGTTATGCGATAATGTCTCCTTTAATTGGAATAAATATTTTATCATTTCCTATGTTATACCCTCCCCCCCCCCCCAGTAAATATGTGTGTCAATATGAAAGTTATTAGTTGCTAGGGAAACACTTTTTGGGTGATTTTGGGTGAGAATTCAATTCTTGATTTATGTGTCATGGTAATCACATGACTACAACCTGTTTATTATGGGGATGATAACTGGGACACTATCATTTCATTTAAATAACATCAATGAAAAATTAGTCCTACAATATTGAATGCAAATTTGTCAGTCAATGTAAAGGGAGGATGTTATGGTTTTAATACAACTGTGATGTTATAGAAAATCTCACAAAAGGTCTGTTTAATGTCAGAGTTATTAAGTATGACGATACTAGACATTATAAAAACATATAATGACCGAATCATATGAAAGAAAAATCGTTTATAAAACTGTTTTAAGAAAAAAGTCAATTTTGTATAATGAATCTTTTATAATTACTAAGTTGACATTATACCTCATTTTAATAATAAAGGTCTATTATGTATTGTGATTTATCTTTGAGCTATACATAGGTATAATTATTTTGTTGTATATATTGTAAGATTTCAAAGCTATGTAAATGGTTCATTCAATTGGATTAGTTTGTACTAAAACCCATTTATAAACTTTTGATTGAGTTGTTAAAAAAAATGAATTAATAAAAGTTATGATTATCGAAACAGCAAACATTGCTTGTTGATTTCATAAATTTTATTGAAGAGTTCTGACATTTGACACAGCTGAGCTTTGGTGATGTTCCAAAGAGATTGAAAAAAACAAATAAACAAACCAAACAAACAAACAAACAAATAAACCGAAATATTTTTCCCAAGTAATAAGTTGTCAGACTGAGCCACAAATTGTCATTGCAGTTTGTCTTAATTTCTTGTCGTATAAAATGTCTGCATTTCATTTGAAATTTGAAAAATATATCGCATTAAATGTTCCGAGAACCTGGTATGGAGAAAATAAATCACTTTTATTTCTGTATGTACAGAAATTAGGACCAACTGTAAATCAGTTATCGTTCATATTTCGAATTTTATGCGACATATCACTGCACTTGAATGCGTTGCTTGTGATATATGTGACAAACATTCAAAATATGAACGATAACTAATATCGGGTATGTGTCTTTTCAATGTCAAGGAAACTTCAAAGGAATTCTGATGACCATGCGGTATCGGTCTTTAAACTCAAATCACATATCTTGTCTTTTAATGTTTCTTAGTTAATTATGATTATACAATACTGATGTAATTGGTATATAAGTCTGACAACATATTAAGTGATCTGATTATATATTTAACTACTATTAATCAGCTCCTTCTTTTCAATCATGATTTAATACTTGAGAATGTAATTGAGATTTGAGCTTCAAGTTTTATAACCCCAGGGTCTGGACCTTTGTGTTGTGAAAGAATTTTGGTCAATGATACTTTTTTATTTGATTTCTCATGTTACAGGTGCTTATTTTCATTGTATTAAAACTTTGTATACATTTCTGTATGTATTGTTAAAATTACTCATGTGGTGTGAATAAAACAGACTTATATGAAAAGAAACTGTGAAATATCTGTGAAATTTTGCACATAGTATGCAAAGGAAAACAAGATAATTATGTAAAAACATTGTTGGTCATGTTTGAAAGAAATTATTCACTTGTCAAGCCTTAGATTTACCATTGACAGTGTAACAGTTTTTTCCCATTAAATTTCAATTTAATACTTGAATATGCAATATGTAATACTTAGTCTTGTTATTTCATATTTAATCAGACAGATTAATTCCTCTAATGTTGGTATAAATTTGGTATAAAAAGAAAAACTACAGACTTAAACTACTGACCTTAAGCCGTAATGATATATGAAACGCTAGAAGGTATTATGTATTAAACCTTTTACTTATCCTATTGAAATTATTGCAAATAGTTTATATAAAAGATATGCTTCAATATTTTTGCAATTTCCATATTGTACGCCCTCTTTTCTCAAAAGTCATTTGTACTTGCTTAGACTTTTATAATAATAAAGTCTGAACATAAAATTTCCAAATCATATGATAATACAGTATTTTGATACTTCTCTATTTTGCTTACTCTTCTTAATAAATTGATATTTTAATAATGACACTGTGTCAAAACTTTTAAATTTTAAAAAAAATTATTTTTTCATAAGCATGCAATTTTAGATTTAAATAAATAATTGGAAACTTTTGATTAATGATTTAATAAGTTATGTAATTACCATACTAGTGAAATGTCTTTTCATATTTTGCACTGTGGTAATTATAAATCTGACATGTGTATCCAATATCTTTGTAAAACGAGAAACTTGATTAAAACTTATTGACTTAAAGTACAGTCGTTCTTATTGATGTTCATTTACAAACATTCAGTCAGCGTTTTATAACAATCCTTGCCTTGTGACGTAAATTCTCACATTACAATTTTCAATTAATGATCCTGATTTATTAATTTTATTCTACGGCAATTTTTCGTGGGATGCCGTTTCCCTGTGGGGGCGAAAAAGCGGTAATTAACTGTAATATAATCAGCATCATATTAAGTGTTTCGGATGAAGTTACCTTATAATTGATTTTTGATAAAAGAACTCAGCTGAATTAGAAGTTGTATAATGGAGAAGTTTCTCACAGTCTTTGAGATTTTAAATCTTAAGGTATAATTAGTAAGGCCCCCTACATCATGTAGGAAAAGTTTCTGTTTCTAGCAAGAATAAAGAGGGGGGGGGGGGGCATGTTTGTCATGGTAGATAATACACTGAATCACTAATATGGCCAGTGAAATAAAAACATGTTTATTATCAACGCTAAATTTTGATACAAACTTACCATAGTTAGCTTTGTCATATGGTTGATTTTTTTATGAGTTCGACTATTGAATTAAATATATAGTAAAATCCCTGGAAACTGGACTCTGGAAGCCAGAATTTCCCGAAAATTGGACAGTTTGTCCTCTCAGATACTGGAAGGGATCCATTTTTCAGCAGTTCTTCTTAACCTGTTTTTTTGTCATATTTAGCTTCTTTACTTCATTCTTTCATATTCAGTGTCCTTCTTTCATTGACTTTTATTGGCAATCACTTGATCATTAAATTTGTTCTATTAAGTAAAATTTATGAGATATAAAGATTTATTACGTATGTGACTTTGGCATTCAAAATTAATGTTTTACATTTATCCCGTTCGGCTCATTTAATTTTTGCGTTAGAAAGGAGAATCAGTATATTTCATACATGCCGCAAATAACATGTGATCAGGCAAAAAAAATATTCTGTGTTTCCACAAAATCACCAAAAAATCTTGGGTAGGTTTATCGGCATAATTTGTTGTTGTTGTTGAGCTTTGGAATTTAGCTTGTATGAAAAGGAAAAATGAAAATTGGCCAGAAACCGAAAAAAGTCCAGGGTTGGGGGAAAAAATAAGGTAGGTCGAGTCAGTAGAAACTAGGAACTTTTTTATGACTCATCTCGAGGGCTCAGCGCAAGACTGTCGTAACTTGTTCTTATTTCAATATGAGTTACGCCACTGTTGCGTTGAACCCTCGATCTAAGACTTATATTGTGCTACAGACTAGGGCCTAATCAGTTTCTTTATTCGTGATTTATTATTATTTAGTCGACAAGTTTCTACAGTTATATACTTCAATACAGTAAGCTTATGAACAAATGCCACCCTGGGGAAAGATAAAAGATGACTTTTATTGACAGGTGACCTTTATTCAGAAGTCAACTGGTACTCAATAATCAATGACATTTTCTAAAAGAATGGCCTTTATTAAAAAAATGACCTTTAAGTTTTTTCCATGCAATGGATGCACAAGTTAAAATATCTTTTTAGAATTTAGTATTTGATGGTAGAGCTGTCATTGGTTCACTCTGAGACGTTGATGCTATTGATGTTTGGGAAGACAAATATCGATGATGTATCGATATATCATGTTGCAGCAGCTGTTAGTTATTCACACTCATATTTAACTTCTGGGTCTGGGTACAAACTGCATAATCATTATAGTTGTTCACTAAAAAGCATAGGAAATTGATTATATGAATTTGACAACTTCTTTTACAAAGCTGTCTCTTTAATTTGTTCAGGTATAAAATATGGTTCTTGGGATTTTACATTCAAATACTATCATTTTTGTTTTGTATCTAATAAATTTTAAAATGGGTATTGATAATCGTTGGACCAGAAAAATCAATTGCATAATGATTACATAGATTTTTTTATTATCGATGTATGGTGTAAGTTAGAGATTGTTTGTCATGTGTTCTTTAGGCGTCATGAATTTCACTAAATAATTCACGAGTTTTCTGGTATAGATTACAGCTTTACTGTTTATTATTTCATGAAATTTTCAAATCCTCTTATTATTGTGAAGTCAATTATACAAGTTGATCTTTTGAAAATATTTCCTGAGTCAAAATCATGATAATCTTTAGAGTTTTCATTGAGATATATCGTCTTTCCTTTGAAAAATTGGCTACTCCCATACACTTCATTGCATTTAAAGGGAAACCACTAGTAACTTAAAGGTTGTTGAAAAATTTGCAGTAGATTATTAATTATTTTGGACATTATAGTTATTATACAGTTTAATGAGAATGACTGCATACATCTATGAGTTTTCAAAATTTTCATAATTTCTGTGTCATAAATACAAGTGTTTTTTGTGTGTGTGTGTGTGAGGGGGGGGGGGGGGGTTCAATCAATTACTGATGAAAAAAGCATGTTCAACCATATTTGCTTTTATTTTATTAGAAAAGTGAGGTTGACACTCCCTTGTATAAGGGTAAATTAGCACTTGTTAGCTAGAATACAGTTCAAGAAACCTGGTTAGGTGAACTGGTTGTCATATTATACTAGTTACTGAAATAACGTTTCAAAAATGGTGTTAAATCCACTTAAACAAATTATGATTCAGTATGG
Organism: Lutraria lutraria; assembly: GCA_964023205.1. Lineage (NCBI taxonomy): Eukaryota > Metazoa > Mollusca > Bivalvia > Venerida > Mactridae > Lutraria > Lutraria lutraria. Next base: position 22,609,524 of record OZ026841.1, read on the forward strand.
GGTACAAACAGACTAATTAATAACCATAACAAAAGTTTGATCAAAATTGATTTTTAAGTACACAGTAAAGCTCAGAAAGGTCCAGAAAAAGTTAATGTTACAAACTAAATTACTTCATCTCTGTTTATATTTGTTGAATATTTTATCTCTATTTGTTTCTTGCTACTAAGAAAACATTGATGATTAATAAACAGTGTTAAGACAATATTTAATCATTAATTAGATATAAATTGAACACAGGTGTTAATGATAACACTATGAAATACACTTACCTGATTATTCTATGCTAGTTTCATAAAATCATAAATGCAGGTTTATTTTAAACTCCTGATAGTGTCTGCACAGTTTGTGTCCTTACAATGAAAATAGTGTGTAGGTCTAATACAGAAAAAATATTAAAGTGTTTATCCTTTTTGCCTATTAAATATCATTGCGTACAATAGCTGAACTGTATGATTATGTTAACACTTTGCCGATTATTTAAGCAGTGGCAAGTAGGACTGGTTTATCCTGTACTTCAATTTCAATCTGTCATAACAATCTGTCGATCCAGTATGTAGGTACGGTCTTTAGGTAGCATAGGGATAATTGATTAACCACAAAACCTATTACAAGTTTCAATTTGTTCCTAAGCTGGTGTCAGTCTAATGGGTTCATTTTGTTGTTTTGGCATAAAAAGTTTAACATGTCTGTGCTATGATAATCGATTTGTTGCTTCATTGGACAGCATTGTCAGTTAATTGCAGTTAAAAGAAAGTTTATAAACTGACTTGAAACAGTTTCTGATTTGTTGAATGAAAATTCAGTTAAACCGGTGTTTGCAGTCACACCCCCAATAAAGGCCATCATATTAACAAAGGCCTTTCTTTGAAAAACCTCATTGATTATTTAGAACAAATTGATCTCCAAATAAAGGCCATCTGTCGATAAATGCCGCATTTTGACTTTCTCAGAGGCGGCCTTTGTTCACAGGTGTGACTGCACCTGTCTAGAGTGTTACATGTTTATTTATTGGCTGATTGTTTAAGTCTTTCTAAATCACGTATGGTAAGATTTTGTTACTCAGTCGTTACGATTTTCCCTAAGCCTAATAAAAAACAAGTTTACTGCTTAAAAGTTATTTTAATCTCTCAACTGCACAATGATTAAAAGGCTGTAGATCGGCAGGTGTCTGTGTTTGATCCATGATTCTTTTAAACTTATTTGAGACAGAATATATAACATACTACACACGTTGTTTTCACCTTAGAATGATTTTAGAGCCGAGTTTTGTTACATTTTCATAAATCTCAGCTTAATACTTAAGAACTTTTTATAAACAATGAACAAGATGATATTTTCATTCTCATATGAACTATAATTTTCAGACTTGAAAAGAAAGGTTTTCTGTATTTTTCTGTATTGTTTGGATAATACAATTAGTGGAAACACAGTCAAATCAGCAGCATACAATGTATTCATATTGTATGTTTATCTATTGACTATACAGTATAAACACGGCTTAACTGTATTTTAATATTAGACAACAATATCTCAAGCCATTATCTGATTTAGTGATAGCCGCTTTTATCGTATTTTGAATAGTTCTTATATACTAATTTAGTGTACAGAAATTTGAACATTGAAATTTGTTTTGAAAATTGATCTTCATTCTGATTTAATTTACTGTTTGCCTAGAGACTGTTCTATAACAGGAAACATTGTATATGTAAAAACAAAGTCCATTCAGAATCTATAGAAACATTTTATAATCACGTCAAACTTGCCCTGAATTCAATATCTTTAATTGAAACAGTTTTTGTTATACTTTCTTTGTAAAGCTGCCATATCTGAATCAATCTCAACACTGTGATAATTTCCTGTCTCTATCTGTTTGACTCAATCTCAACTCGTTTATTCGCTGCATGAAATGTTCTGTTTGGCTTTCTGTCCACCAGATTTAGCTTGTCAATTCTCAGTCTTTATTACCCATGACATGGATTTCAAATGGTTGGTTACATGTGATGGGGTGTTTGGTGGTCTAGTGGTAACCTGTTGGACTACTGAACGAAAGGTTGTGGGTTCAATTCTAGGCTCTGCCATTTGAATTTCTCCGGGACGCCTAATCAGTGTCCCCATCCTAACTACTGAGCTAAGTACTGTGTCTAGCTATATATAGAATATTATGGGATAAGGGATGAGACGTGTATCAGTGCTCTATACCAGACACGATAAAGAACCAGGAAAAATGATTAAAAAAGAGTAGGGATATAAATGCCCGGTTCTCCTGAATCTTATCTCCACGGTCTCTGGGGCGGCTCTGAAATTACCGTAGCTGTCGAATATGGGCCGTTAAACATCAGATCAGTAGATAAATAAATCCTATCCCTGGAATGGAATTCATGAAATCATGAATTTTTCTTGAACTTTTCTTGTACACTTCATGAACAGTTCATGAAGTATAAATAACTATTTAACAGGGATGGTTGTGTGTCTTATTGTGCATAAACTCACCACACATTAATTACACAGTTATGGCCCTTTTAATAACTTCTTTCATAAATCTCCTTACAGATTTATTTCTGCTCTTCATATATCCAAGATACTCATAAGATTTTCTTCAATTTTTGTATACATGGCTACTGTGTGATTGTTGTCAACTCTTGGTGCACATCATGTTTGCAAAACAACTTTATGTATAAAGTGACATCCATAGTTGTCTTGGTTATGCCATTACCCCGGCGAGATTGTCTGTATCCGGGCTTAAACTTTCAACCTCTTCTGTTGGTTCATAATGATTGTCTATTGAAAGATTTATCTTTCTTCAAGTGGTAGATATCATTAAGAAAGTCCATTGTATTGATTTGATGATAAGTGTAGCAATTGGAACTGAGATTTATTTGCAATATTTGCATGATAAGACAAAATTGAAGCTCAAAATTTAAGTGTCATCTCTTCACAGGTTTTCTACATGTTTATCTAATTTGATCAATTACATTTTTTTTGTTTTTCTAGGGATCTGAGTGTTAAACACTTAAAGTTCATGTAGTAAGTGGCTCGTGTATTGGCACAATGCTTTTAGTCATCCGTTATCTAGTGTAAATGAACAATTTATTACAAATTTCCATTTGTGATTAACTAAAAGGAATATCGAACTACAATTGTGATGTAATTTTTTTATTACTGGTCCGTACATATTGGTGGACTTAGCTTAATGTATTACGATAAAATTCAAAAGCCAGGGTTGTTTGAGGAAGATCTGAGCTGGGATGGGATTCAAACTATCAGCAGTGACGGACTAGTGATTACTAATCAGAGACCATAACCACTTGGCTAATGAGCTCCCCCCCCCCCCCCCTAGATATAGTATTCACAATTCCATAAATTTACAGTTTTAATCAAGGAAATGATATATAGTAATTAATTAGTCCTACAAACATCAAAGCATTTAAATGGTACCCCATTTTTCAATAGATTTCTTTCAGATGCAAGAATTTTTAATCGAAATAACTTGACTAATAATCATTTCTTAAGTCATTAATTGTACCGGTAAATAAAAATTCAGAGATGAGTTTGTCAGTGATTGCTCTTGATTGTGATTGAAAATTCTTCAGCATAGGTGAAGTAAATGAAATGAATAGTTTGATAGTAACACATTGCATAAACTGAAAAATCTCATTATGCCTGTTGCTACAACTTTGATGGCTGCTCGGTATTGAACAGCTGATTTATTTCCAATTAATTATTCATTGCTAAGATACTTGCCAGTTTGTTCACAATTTATACAGCACATGCATTAGCATTTTTGCCCATTAATCCAGCACCTGGGTTATGAATGATGGAGTTTGTATGCCTCAATTATTACAATTTCTACTTCGGCATGAACATTTTTATTTCTGCAGGGTTACCCTAATTAACGTAATTTTTTCATTGGGACCCTAGACATTATTGATATTCGGCCCGAGAATGGTACATTCACTGTGTTATTTGTTTACCTTGATGCACACTTTAAAAAAAAAAATCCAACATACCCTATTTTTAATAAGCACATAAAAACCAACAAAAATATTGTTTACAATTTTGTTAAATGAATTCACCACACTCTTTTCATGTTTCATTTTTAATCTTTGTGTGTTTTTATCATCTGACCACTAACTGATTTATCATTATAACCATTAGGCATTCCGAGATAATTGTCATGTTTATATATATTTTAATAGCTGATTAAAGGAGACCTTTAAGGCTTGTTTGAAAACTTGCTTCTCCTTCTAGTGAAATCTTAAGTATTTTAATCTGTAAGTTTACCTATTTAGATTTGAAATCTGTATTTAATTGGTCAGTGGGTGCTATCTATACATTAAATATGCCAGATTAAGTCTGGTATAATAACTTAAATAAGCCAATTAATTTCTGGTGAGTTCATCATGTCACTCACTATTTATTATTTGTTATTGATACCATAAAACCTGTTTTAACATGCACCATTGTTTTAAGTTCAAAATATCCCAAAATGACGATTAAGAAATCAATTTTTGAATCAGCTTTCCATAGCTATCACTCACTCGGCGAATGAATTTTGATTCTGACCAAAGTACTATATTTTTCTACATCCACCATACAATTGTTAAACTAGTTTCCGTTCCATGTTGCAGTGTATGTAAGTTCTGTTTCCATGAGTATTTTAATTTGCATAAAAGTGTGTCTGTATATAAAGGTTAGTTTTGTTTTATGTATACAAAATTCAGAACTAATTGCAAACATGCAGACTTGTGATGAAACAGTTATATATAATGATTGATGATAAATTAGAAAAGGATTCCAGAAAAAAAAGATATGAAATATCCTACTTACCTTCCCCATAATACTACCTCCCCCGCCCCGACCCACAACCCATCTATCATAAAGGACCATACAAAAAATGGAGGAAAAAAACAGTCTCCCAGAGGGAACCACTTTGGAAATGTCTAACAAAGTGATGTAAACTTCCTAAATTCCAAATAATTGTCACGTTCATAACCATATTAAAGTAACCACACATGAACTGGTGTTAAAGGTTAAATCAGATCATATAGCTTTTCCTAAGACCACATTATGACACTTTTTTTAGAAGAAAAGATTATAATCAGATTTGTTTGGCTGCCAACTGATTGTCTCAGTGTGTTTATAAATTAACCAAAACATTGTAGTATTATGAATTACTATAAGATACTATACAAGTGTCGCATTAGATATACCCAGTATATTACAGCAATGGGGTAATCTATTCACAAACAACTTCAGCTAGTAACTTACTAGCTGAAGTTGTTTGTGAATAGATTACTAAGTGTCCTCAAAACTGTATTATTCTAACGATAAATATGTACCGTTTAGATCATAGTAGATGAATATTGATATCATATTGTTTATTAATACCTAAACATGCATGTACAAAATCTAGTTGGCAGTTGAATTTTTAAATAATGTTACTCGATCATTAGTCTATTCCCTGTGTATCATTGATAGCTAGTACAAATGTAACATCTTCTTTCATTGATTGGATTTTTGAAGAAATTGCTGTTGATTAGATTTTTAATTTGTCGATGGTATTGCATTTAAACTTTCATCTTATATATAATATGACATTGCTGCGAATAAGATAGTGTTAGACATGTCATACCCATAAATATATTATTAGTGGGACCATACAAGACACATACATTTTGTAACATTGCTGTCAAGTTATATTATTCTTGTAGTACCCAACATAGTATGATACTTATTACATAGAAATGTGTAGCTGTTTGATTGTTTCTGGTTACATGCTCATTAAAAATAAGGTAGGTTAGTCGTTTTTTGGCACTTGAATGCATGTAGAAATTAAGCTAAAAGAAGTGAGAAAGTGAGTCTAGAGTCATGGTCGAAAACATGGCATGTAGGGCAACCAGAAACAATGAATGTTTTTAGGTCTATGTGAAAATTTGGTAGCTATTGTTTCCTCTTAAACCATGTGATTTAATAACAAAGTATCACATGTTTGTATAATTAGAAATTACAATCACGTAGTTTGCACAATTTAATCCTACAATAAATAGAACCAGTATCATATGATGATTTTCTCTCAGTTAGATTCATCATTTCGAGGGCTCAGCGCAACACTGTCGTAACTTGTTCTTATTTCAATATGAGTTACCACACTGTCGACTGAACCCTCGATTTATATGTTTTATATTGGGAGTTGGGATGATTACTGTTCAGATGACTTTGTGTATTTGCTTACATCTTAAACCTTAAAATCATGTATTTTGTACCCTTATAGACCTTAAGAAGGGAGCTGGACAAAGCAGGACTACAGCATGTAAGAATTGTGGCCCCTGATTCTCCCCGTATCAATGACTGGAAAATATCGGAAGATATAATGAAGGACCCTGAATTATCTGCTGCTGTGGACATTATTGGGTAAACATAACTTTATAATTATTATTGTATTGATATTACTGTATTGTTCTAAAATTATCCACATTTCAATACATATTTATCAACTGTATATTCATATAATGACAATATAAACTATTTCAACAAGGTAAACATGTGCACTCTTATTTCAAGTGTTATTAATTGGATGATCATAAACTGTTGCAAACTTTAGTCATAGATTTTCATAACTGTTAATGGAAGAACATGAAAACAATCAATACTCCTTCTCATGGTTCAGATTTTTCTCAAGGTTCAGATTTCTTCTCACGGTTCTGATGTCTTCTTATGGTTCAAATCCCTTCTCATGATTCAAATTCTTTCTCTTGGTTCAAATCCCTCTTCATGGTTCAGATTTCTTCTTTTGGTTCAGATTTCTTCTCATGGTTCTGATTTCTTCTCATGGTTATGGTTCAAATCCCTTCTCATGGTTCACATTCTTTCTCTTGGTTCAAATCCCTTTTCATGGTTCATATTTCTTCTTTTGGTTCAGATTTCTTCTCATGGTTCTGATTTCTTCTCATGGTTCTGATTTCTTCTCATGGTTCAGATTTCTTCTCATGATTCAAATCCCTTCTCATGGTTCAGATTTCTTCTCATGGTTCTGATTTCTTCTCATGGTTCTGATTTCTTCTCATGGTTCAGATTTCTTCTCATGGTTCAGATTTCTTCTCATGACTCATGGTTCAGATTTCTTCTCATGGTTCAGATTTCTTCTCATGACTCATGGTTCAGATTTCTTCTCATGGTTCAGATTTCTTCTCATGACTCATGGTTCAGATTTCTTCTCATGGTTCAGATTTCTTCTCATGGTTCAGATTCCTCCTCATGGTTCAGATTCTTTCTCATGGTTCAAGCTATTTCCTATGGTTCAGATTTATTCTTATGCTTCCGATTCTTTCTCTTTATGGTGCAGATTCTTTCTTATGATTCCTTCTCATAGTTTGTATAACTATTTTAATGGTAATTTACACAATCTATCTGGGACTTAAAAGTTTTAGAGCATGAGTATAACTTCTTCACTCTTCTTTATGGTATTATCTTACCTTAGTTACTCTGTTTTGTCATAGCATACTTACCATACTAGTGTTTGCACTAATATTGACTCATGGAGACTATGTTTTAAATTTTCATACCTTTCCTTTTAACATTTTTTTCTTGGGTATAAATTGACAAGGCCTGTATCAGTATGGGGGGGGGGACAAGGCTCACATTTCACTTGTTTGTTTTACCTTAGTTTTTTCATTTTTGATTCTCATGTAGATGTAGGCAAGGCTTTTAAAAACATAAAATCTTTAAGAATTATTACCTTTAAGTCATCCATACTTGTACATGTATATAGAACTTCATATTGAACTTAGAACATACAGGAAATGGAATATATTAAATGCATAATTTATTTCTTCCTACTTTGATGCATTAGTTTGTAATACCGAACATGTGCAAACAGGTTTGAAGCCATGCTATACTGATGTATATACGATACACTACTAGAGTCTGTTACGATTGTAATGTACAAGAATCTAGCAAGTATTCTGTGGGGTATTAAATTACGGTCTATTTACTTACACTTTGATTTATGTTTACTTAATTGTTCAATTTCTATTATAAATGTTTATTTGATAATCTCTTTGGTTAGTCTTCACTGTAATATAATGTTTACTGTTTCCTTATTTATGTCTATGTAAAGTGATAGATCAAGTAGAAGTTTATATTGTAAATAACACTTGTTTTATTCTGGAGAATAAGAAGTCCTGGTTCATGATCAATACTTCTCCATACATGTGGCTATTTCTGTATTAAAGTGGAGCTCTTAAATTTCAATTTTGTTTGTTACACGTCAATATATTATTTGATGTTTGAATAATTAAAGTGATTTTTCTATTATTAGATTTAAGTTAACTTCTCATTTGGGAGACAAATGAACAAGAAGAAGGTTGAAATTTAGTCAATATCATTTTTGTATGCATATCAATGACTAGATTACTTAATCATCTCCAAACATGTCCACCTCAAATTTAACAGACATTTATACCTCAAATTTAACAGACATTTATATATAATATCATCTGTGTCTGCTTCAAATCTAACAAAGTTTAAGAATATCACTAAATTATCAAATCTGTCTACTTCAAATTTTTACTAGTGTTTTGACTTTTACCAAAACTGTTATCAATCAAGGTGTCATGTAGTTTATATTCTTCATATTTAGCTCGATAAATATTGCTTGCAAATTACTATCATTAACATATCTTATATCAATAACCACTTATGGGATTGACATGTCGAGTGTTCAGCGCAACACTGTCGTAACTCATATTGAAATAAGAACAAGTTACGACAGTGTTGCGTTGAACCCTCGATGTGCATGTCCAGGGGTATCAGACAGACACGTAAGATAACTTTCGGTTGGATCTTTGCCAAATTATGGCCCTTTTTGGACTATTAAATTTATGCATGTAAGTTACTATCATGAACATGTCTCACTTACCACTTACATGTATGGCATTGTCTTGAAACTTCATTTAAGTGTTCAGGGGTGTCCGACACTTTGTCATCAGGTGTGACATTTACCTGACTTTCTTTTTTGATTTAAAGTCAAATGTTTCTCTTGTATAAATTCTGAAAAATTTGGTCCATAGCTTACTCTATGCCAGTGTCACAATATGTATTTATTTTCTATCCATAAAATTATAAATACCGCTTATTTCTACATTTAAGTGCAAAAATATGAAACTACATGATTGTATATGATAATATTTCTTTGTCTGATACACTGGTTTACAGTCAGCTCTTTTTAACTCTTAAATATACAAAAGGTTTGTTTATTATCAATCATTGAGAATAGTAAAGCATGCTGTCTTTCGTACAGTTCTTGCATAGGCACTCGATTCCATGATTTTTATACCTTCATAGTTGTTATTATTCTATTTAACTCATCAAACAATGCAAATCTTTCAAAAGAAAAATCTTCAATTTTTTCCCTTATTGAGTGTATAAAAACACCAAGGTAGTGCAGCCGCCATTTTTTCGATTGACGGAAGTGACGAAAATAAGCGTGGGTCTCGGCTTTCCTGCACAAGCTGTTCGGGAACCTTGCTTTCGTTGTAGTTTGTCCCAAATTTGAACGTTTTGACATCTTTTACAAGGAAAGCCGGGGAAAAATGTCTATAAACGTATAAAAATCACGGAATCGAGTGCCTATGAGTTCTTGTTGTTTCAAGAATTCACTTAATTCATTTATGCCTCTAATGCAACCATTGTCTAAATTCACTAACATAAGCTCTTATTCAATTCAATAATACCTCTAAGTCAAGCTAAATATCTGCTTTAGTTATCATTTTAAGTGTTTTAACCATTCAATTGTTTTGAACTTAATTAGTTGCCAAGATTGATCTCTACATAAATTTATTATTACATTGATGGGTTAAAAAATGAATGCAACATGTCTCCACAATGTTTAGACCTTACTTTTTACCATCTATGTTCATTGGTCAAAATATGGTTTATTAATGATTATGTTTCTCTATTCAATATTGTTTTATGATCATTGATCGTCAAGTATCGGAATTCCATTTTCTCTGTTTTAGCTGGATAAAAAGGTTTAAATTGGATGAGGAAGCATGTGTCATACATTGAATAAATGTTAATTGAAAAAAATATCAAGTTTATACTACAGACATACTGTATGATAGTGTTGTATTACTATAGAAATACATTGATTTTTTTTATTCTCCCTTGTTTGTCTTTGAAGTATGGTAAATGTTGACTGTAGTCAATTATAACCATTTACATCAGTGGGACCTACTGTCAATGGAGTTAGCCTTGGGGGAGGGGGGGGAGGTTTAATTGTAATATGAGAATCAGTTTTCTGATGGACACACATTTAGTCTGTACTTTACTTCTGTTGACATTTGTACTTGAATTTATTTATCTATTTGGGTTCAGTGCCGTCGTTCAACAATTGTTCACTTTGTTGAATATTAATTAAAAGTAAAATGTTCATATTTTAAATCATCCAATAATGGTATTAAAAAGTATTGCCTTTGTTGTTAAATGTAAATTTTCTGATTTAAACTTTTTTATAATTTATGTTTTTTTTACATTTCAAGGTTAATTTATTAAAAATTTACTATTATTATATTTGTATTAATTCAAGAGCATATATTATTTTGTATATTTAAGGGGTCATTACCCAGGTACCAAGACTGGAAATCAAGCTCTGGAAACTGGAAAGCAATTATGGGCTTCTGAAGATTACAGTACATTTAATGATATGACGGGTGGAGGATGCTGGGCTCGGGTAAGTCTTGTAGATGATACTGGGCTCAGGTAAGTCGGCTCGGGTAAGTTTTGTATCAAATAAATTGGGCTCAGGTAAGTGTTGTAGAAGATACTGGGCTCATGTATGTCAGGCTCAGGTAAGTGTTGTAGAAGATGCTGGGCCCGGGTAAGTGTTGTAGAAGATACTGGGCTCAGGTAAATCCTTTAGAAGATACTGGGCTCAGGTAAGGCTTGTAGAAAATGCTGGCTCAGGTAAGTCTTGTAGAAGATACTGGGCTCGGGTAAGTCGTGTAGAAGATGCTGGGCTCAGGTAAGTCAGGATCAGGTAAGTGTTGTAGAAGATGCTGGCCCAGGTAAATCTTGTAGAAGATACTGGGCTCAGATAAGTCTTATTGAAGATACTGGGCTCAGGTAAGTCTTGTAGAGGATGCTGGGCTCAGGTAAGTGTTGTAGAAGATACTGGGCTCATGTAAGTGTTGTAGAAGATACTGGGCTCATGTAAGTATTGTAGAAGATGCTGGGCTCAGGTAAGTCTTGTAGAAGATACTGGGCTCAGGTAAGTCTTTTAGAAGATACTGGGCTCAGGTAAGTCTTGTAGAAGATACTGGGCTCAGGTAAGTCGTGTAGAAGATGCTAGGGTCAGATAAGTAGGGCTGGGGTAAGTCTTGTAGAAGATGTTGGAACCTGGAAAGGCACCTGATATTGGGCTTGGGCGCAAAATTTACCAGTGATATGAAATAGACAATATTGTATTTTTCTTGAAGTCATCCTAGATAGAAAATAAGTGTGGCATAAGATGTTTTAGAAGAACTAGAGTTGTCTCCCATTTGAACATGGTCATGCTTTTTTTCATATTTCTTGTCAATAACCATGGTTATCTTATTTTCAGATTTTAAATCAAAACTATGTGAATGGCAACATAACAGGGTATGTAGTAGTTTGACATATAGCTGACACTGAAAATTGCTAAACCTTTTAATTATACCCCCACAGACAAAGTTTGAGAGGGGGTATATTGGAGTCACTCTGTTGGTCGATAGGTAGTTGGTCAAGCGGTCTGTCCGTCTGCATGCCATTTTCACAAGTTTGAGGAGTCAACTTATTTCACATTCCTTAAGCAATTGCAGTATAATTAAATATACCATCACCATGAAGTGTAGATGTGCATGACACTGTCACACAATTTCCATGCCCAGTGATCCACATATTCCAGAATTTTGTGCCCATTAACTTAGCCATATAGTATACAATGGCATTCTTAGTGACAAAGCAGCGGCAGCGGTTTTAGTCGCTTAGTTTTTACTTACAAAGTTCTACTTTTGATTATATCATGCAAACAGCCCGGCAACATTCCAGCTCAAGTGCTGGGGACAGATATCATGGCTAGAATTGCCAATTATCCGTGAGCTTAATACCGTGGACAGCTTCCTTACCATTGGAATTTGGTACTTGGCGGGATTTGAACTCATTTTGTAGTGAGAGTCTATAATGACGATTAATCAGAGATCATACAAACCACAGGGCCATAGAGATCCCTAAAAATTTTCAAACTTTTATTATAATGGAAATGATTGATTCAAATTTAAGTAACTTATACACAATGCAGTCTGAGTAAAGTGTTTGAATAAATTTGTTGATATTATTAAATGTAATTATTGTATGAAATGTATATGAGTGAATAAAACATAGTGCTGTAAAAGAAATATTAACTATTAGTTCATAAATGAACAATCCTTATGTTGAACCATTTCTGATGAGAAAATTGACAAATACAGTTGAAACTCTTATTATAATACATGTTTATGATTGAAATCTATATTTGGGACCGAAAATCTTCTTTGATATATAATTACGGAGGAGTCTAGTACTGGTTCTTCCCCGGAATGATGGTTAGATGAACTGTCCATCTCATGGCTCTGACTGTTGAAAAGGGACATAAAACACAAACAAACAAACAAACTTTGATATATGAAAAAAATGAGAACAAAGAAGTCAAAATACACATACGAAAAATGTAGTTACATGCATTTTGTAACAGGTAAAAAAAGGATAGAATTCAGAAATTGATCTGTATTTCGATATAAGTGGGATTTTGATACAAGCGAGTGCGATATAATGAGCTCCGACTGTACTTTTGTTGTTTGTTTCTATATTGAACTCAACATAACTTTGTGGTGATCAAAATATTTGAATTTTGTTTAAATTTTATTGATAGGTTTGGTGGTTTTTGATTTTGAAATTGTGTTGATTTTTTCAGAACCTTATCCTGGAACTTGATTGCTGCATATTATGATACATTACCATTTACTAGAGATGGTTTGATGACTGCAGAATGTCCATGGTCTGGTCACTATGTTGTTGAAAGCCCTATATGGGTAACAGGTAATCATTCTGAATTTAATAGTATATCGAGGGCTCAGCGCAACATTTTCGTAACTTGTTCTTATTTCAATATGAGTTACAACACCGTTTTGCTGAACCCTCGATATTCACACTCATAGGGTGAAGTATTGTACCTTGGACATTCATACAGTGCTTGTCCCTCATATAATTATGTGCTTTTATAATGAAATTAACAAGAATGTAAGTAAAATCAAATTTCTATGATAAAGTTTTTCCATTCAGCGTCAATTAGCTGTACAGAGAGTGTGGAAGTGCCAGTCTCTTTTTTTTTGTTGGGAAAACTGGCAAAAAATAATTCCATCCAGGTTATTTGGGACCATCTTACCATCAAGGTATGATACTTCAACCTGTAATTTGCTACATCTTTCCAGACAAAAGACATCTGACAGAGAACCAAATATTCAGTGTCTTACGGTGACTTTCAATACTCCAGACATACATCTTAGTAGAGTCATTGACCTTCAATAAGCTGCCTGGACAGCTTCCTTACAAATAAGATATATCCTGGATGGGTTTCAAACTGCAATTTTGTGGGGCTAGTGATTACTAGTCAGAGGCTGTAACCATTGACCACGAATGTCCCTAATATGAAATATGATTTTTTTAAGCTGACTCAAAATAAATTGCTATTATGCTACTATTTTCAGTGTATTAAAGAGCATTTAATGTCAAAAATTACACTTTATGTACACAGTGTTGCTTACTTTACTAAATGATGGAATTATTTATTTGATCATGTAAGATTTACTTTCTTATTTTATTTGCTCAATTTCAGCTCATACTACACAGTTTAGTCAGATAGGTTGGAATTATTATCGTCATGGTAAAGGTAGTGGCCATTTTGTTTTTGGAGGAAGTTATGTTTCGCTTGGTAGTCCTGATGGGAAGGATCTGACTATCGTCATAGAAACAATGGTGAATATTTTTTGTTTTATATAAGAAATTGTTTCTTTATTGCCTGATTGGTTAATTAAGTTGTTGGAGCTTAGAAAGAATGACAAAGATGCTATATACACATCCCAAACCTGGGCAATACCCATGAAATCTTATAGAAACCCATGAAACCTGGTAAATACACATTAAACCTGGGAAATACACATGAAACCTGGGAAATCTGGGAAATACACATGAAACCTGGGAAATACAAATAAAACCTGGGAAATACACATAAAACCTGGGAAGTATCAATGAAACCTAATAAATACCCATGAAACTTGGGAAATACACATGAAACAAAGAAAATATCAGAGAAAAACCCATTAAATCGTATAGATACCCATGAAACAAACCTGGGAGATGCCCATAAAAACTAGGGAATATCCACGGAACCTGGGGAAAACACATGAAACATGGGAAAACACATGAAACCTGAGAAATACACATGAAACATGGGAAGTATCCATGAAACCTGAGAAATACACATGAAACAAAGAAAATGCCTGAGAACAAAAACATGAAATCATACAGTCGATACCCATGAAACCATGGAAATACACATGAAACCTGCAAAATACACATGAAAACTAGGGAATACCCAATAAACCATGGAAATGCCCATGAAACCATGGAAATACACATGCAGCCTTGGAAATAACAAAGAAACCTGAGAAATACACATGGGAAATACCCATGAAACATGAGACATGCCCATGAAAACTAGGAAGTACCCATGTATCTTTTTGATGAAAATTGAAAATGTTTCATTTGTGGATCAGATGTTTCCTGTCTAGTTAATCAGTAAAACATCCCTTTGTCAAGTTGTCAGTAACTGTTGTTATGAAAGTATGGGGTTGAATGCTTCTGTTGCTTTGTGAAATTGAAAGAAAAGGGGTGTACGTATACATGTAGGTAACTCTAGCAAAGTTGTTAAAAGTACATCATTATGCACACTATCCATTCAACGTTTTAGCGCTCTATGTTTTATATCATCTTTATAATTATGGTTTAGATTTTAGTTTATTCATGTTTCCAGAGCCATGATCATTCAGTGTGCATCCGCCCACCCTTACCAAAATACAACGTGAAGAAACAAACTGTTCAGTTTCAGCTAGAGGGAAAGTTCGTAAGTAGAAATTCCATATTGTTCTTTAGATTTATGTTTTAAGTCATACTTAAAAATATTTTGTTTGGGGTTATAATGCCAACTACTAACCAAAAAAGGGATTTAAAAAAATTCAATAAAAAATAGCATTTTGGCGTGTAGTTTGGGTTCATTGAAAAAAGAAATTATAAAAAAAAATTACCTACATACTACCTACCCATTGAAAATTTTCTAGGTCGGTTAAAACAAAGATTTGATTTGAATTATTATTGTCTTGAACAAACAGGTAGAATCATTGAAGAGCATTATTGCACAGTTTTAATACGATGGTCACATTATTTGATCAATCGTTGTAAAGTGACTGTCATTGTCAAGTATTAAAACTCATTTATTCAGTGATGACAGACATATTATAATAACTACTAATTTCAATTAGAACAAATTTGATGTTAAAGTGCAATTACCTTCTAAGCATAGGATAATTGAGTTCTGTTTCTTTGGTTTAATCGTCTTACAGCAATTCATCAGTATGGATAGAAAATTCATCAAAAGTTCTCTGAAAACTGGAATTCTCAGAATACTGGACTTTAGGTCCGGTATGGAATGGTTCCAAGTTTCCGTGGTTATACTATATATGTGTGTAAGTCATACTTATATATTGTTACAGGCCAAGATTACAAAGTTGAACATGTGGAAGACAACATTTAATTTTAAAGATAATAAAACCTCCTCATACTTCAAGAAGCAGACGTCTCTTAAGGTACAGCAGTCAATTTATTGTCTTATTATCATTCTATCTGTCACTTCTTTAATAACAAGGAATGGTATTCTTGCTTGTTCATCAGAACTTAATTATGAAAACAATGGATGAAATAATTAGAATTTTTTGGGGGGTTACCGTGAAGTGAATACCTGGGTAGATCGACAGACCTTATGTAAGCTAGCTGGACAGCTTCCTCATTATATAATCAGGGCGCTCCATAGACTTCAAAAGTTGGTGGTCAAAATGACCCTTAGCCGATAGAAATGTAAAGAGTCAACATAATTTTCAACTAAAGTAATAGTAAATTTGACCCATTGGTTCCAACTCTCAAGAGTCAAAAACCTTTATGATATTTTTCAAGAGTCAAAGGAGTCAAGAGCCCTGATTATGTTAAGTTTGTCTGCTGTCATGGTTTTTTGAACCCACAGTGATGACTAGTGATTTCTAGTCTGAGACCATAATTACCCAACCATGGATGCCCCTCTGTCCTGAATTGATTAGTGATATTAATAATTTGGGAACACTTGCCCTGGATGGAATTATCCTCAATAGTAATCTGTTTTCTAATTGAACAGTTCCCATTCAATCTTCATCATATATTGGAGACACTCAATTGGTCAGTCATTGGTAGGTCTGTCCGCATATAGTATCACAAGTTTGTGGAGCGAACTACTTCCACATTCTGTAAGAAATTGCGACGAAACTCGAAATATGTTATCACCATGAAGTGTATAGATGTGCAAGACACAATTTTCATGCCAAGCGATCCACACATTCCAGAGTTATGTGCCCTCAAACTTAGCCATAGTGTACTATTGCATTCTTAGTGCCAAAGCAGTGGCAGCTAGGGGTTTTAGTCCTTTCTGTGACAAAGCTCTAGTTTAGTGTATGTTTTGTTACATATGCATGTGATTTTACTGTTACATACATTATCTTGTTTTACTGAATAGATTGAGAATGGAACATTCACAATGGTACTTGATGTTGATGTAGTCATTACCTTGACAACAATTTCTACGGGAAACAAAGGAAGTTATCCCCCACCTCCACCTGCTAAAGAGTTCCCATTACCTTATGCCGAGGATTTTGAACGTAAGCTAACATATTGAACTCCTGTTTGGCAAATTCATGTTTACATTCCGGTTTGTGATGATGTCACACTGGTGAACAAAGGCCATCCTTGGAAAATACAAATTGTGGCCTTTATTTGATCTTAATACATGTAGTCAATGAAACATTGTTGGCCCATAAATACAAGAATGGCCTTTATTCATATTCATTTCATAAAACTATGATTGTTTTTACATGTACAGGTAAATGACAATATGTGTTTCAGATTATGCATCTTTGTCATATGTTAGAGGTTAATTTGAGTGGAAACATGGAATTAATGCGAACTAGCTCTTTGCTTGTGTCAACTTAAAGTATCAATTATTTAGTGATGTGATTTGAACATAATTTGGATTCATTATAACGTTTATTTCCTCTTTTACTTAAACATCCTGATTCTTGTTTGCTGCCATTGTTATTAAAGGATAGATGTTTGAGTGAAAGTGTTTCCATGGCACCGAGCTCAATTCTGTTGTATTTTTCGAAGTTTTCAACTTTCTCCCATGAAGATGTTACATTAATGACAAGACATAAATAATGAAGATAAGAAATGTAGTGACATGTTACTTAAAGTAAAGTAGCAGAAAAGCATTGTGTGGTTATTTCCAGACATCAAAATGGAATGAATTTTGTCAATTTCAGGATATTCTGAGCATGAAGAAGCATATAATTTTGCTCAGCAGACGGGGGCATTTGAGGTGGCCAATGTTGGCGGAGGTCATGGTAAGATTATGAGACAAATGGTTGATAGAATACCAGTCTACTGGTGTGGAGCTGAGAAAATAGATATGGCCGTTAATTATATCGGGTCACAGAAATGGTATGTGCACAATTATTGATTTTCAAGATAAATAGTTTTATTGTTTGTATGATGATTCTCACCTTTATTATTTTCTTTAAAGAGAGTGATGTATTATTTTTAATAAATGGAGGTCATAAGGTGAATTAAAGTGTCTTTTCTTGCTACCTAATATTGTGTACAAATCCAAAGACAGTAAAACCTGTGGACGAAGGCCACATTATGTCTTTCCTAAGGGTGGCCTTCTTTATTGGTAGGCGACTTTAATTCTACTTTTGAAGTTTTCACTCATCTGATGTGTATAATTGGACACCAAATGTTGTGTTTTAGGAAAGAAATCTTTGTAGAAGTGGATGCCAAACTAGGATATGAGAATGCTTCTGATGGATATTTTGTGGGTGCTCGTGTCTATCAAGGTGGTTGTTGGTTGTATGATTCCACTGGTGTATTCTTCTTTGTTTATCCTCATTCCCAGAGATATGTAGTGACTGGAAATCTAGGTATGTGTATGGGTCATATATTGTTTTTGGCCTGTCTCTCTGTCTGTTTGTACCAAACTTTAACCTTGCCTATAAAGTCAAAACGCTTCAACCTACAATCAACAAACTTTCATATTGAGCCTTTACATGAGGTATATAAATTAATATAAAATTTCACAATGTCTAATTGGAGTTGGAAAATCTTAGTATAATTGACTATGTTGTTTTTGTTTGATCAGACATTTTCTCGCTATTGTCTAAGATGTAAAATTTTGTTATAAATGAATAATTAGTGAACTCAACTATTGTGGTACTTGATGTATGATTTTTATCATATATCTGACATTTGTCAGATGCAATAAATTAATTGCGTAGTTTTAAATCTTGCATCGACTTCTATGTATGGACATTTATTTTAATGGAAGTTAATTTTTCAGTTCAATCGATGGTTTTGAAAGTTGGTCCTACTGGTGATCTAGACGCTAGTGGCTGGAATAATCTCAAACTTCTTATCAAGGTAAGGCATGACCTGTAAGCTAAATATTTTCTTAGGAGTGATCAGTGAACTGTTGTTATGCATTTCACTACCAGGTAAAGGGTTGTGAGTTCAAACCTTGGCTCTGGCTTTCAATATTTCAGGGGATGCTTTTTAAGTGTAAGTGAAATAAATGCCTCATTACCATTCCATGTATGAATGATCATTGAAGAAAAAATGAAGTATGAAAGGCTTACAATCTTAATAAACTTAAGTGCCATGTTAGTACGTCCTTTATTTACTTATTCTGAGAAGTTTTATGAAGATCCAATTAAAACTGTGACCTCTATAGTGTTATAGTGTGGATGCAGGACCTGGATATTGACTTGTCCACATTGCTCACCTTCGAGTACTACTTGCTTAGGTGAGCTAAAAAAATCTTCACTTGACAGGCTAACATAATTCATGAATTAAATCTTGTATTTTATTAGGATGACTATGCTACTGGTTCCCTCAATGATAATGAACTATTTAACATCACCATACCAACATTAAAGCCTCATGGATTTGCGGCGATCGGTACATCATCATGGGGAATGGCTGACTTTGATAACTTCAAGCTGAAAGAAGCCACTGAGGGGGTGAGAATCTTTGATGAATTGAATAGAAAACCTGAGAGGAATAGACTGGAAGATAAGGCACTGCTATTTAAAGATTCTGTCAAGGAATTAATTGATAGGATGGATCATCATACTAAACCATAGACATTTCATAGTTATGGTTAATTGGTTAATATTCTTTATGGACAAAATTCTTGTCTGGTCTACTAAAAATGCAATATCTTTCTTGTTTTTAATTGTACATTAATATAAATGGTACTATTGGAAAGAAGACAAAATGAGACATTCATTGGTACCATACACTTTAATACACACAAATGACATGTCTGGTCTATAAAATATGCAAAATCTTTTTCCTTATAATCGTACATGAATAAAAATTGTACCATTGGAAAGACATTGGTACAACTTGCTAAACTGGTTTCAGTTGAAGACTAAAATTTAATTGCAGAGACTTAGCTTGTTTACTTGTTTTTGAATTATCACATAAACCCCAACCGGACATGACTTTTTCCTTAATTATATTTTGTGTGATGAAAACAATACATTCCATTTACTCGTTCTGCTGCTTTGAAATAATTATTGTACAATTTTGTGAAATCCTTTCAAAGTTTGCATTTATTTGAATGAGTCAGTTTTAATTACAATATACTTGGCGAAATGTTTTTGTCAAAATAAGTCAAGGTTGATTTAATATATTTAACAAAAATTATGCAAACATTATAGATAAGATAGAAATTCGAATTAATATTTTAAGTATTTTTGTACATTCCATAAACTTATAACAATTAAGGATTGTAATGGAACACACAACAAACACAATGGGCGTTTTTATCAATTTATTGTTTCCATAAATTAGTATAGTACCAGTCTATGCTGAACTTTAATGTTATTTATTGTTGCCAGATTTTTTCTGTGTGTTTTTGATTGTCTATTAATTGTGTTGAAGAATCACAACAGTTTTTATTTTTTTGTTAATTGGACTTTAAAAATTAATGCCATTATTTGTTTTTCCAAGAATCAAGTTATGTTAGGATGACATAAGAAATTTGACTAGTGAAGCGTATATAAGAAAATACTCAAAATATGCATAATAAATTATTTCCTTGATTTTTTATTGCTTTGAGGAATTGCTACATTTTTTTTGTTTTTGTTAATTGGTTGTGACTTTTTGTTAATTGGTTGTGACTTTGTTTTGTTATTATATGATGGTAACCAAGCAAGCCCACTTTGAGAAAATGAGGACATGTTGAAATTTGCATACCGGTATATCAAATTTCAGAAATTCTAAGATAAATTACTAAAGTAAAATACTGCATACAATATCACTGCTACACAAAATACACTGTTCAATGGTACAAAATGTATTTTTTTAAACTGACGAATTGGGTATGTATAAAAAAAAATATTGATATTTTTGTTCATGATTTTTATGAATAATGACAAGTTGTGGCAGATTTTTTTTTTTTTGCAGGGCTTTTTTACATAATGCATTCCATATTATAGTTGTAGTTTATTTTGAATTGTTGGATTAATTTTCATGATATCTAATAATTCTGGATTGGAAGAAAATGTTTTGACTGTCATGACTGTGTTAAATGTAATTACAGTGTAACTTAGGCTTGTATTATCATTTGTTATGTATATGTATGTATGTACAGTATTGTACACTGAGCCGAATTTCTGAATGTCCACCTTTTATTTTATAGAACTGGAAGAAAGAATATCATTAAACTCACTTGGTTGACTACTCAGTGGTCATCTAATATATTCAATCCAATATTTATTACTTTGAATGCACTATTTGTTTGTACATGTATTGTAATTCTTTTTTATTACAAAGTTCAAACTTTGTCACTTTTCCTTACAAGAATCGTGTGATATTTTAAGGACATTAGAAATTTGACTAAGTGTATATAAGAGGGAAATACTCAATATCTATAGTTTGTATATTGGTAATTTTGGTATTTAATCCATTTGTAGTATTTTTGTAGTATTTTATTTTTATATTTTTTATCACCTCAATCTCTCTGGATGAAGCTATCTTTCCTTTGGTGTTATGAAGGACTAAGATGTTTATGTCTTACTGGTAAAAAGTTTTTTATTCAGATAACTACAATCAAACCTGCATTCAAAGACCACCCTTGGGAAAGACCAAATGTGGCCTCTGTTCAGAGATGACCTTTATTTGGAGGTCGTGCTCTAAATAATGTATGACAGCTTATAAAAGCCATCTTTCACAGGGCGGCCACTAACACAGGTTTGACTGTATTTAGATACTCATGTTTGATGCACTTTGTGTTATTTTGATTATTTATGTATCTACATGTTTATATATTGTTTACATATCAAGTTCTACCTGATACAATACATATTATCTATATGTATTATTAAGATACATGTAGTATTCTTTTGATGGATGTACAGTCTGATATTCTTGGCAGGTTATATAAAGGTTGTATTTGAACAAAATATTTCTGTTTTATTACAATTTGATACTAGCCTCACTTTGATACTTACTTTTATATTGTTGCCCTTTAGTCATCAAGTCAAGTTGTTGCCGACACATTGTACTTATCTATGCAGTTTATCCTAAGGCTTGCAAAATCAATAACTTGAGAATACTTTAGGCTCTTTGGGGCAAAGAACATCAAATATTTAATGTCAATTTGATATTTAGCTGAGAAACACAACTTACATCAATTATGTTGAAGGTACAGTTTGGTTGTTTACACTTATGTAACAGTTATGGATCACTGATTTTAGATATACTTCTACAATGATTAAACATGACTGCAAGTGTACACCAATCTTATTTCTCTAACAATATTAGAATCATGTACTGTTATTTCAATTCTAGGTAAGATATCTTCCATTTATAAGTACAGTCAAACCTGTGAACAAAGGCCACCCTTGGGAAATACAAAATGTGGCCTTTATTGACAGGAGGCCTTTATTTGGAAGTTATTTTGGTTTAAACAATCAATGACGATTTTTAAAAAGACTGGCCTTTATTTACAGGGTGGTCTTTAATTGGAGAGGCCTTTAACACGAGTTTGACAAAATGTAGCATGTACACCAAAGCTACGTGGTAGCCCATGAAACCTCTTTATCCCCCCCATAGTGTTCCAAGATGGTAACCCTCTTGTACCCCATTTTTCTGCACAGTTTTTGTACTTGTTGATTTTGGTTGCCAGGATTTCAGGTAGGTTGTATTTTGGGGAGTCATATTTTTGCCTGTGATATATTCTAGAAATCCATTTGTCTTTATCAGTATTCCAAATAATTGATCAAGCCTGTTTTTTTATGAGTAAATTGAAGATCTATGTATTTACCAAATGTACTGGTAGATTAATTCAGATTTATTTTTTACAGATATTTCTTTATGATTATGTCTATACATGTACCTGTTTACTGTTGCTGATAAACTTATTGAATCTCATGCTTTGAATCTCTCCGAGATCTTTTATTTTCAACTGTATTTGTTATATACTGTATTAATTTTGTTATAACTAGAGAACAATTTGGCTGAAGGTCCTCTGAATAGGTTAGGAGGTTGGTCATCACACATAGATGACCTATATTGATATTGAGGTCAGTATATCTCAGTTACTCTTGGTTTAAAATCCTTTCAGATCAATAAAAGGAAATAATTACTCTGCAGTTGGCTCTAAGGGGGCATCCATGTTTGACAAAAACACCTCTTGTTGAATTTTTTTTTCTTTATTCATTAATTATTATAAACTATTATAAAAGTTTTCCCCCCAACAATATGAGAAACATGTCACATTTCCCTAACAATATAATTAGCCTGTCATTTTGTCCTAGAAATATTTGGCCTTTGCTTTATTTCCCAAACAATATGAAAACCATGTCGTATTATTTTTTTAATTATTAGAGTTTAGATGTCTTTCAGTGGTTCTACTAGCTTGATATCTTTTTATTTTATTAAGTAAATGAACCATATAAATGTATTAAGATGTTTTACTTTTATGTCTATTGAGATCAATTAACATTACTAACATTCATCTTTCAGGTTGTTTGTGTTTCTCATTACTCGATCAATATTTTTTAAATGATAAAAATTATATTTTTTTTATTTCATTCTTCTTTTTTAGACATTTTGATGGAATTAAGAATATTTAAGTTCTTAGTTGTTTTTGTATTCAGATTACTGTCATCTGCTTCCAACATGTTTGCTTTGTTCAACTTTTAACAGTAATCGAGGGTTCAATGCAACACTCTCGTAACTCATACTGGAATAAGAACAAATTATGACAGTGTTGCGCTGAACCCTCGAGTTAAGAGTTGTTATAGTCTCTTGATAGGTACTCACTCAAGATTTCAAATCCCATCTGGGAACCTGACAAATTTCTCATGTAAGGAAGCTTAAGGAAGGTCTTGTTTCTATCCTTGGTGTAGGCCGCAGAGTTTTCTCCACCTCTAAAGCTGGACAAGTCGCCAAACAACACTGGCTGTTGGTGCGATATTAATCCCTGTTTTTCTATTCAGCATTTGTAATTTTAGAATTATAGTGAACCTGCAATCAATATACTCATCTTTTATGCATATTTAGTTCAACAGTATTCTTTGAATTGTAAAATTGCTCATATATAAATAAAGCCCCATTAGCTTGTCTGATGTTCAAAGTAAAGTAGGTCTTGTTTTACCTAGCAAGATGTTTTGTCAGTGAAACTGACCTTTACTCGTATTACAAATGTTTCAAAATTTCTTTTTTAATCACCAAGTACATATAGAAATGTAGCACAGTATTTTTTCAATAATGCAAAAATATGAAAAGCAACTGATAACATTTTTACGAGATGAGGCTAAAGAAGGGCAAATAAAATGTATTTCTATAATAACTATTTTACTATTATTTTATCTATTGTACTGTATTACTAAATTGAAAAAGCTAATAGGCCTCTCTGTTAGTATACATTCAAACCTGTGAACAAAAGCCTCCCTTTGGAAAGACAATGTGGCCTTTATTTGGAGGTCAAGTTTGTTTGGAATAATCAATGATGACTTAAACTTTTGTGAAAAATGGCCTTTACATGGATGTGGCTACTTGCATAGATTTGACTGTATATTGATGTGCCAAGGTAACTTTGTAATATCTCATCAAATGGGAGAACTTAATTAAGATGCTTTAACTTCATGTTTTTTGTTACTTTTTGATAAATTGTTACGATGCTTTGGTGAAATCTAAGTGAGTTCACATAAAATAGTCACTCACTGTCATGTTATCTTATCTTGTGCAGCAGTAAAGGACATGTGATGGTTAAATTGTAATAAGTTTGTAATAATTTCTAACACCAATATTTACTCCAAATAACCTTTCATGAAAAAAAATGTGTAATAACAGAAAATGTTTTTGTTAAGCTTGATTACAATTTTACCATCACAGGCCTGCTTCTATACTGCCTGTGGTGTTACTTGACCTGAACAGATAGGATAGAACTCAGGCAGTGGGATAATTGGTAAAAAAACTCACTCGTATCTATTTAAAAAAAAAAAAAAAACATTTGTAAAATTGTGAAGTATGTTTCTGACATCGCCAAATATTTTCATACTTCAGATTTTTTAGTACGGTAAGAAACTAAAGGGTTATAAACAGAACATAGGGTCAGTTGGGTAAACTCACAGTTAGTGCTAAAGACAGGTAGTGTTCAATCACACAGTTTTACAAGAACAGTAACACCAACTGTCCTCCTCATATGACTGACTGTTGAAAAGGGGCGTAGAACTCGGACAAACAAATGTTCAAAATTCATAGTTAAAGAGATGATGAATCAGAGAAGCATGGAGAATAACATTGAACTTTTAGAAATTTATTGGTATGGACAATAATAGATTTCAATACAAGATTCAATGTAACTTGTACATATATATATATAGCACTACATATGATACCAAATACAATATTCATCTAACCATGGATCAACATATAACTCAAAGACGAAATAGATATTTATGTACATGAATACAAATTAACAGCCTCTCATTAATCATCTTGTCAAACAATAAAACTGAGGTTGAACAACAATAATATTATACAATACAGTAAATCAAACTGACATCATATTTTACAATATTTGATCAATTTTAGACAAAGATCATGAACCCGCTCACTAATTTTTAAAATACTGCCAGTGTTTTATAAATTTTAAGATAGAAGCTAGGAAATAGAAAAACAAATAAAAATGTATCAAAATAGAACCAGTGCTCCTGGGCAGAATAAAAAAAACTATTTGGATAGATTGAATATTAAATCCTTGGACAAACTAACGAAATATATCCCAAAAGCAGGATTCAGACTAAAACCCATTTACCCAGGCTTTCTTTTTTACTGTATATTTTCAAAATCTTATTATAAATCGAGCACAATGCATATTCGTATGGTGAGCACAATACATATTCGTAAGGTAGATTTATAGGTAACTGAGTACCAATGTTACACATGATAATGATTCTCAAATGACTTGAGCCCTAAAGTACCTAGGTCGCCAAGTGGACGTCACATAGTTGATAGTTTATAGAAAATGAGACTCAGACTTCAAGATAAGGAATCAGGAATTGAGACATTAAAACATGACTTGAGTTTATATTTTTTACCAGAATAAAATCTCTTAAAGTGCATTACGTTCACTCAAGGAAAATTTCATGCAAACATTCAAACCACAATTCATATTTTACATCTTGGTTTCCTCTGGACCAGACAAATTTAATTCCATTATTATAGACCAAATAACAGCATTCAAATGCTAAATTGAATTAAAATAACCTACCAGTAACACACAATTTTTCTTAACACAAGTTGAACCAAATCTAAGAACGTTACTTGAGTTCTAAGTCTTCATGCTATAAACCCACAATCTCAAAGCCTGGGCTAGAAAATTTCTATTCAATAAAACTCTCAAAATTATGTATTTGTATATTGTAGTACTACTATACATACAAAATGTCAATGACACGAAGCATAGTCCAGTTAGAAAATGTCTGACAGAAATGAAGAAAGATCACCTCATTCACTGGAGGCCACAGCTTTATTATGCACATTATCCGTGTAATTATCGATGTAGCCTAATGCTGCTTCAGGTCCATCATTAGCTTCACCTTGCAAAGTTTTCTCATAATCAGGATGCACTTTCTTTAAGTGCTTCTGGAAATTAGTCGGAGTTTTAAAAGTCTTTGAACAACACGGACACTGAATTTCACTGGTTTCTTTTTCTACTGAGTGGACATTCTTTTTGTGCCGCAGTAAACTAGCTTTTGTCTTTAAAGATTTGTTACAAATGTCACAAACAAAACTTTTATTGTCTTCATTTTCGACAGAAGCATCCACCTTTTCAGCTACAAGTTTTTCAGCAACAAATTTTTCAGCTGTAAACTCTGGTTCAATGTCGGGATCTTCACCAAGTTCTCCACAATTTTCATCATATTCTTCCTCTTCAGCATACTCCTCTCCTGCCATTTCCTGTGAGAAAATATCAATACTTAACATGGAGACACATTCAAAACCCACAGTATCCACAAATGCCAGTACAGCTCTTTGGAAAAGAGAAAACTCTTGAGAATCAACTTTAAATAATCAAGTTTAAATAATTATTTCAGCAAGCAGTTGAAAAAGTGCACATTTATTTTGGTTACAAGTTTGATTTGGATGAAGAGAACTATTAAAAAACAATTGTATCAAATAGTGTAACCTCTCCAAAGTAACTCTCTCTTGAGCAACAACCTCCCTTCAACAACAGCATGATTTTTTCCACTGCATGATTAACCATTAATTTAACCTCTCCACAGCAAATACATCTCAACAACAACATAATTTTGTAATTCCTAAAGGGTGTTACTTTCGAAAGCTTACATTGTACACTAAATACTCACTCAGCAATTCAAGCCAATTATTTCAAACATTTCGGCAAAAGCATGATGAATTAATTGAGATAGTTTTATTATACCCACCTCAAGGCCTTCTCCATACTCATTACCATCTTGCTCCACCGTCATCTCTTGCATCTCCTCTATATCTTCCTCATCTTCTTCCTCCTCATCATCATATGGTAATTCTTTCAGATGATTTTCATGATGTGATTTAATTTCCACCTTTCTTATGATCTTGTTACAAATTAAACACTTAGCCATAATAGGTCCAATCATTTGAAAGTTTTCAGCCAAGGGAGAAGATGCCTGTGCGTAAGGCTGTGGTATTTCACCAGTCTCTAACACTTTCCCCAGACCAGTCATCATGTTGGGTCCCTGTAACCTTTCATTAGCAGCTAACATCATTCTGTGTATCTGAGGATCAGTTTCTCCTTCTAATTCATCATACTCTTCACTATATTCACCTTCTTCATCATAATGCTCACCATAATCTTGTCCCAACATTTGACCTTCACCCATTTCGTATCCTTCCTGTAATCCAAAGCCCTGAGCAAATAATTCCCCTTCCTCATAACCTTCCATATTACCACTGTTTCTTAATTTCTGTAAACGGGCCGCTCTCAATGCATTTAATGTTGCTTTGTCTTCATCATCTAAATCATCCTCATTAAATTCATCATCTTCGTCATCATCCTCTTCATAATCAAGATCCATTTCTTCATCATCATTGTCAATATAAGGATCATGCATAAGTCCAGGTGGAGGCATAGCCATCCCTTCTTGTACAGAACATTTAGATGTAAGAACCCTTTGGCCAGACAGAGACTTCTGGCCCTTAGCATCTTTAGGATATTCTACAACCCAACTAAGTTTAGACGAAAGCTGACCCAGCTTAGCTTGGATCTCTCTGTCAGCCTCTGACATGTTCTCATAATGTTTTTGCTTTGTCATTCTGATAAGGGTCTCTGTATCAAGATTGTCAATATTGTCCAATCTGAAAAATAAATGTAAAATGAATAACATGTCTATTTATCATACATTAAGGAAGTGACTGATGTTGAAACTGTAAGTCTAAAAATCAGAAATATATTTTATAGGTCGGTTTGAAGTCCATCTAGAAGTTGAATTTCTTGTTGTAGTTAGAAGATGCCATAATGAAATGTCCACATGTTATGATCGTGAAGGAGCTGTTTTGAATGGACAAGCCTGACACATTTACCAGTTGAAAGAACCATCGCCAAAATCAGACTTTGACTTACTTGTCCGTTTTGTCAGATGCATTTCTCAACTTGTCCGTATGATATTCATATTCATTCACATCTGTCGTATCTTTGCTTTTTCGTGGCGAAAATGTAACAATGCAAAAACACGACAAAGTCGACTTTTTCGCATTATTGCATTTTCCCGTTCCGGTTGTACAAGAGCATGCGCACCGACTTTTATAAGGTTTATGTAAACTACCTGCGCATGCGTAACCGGAACGCAAAGATGCCAAAATGCAACAATGCGAAAATGTGACAATGCGAAAAGATCGACTTTGTCATGTTTTTGCATTCTTGCATTTTCGCCACGAAAAAGCCAAGATACGACAGATGTAAGGCGAAGACACGACATATTTTTGGTGTCGTATTTTCGCTTTTTCGCCAAGACAATGCGAAAATGCAACAATGCAAAGATACGACGAAGTCAACTTTGTCGTATTTTCGCTTTGTTGTGGCGAAAAAGTGAAAATACGACATGGCATAAATCAGCCACCATAAGTTCTGGAGATTTTCATTTGTGCGTAAAAGCTGCGGGACAACCTGGGCAATACGGACAATTGATTTTGGCGTCCTTGATTATTAAATCTAAAGACAAACATTTAAGTTATGACATGACATGTATTTTTTGGCCTCTGACAGGAAGCAGCAATCTATCAGTTGAAGAGGACCTTGCCAAAATTTTCTCACAAGAACTACGCAATTTATGTAAATTACCCCTTGGGCTTTTTAATCTGTGGAAATCTGCAGAAAAATCACAAATGCAGGTCCCTGTATACACAGTACCTACCATTAAACAAACTAATATGGTACAGGTTAGAGTTGTTGATATATGATTGGTTTGAACTGTAATTTATATATAAGTAATTAACAAGTTTCACTCCATATTTCAGTAGTATCAAATAATCTAGGTTTTTGGACAATAAAATTTCTTCATTCATGTTAATTTCACTTTAATTAATTTTGAGGCTTGAGTTCTTGATCTATTTGTTAGTTTGCAATTCTAGGTACTTAAACCACAAATCGACAATAAAAGTAATTCAGGATACCTATTTTCACTAGTTGATGCACTTTGATCCGTTTCTTCTATTTTCTTGGTGACTCCTTCAGAGACCAACCTGTCTTTATCAGATGGGCCCTTATTTGTCCCCTTTTCAATAACAGTTTTAGCAGCCTGACTTGGCAGATTTTCTGCTTCCAGTTCACTTTTCATATCCAACACAAGTTCAGACTGACTAGAATTTTTCACATCACTTTTCAAAATGTTGATTTCAGGTTTTCGGTTAGTGTTCCCTTTCCCGCATGCACTTGTTGACTGGTTCACTATATTCTGTGAAATAGTGCCAGTCTGGGAGAACGTAGGTGACACGGCACAAGCAGCTGATAAACTGACTGTTTTGTTCAACTTACTGGTACCAGCACTTGCTTGTAATTGTTTTTGTTGAGACAAAAGAGGCTGAGAACCAGAGGGAATTTTGTTCTCTGTTTCCTCTTGTGATGATTTAGGACCTTTATATTTAGCCAAGATTTTCTGGAACTCGGCATCAGATAACCGTTCTTCAGTAAATCCACCAGATTTTGAGACAACTTTAGTAGTTTTTAGTTTATTTACATTAGCACTAGAAGATGGCTGTGAGAATGTTACATTAGAGGACACATTTGCAGCTGAATTGTCAAGAACACCTTTACCAGCTAATGGAGGAACTGTAACTTCAGTTTTTCTACGTTTCGACTCAGTGGTCTGGGTCTGAGAAAGTTGGCCTGATTCTAAAGGTCTTTTTTCAACCGTTTTAACCTGATTGTTCACACTCACTGACTTAATTTCTGCAGGTTTGTTAACTGTTTCTGTTTTCTTTGCTGCAGGATTATAGTTATTGTACAGGAAGGCAGGAATCTCAGGTTCCGCTGGAATGACAATACAGGTTAATATGAATAGCATTAAAACAATTACAGAGTATGTCATTTGATTTATCAAATAAATCTATCATAGAATATCAGAGAAATAACAGGGGGGATACTAGTGCAAAATAGAACACATTGAGCTATTGTTAGTCAAGCTCAGCATTCATATTTGATGCACAGGCTACTGGCGTGTGATAACAGCAAAATAAAGTTAAAACAAAAAATAAAAAAAATTTCACCATATATATATATATTATAGAGTAAAGGTATAGAACTCCTGGGCTCAGAAATCAACTGACTGATTTGTCGGCGGTCCCTATTTGACAAATCCCTATTTGACTTTTATTTTATTTTTAGTGACCTTGACTTGACTGACCCAAAATACAACTATGCTATATTTTCATTCAAGGATTCTACATACCAACTTTAGTCAAAATTGGTCAATCCAAACTTAAGTTACTGACCAGAAAACACCTGTTTAATACCCGTCCACATTTGGCATTCTTATAACCAGGTTTCATTTTGTGAAAACCTGGTTAAAAAACAACCAGGGACATTATTCTTGCATTTATTTACAGCCATAACAAATATTTTGTTTTTTCCTAAGTAAAAAGAAAAAGCGAACAATCCACTGTACCAGGGATGGTTCCTTGTCCAACAGGCTCTTTCTGAGAAGTATGTGATCCAGCAACCACAGAACCTATAATAGAGAAAATTACATCGATTCAATTAATTCAACCATCACATGATTTTCAACACTGTGTTGTTTTTTTACCTTTAGGGGAAAGGTGGAGGGGCCCTGAAGAGGAAAAATGTATCTTGAAGGGAAAATGGGAAACAATAACATGACATTGAATATACCTTCCATCCAACATCAAGGTTATTATAACAACCTTGAAGGCTACAGTCAGAGAACTGTCCAATAGGCCAATTAAATGATCCTTAATATCAACAAAAAAAATGTTTTTAAGAAAAATGAATTTCTACTGAAGGGAATTTTTTATGAATAAAGTGGAAAAAACATACTTTTCAGACATGGCAATGGGGCTGAATTTCTGAAATCAGTCCCCCAAAAAACACACTGTAATATAACTAGATGATGTCAAATACAATGTAACTGAAAGGTATCACTGTCGATGTGTAAGATGAAAACCTTTATTTGACATCTTTTTATACATGGACATTTTTAGCTTTCTTGTGACTTTTGTCCCTAATTACACATTCTCTGAAATGGTTCCAGTTCAAACCCATAATGTACATTCTCCTCACAATAATAAGCATATATAAACTAAATTTGACAACATATCAACATAATTATAAATAAATAAGTCTCCAAAATCGCTTCAACTCCCAGCCATGCTTTCAATTTTCACAAGACCATAGCAATAAAGTATTAAGTAACAAACCTTGATAAATTTTTAAATATCAAATACTATAAGAATATCCACCCTACCTGTAATGAAGTTCAGAAATTTATTTTTCATATTTCCGATATCTAATGTATTGACAAAGTTGCGTGCTTTTGGTGATGCAAGATGACCAGTACTAAGTTGTGAAGCACTTGCAGTCAACAATACAGTTTCTTCACCAGTGGCTGACAATCTTTCCAACTAGAAAATAAACAGATTCAACACATTCATAATCAAAGCAACTTTGTACGTAAATTTCCAACATACTACTGAGTAAGTGGTTAAGTTCACATCATGGAGCCCGCCTGGCTAGCTCAGTGGTTAGAGCGTTTATCTACTGATCAAGAGGTTGTGAATTCGAACCCTGGGCAAGGCTCACACTGTTCGTAAAAAATTCACTGAAGATATTACATCCTACGTTAAACTGTCCTCCACATCTAAAATATACCTTGACAGCTTACGGATAGACTGTGGTTAGTACTGGTTAAGGCAAAGCTGGTTAAAGAGAACTGCCCGCCACAATATGACTGAAATAATGTTGAAAATGGCATTAAACCCTGAAACAAACAAACAATCACATCATGGAAAGGCCTGCATTTTTTGCATATATATATGTCCTTTTTTCTCTAATATTTCTGCTAGCAAAAATTACTGACCACACAAATGGTGCTTTGTTCTTTATCTACAACAATGTTTAGTACTTTATGTTTGCAATTTCCATGAGGACTTGTGTGGATATTACTACTGTCAGTCTGTACCATAAAACTGTTTTGCACGAACAACTATTATAATAACGTTTTTTTGTTTTTTTTTATTCTATTTTACCTAATTCATAACATATTTGGTATATAATTACAAACAGTGTCTATGTAACTTATGATGAAATGTTTTTATTTTCCTTTCCAATTCTGTGTTTATATACTAAATGTTTTTCATATAAATAGTATAAGTGACTGATAAGCCTTGTCAGGCTGAGTTTTGCAAAATATTTATGTATTATGTAGCTTTGTGTATTTCTTTATTATGCCTGTCATAATATATATGTATATATAATGAAAAATAACTAAAATTCCATAGGTATTATTATATGATTCAATAGCCGACCGGTTTCGTCATTGACTCATCAGGGCATTAATAATAAAATGGCGTCAAAATGTAACTACGTAAATTTTTTTCTTTAATGCCCTGATGAGTCAATGACGAAACCTGTCGACTATTGAATTATATAATAATACTTATGGAATGTTAGTTATTTTTCATTATATATACATATATAATTATATGAACGCAAAATGCATATACAATGTAGTTCATTAGTTACAGATTCTCGAAGATTGTAATTAAATCCATTTTTACAGTAAATTAAGAAGACAACAAATTATTACCACCATTCTGAAGAAAAGAAATTATGAACAATCTGATTAGATTCAACAGTTGCAATGTACTAGAGCCATCCTTCGTGTTAAGTCAAAGCTCAAAACTATGACTCGGACCCTTGAAACAGGACAAAAAAAACACAGGGAAGAAAATTAAGTTAAATACTAGTTAAGCAATCCTGTATTTAACAAAGAACTTTATAATCGAACTCCAAGACCATCAAAATGCTTGTTTGCTGTAACGTGACCCAGAAAATTTTCAGAGGGTAAGTAGGTAGGAATCTTTTACTATTTTTTTTATATTTAACCCAAAATACATGTCAGAATGCTATTTTTAATAAAAAATAAAAATCCTGGGAGGCCAAAAAAAGTCTGGAAGGGGCTTTTTTGGTGGGTAGGTAGCGTTATGGCAAACAAAAAGGATGGCCCAATGAGACAAAATATACACACCAATGACTGTATTTCACACTTGATAACAACTTTAAGAGCTGTCTGAAACTCTTCAGAGTCCCAGTCTTCTTCATACAACTCTGCTTGCTCCATGTCTCTGGTTGATACAGCTGAAATTATAATAGATTCATGTATCACTGTACAGCTATTAGTGCAATAAGGTCATAATTATATAACTTAATCTTTGACTCATGTTTGAGACACATAAATATTACACACATTTATCAATATTACTTTTTCTTTATGAAATGATTATAAATACTACTGGTATTATAAACAAATTCCAAGCAAGTTATCCCCAGAGCTCTCAGCTTAATGCACTCACTTCCAAGACTGTTAATAAACAACTGACGTCTGTTTTATACATAATTGTAATGTATGGAGGTTTTTTCTATTTAAAGGACTAGTAAACCTCTGTCCATGAGGACTCAACCACCATGCTGTCAACATTGATTAGGTCATTGACACAGAAATCAGCTTTAATGCTTATATCCATAAAGATAATATAAAGAAAAATTCATACCCCAAAAAATAATAAAATTTCAAAGTTAATGTAGACATGTCAGCATACAGGCTTGCCTAATTAAATGGCTACACATGGAAGACCTAATTTATTTCTATTTATCTGTTGTTTAATTAATGACCCATAAAAAATTTTGACAGCTAGGGTGATTTCAGAGTAGCCCAAGAGAAAGGGGAGATAAGATACAGGACAATCGGGAATTACATCCCTACTCCTAAGAATAGTATAAACAAAATCCTGGTTCTTTATCGTACCCATTGTATTATGATACTATCAAGTACTGGCACATGCCATGCCCCAAATTCCTGTCGTTTTCTAGACAGTACAGTACTTTGCTCAATTTTCTAGATACAGAACTTGGATGGGGACATTGAAAGAGCATCCCTGAGAAATTCTAAAGCCATAGCCAAGAATCAAAGTTTCAAACCCACAACCTTTCGTTGAGTATCCTAGCACATTACCACTAGAGAGTCCTGAAGACCTATATAAATGTGTGTAGTAAATATGTGATCATGTCAAAACAAATTTTAATTTTGGGGTTCAACATCATCAAAATATAAGTGCACCTACCATAGCTACAGCTGATCTGAAAAGAGTCTGTTACAGTAACTTAAAACTGTAAATTGAGTAAATATGGGCCAAAATAGTGAACATCTGATTAAAATCAATTTCATAATTCTCCAGTTTATTTACTTAAAATGTGACATTTATAGACAGCATGATCATCATTCAGCTATTTGATAATTATCCCCAAATAATATATTATAAATCTGAATACAGACTTACTGTACATTATTCTCCAAATCCCCCCCCCCCCTTAAAATTTTACCACTGCGCAGTGTCTTTTTCTAAGGTATTTATAAGGCAACTTTTCAAACAAGACATAGGTTTTAGCAATGAAAAGATAACTTTTCAATCTAACTTATATTCCATGCAGGACCAGATACAAAAAGTAACAAATGTACACTGTATTACATGAGTGATAATCATGGATTTCTGGGGAAAACAAACTAATAACGTAATGAATGTACAATTGCAAGCTTACTGCACATCTCATGTGAATACACTTTGCTGAGTTACACAGACGCATTTAGAAGATAAATCATACATGGCCACAATATTGTTCTATTTTCAATTCAAAAGAAGACGCGTTTCCTCTCACAACAACACCTTACTCTGCATTTATCGTCGACAATGTAGCAATAAATGGCGGGCTTGGAAAACCATGCAATACTTTAAAATCTAAATTGCTTTATTACCTTATGAAAACTGCTGTCGCGCGATATTTAGAACAGAAAACAAGCAACAACAATCAAAATATTTTCCTAATTGTAGATTGGATTGTACGCCATTTTCCACTCGAAGACGTGAGAGTAACAACAAGGGAGGTAACTCATAGAATGAGGCCCATCACGGGGTAAACCAAAGCACGAGTCAACAGGAACCAGCTTAAGTCACGGGGCGCTCGAGGTTGAGTCAGCAGCCGTGGGTATCCGACGATGGTCTTTGATAGTTATTGAACACATACATGAATTTAGAAAGACGGATATTATTCAATGCGCATCATGCATAATAATTATTATAAATTGATCAATATAATTTATAGTCGGTTAAAAAGCTCATATAAAAGAGCTTATATGTTGTATTATTATATCCTCTTGCCAACTTTAGATAAAATTTACTTACTTACTTACTTGGACCTGACTGTTAGCTAGTCCAATTAACGTGCAAGCAAAGACCTATATACATATATATAGTATAGTATCGATTATCCTATGTTACGACATTTATACTCAGTTCATGGACAGTAACTGTTATTAATTGCTTTTACCACTCGTATATTTGGAAAATAACGTACTGAATGCTACTTGAAAAACAGTACACTGAATGCACATTATATACACAATTGTCTACTCTAATTGCATGATCTCATTTAAAATTGGTTGAACATTTTATCAATCATGTACCATTCAGTTTACTATGCATGTGTCATTCAATGTAACATTTGTGTGTAATGTACCATTCAATTTATTATATGTGTGCAATGTACCATTCAATATACCAATTGCGTGCCAAGTAGCATTCAGCTGCATACTATTTCAGTGTCATGTAGCATCTAATTGAACCATTTGTATGTAGTGTACCATTCAGTATACTATTTGTGTGTAATGTACCATTCAATATATCATTTGTGTGTCATGTACAATTCAATGTACCATTGAATTTTGTGTGTCGTGTACCAAATTGAATCAACATACTATTTGCGAATCATGTACCATTGATATCTTGCGTTCTAACAACGGTAATTCAATGAAGTTAGAAAATAATATGCTTACTCTAAGCTAGATAATACACAATACATTGATGTTGCACAATGTGTGAGGAATTGTTGTGCTCTAAGCATATATTTGATTAATGTATGATGTAAATGCAGAAATAATGAATCAATTAATTGATATCTTAAAAGAATGACTTGATTTGTAATTCAATGTCATTATTCAAAGATCCCGAATAGCAGCTCATGATGAAATCTGGAAGAATTAACTCTAAGCAGTGAGGAGCTAGTGATTAGTAGTCAGAGACCTCAACCATGGACCATGGAGGTCCTTGGAGGCATTCAAAACACATCAATGTCGTGTCATGGAAATCAGTATGTGCACAGTGACACACCAGTTTTGGGTACATGTCCGTGACCATATTTGAAGATGTACACATGATTATTAAGGTTAAAATTTTACCCTTCATCACAAAATGCCAGCTTAATAATGAAAGATAATACATCAAGTATAAAATGGCACAAAAACGTTTATTGATGTTTATTATTGCATATAATGTATTTACACACAAATATCAGCATGCATCAAAACAAACCAAGACAAAACATAACTAAGATAACAAATGAACACATATATAGCCACCTCCGAATGTAGGTCACTCTGTAAGGAAAGGTCTTTCTTTTAAAATCTGTCATTGAATAATTAGAACAAAATGACCTCTGAATAAAGGCCATCTGGCCAATTTGTCTTTACAAAGGATGGCCTTTGTTCACAGGTTTGACTATAGGTAACTTTGATTACTTTTCATACACTCTCTGAGACAGCAACATCATACTAATGATTCAGTTGAATAATATATCCACTTAATAACTCACGAAGGGGCCAAAGAGAAAACACTAGCGGCAAGTTTCCGACCATAGCTTATCTGCTGTGAGGACAGTCATACAATATCATCCTACCTTCAAAAACAGCATGATTTTTTCCCACTTCAGGATTTAACTTTTAATTTAACCTCACTAGAGCGGCAACAACATAATTCTGCTACTCCCAAAGGGCGTTGGTTTTGAAGATGTTACACTGTAGTTAAACTTACTATACTCAGCCATCAGTGAACTTTTATCACTAATACATTTCTTAGAATTACTGATTATTATATTTAAATTTGGAAAGTTCAGGATAAATGCTGTATTCAAGTTTTGTTTTTACAGATCTTTGATCACTATGAACACT
Source organism: Lutraria lutraria (assembly GCA_964023205.1). Classification (NCBI taxonomy): domain Eukaryota; kingdom Metazoa; phylum Mollusca; class Bivalvia; order Venerida; family Mactridae; genus Lutraria; species Lutraria lutraria. Next base: position 22,647,239 of record OZ026841.1, read on the forward strand.
TTAAAAAGATAACATACACTACATGTTAAAATGTTACCATTGAATTATTAGCACATATATAAATTATTGCACATTAGGTAAAAATGGAAAATCGTATATCAATAATCATACAATGACCATTTTGTGACAAGAAATTATAATGTTTTTATCAGAAAATATCTTCTAGATGAGACATGTCAGGAGACTCTTCATAATGATGTCCTCGTTGTCTCTTCTTCAGAGTCCTGGATAAAGTCTTCTCTTGTTCAGTTGCCGTCGGCAATACTTCAGAGTGGTTCATTCTATCTTCTTCATTGTTTGAATGAAGAGTTCTACGTTTGTGTGGAGACACTTGAAGAGTTTGCTCACGTTCTTCTCTGAAAATTGTAAAATAATTTTCAATTATATACAGTAAATGTGAAAATACAACGAAACAGTTTTCCATATAATCAGGTTGTAAATGCCAGAGGTTCACATAATTAAATTATATCAGACACACATACTTTATTAACATAGTAATATAGATCTATAATGCATCACCATGCAGCCTATCATAACCAGACATAAAAATTCCCAGTAATTTGTTCCAATGTAAAGAGTAAACTAGAGGTGGGAGACAATTAACACTGAAACAATTGCTGTTGGTCAAACTCAGGTGTTCCAATAAATGTCACCTGGATAGCAATTTCCTGTTATTGATCAGACAAAGTTTTTTGTGTTGAAGGTCATTGCGACCTGTTGTTCTCAAAATTAATAGTTGCCATCAATATCATGTCTGAGAACCATAGCTAAAATGTGTTGAAGGTCACTGTGACTTTGACCACTGACCTAATGAACTATAAAATGGTAATCTAAATGTGATGATCAACCTCACTACGAGGTCTGAAGGTCATAAGCCAAATCATTCTCTGGTTAATGGTCTAACAAGGTATGGTTACGGCCTGACCGACATGTGAAAAGCAATATATCCCTCTTTCGAAAGAGGGCATCAATGTATTCTCAAAATGTTATGGAGAAAGAAAACGGTTTCATTCAGTCTTCTAACCTTCAACCTCTGTATCAGCAGTACTTTGCCCAACTAACTTAACTGACTTGATTGGTTACAAGGCAAAGAGAAGTTTAGCTCTCAAAGAAAAACATAGATTTACAAACCTAACTCTTTTTCTTGGAGATCTTTTTGGTGCAACATTTGTTGATGATAACTCATCTAAAACATCAGCAACCATTTCCTCCACTTGTACATCTTCATCCATCTTTACTTTACTATCACTTTCTTCCACCATAAAATCATCTACACTTTTGTCATCAGTCTGAGCACTTAAGTCACTTGAAGCATTTTCATTAACCAATTCAGATTCTACACTATTACAATAATCAGATTCCAGCTCTATTTTTGGACATAAATTGGCTTTTTTGCTATTATTTCTACTGTCTAGCACCTTGTCATGATCAGTTGTTTTGTAAGTATGAAATTCTGATTTTCTGTGTTTGATAGTTTCATCAGCCTTCTTGTTTAAGAAATGTTCAACGAGATCAGTTTTGCCTCCCTGTAATGCAAAATTTAAGCATATATGTCTATTGTCAACAATTATAATAATCTACATTCTATGAATTTATAGGTTATCATACCCTGTACCTACAAAGAAAACTGCCTGTGATAATTTTAACACATGTAGTTCAAATTATATTAGTTGCTTTTTATGTATGGGTTTAATGTACCACAAACAGCCAGCGTCATTTGATGACTTCCAGTTATAACAGTGGAGGAAGGTCTCAGGCATACACCTGGGTAGAAACACTGACACTCTGTAATGTAGCTGTACAACTTCCCCACATTATCACTTTGGTCAGGAGTGGGATTCAAATTACAACAGAGAGGGGTTAGTGACTGACCCCTAAATTGCAGGGCTCGACATTAACACTGGTCTGCTGGTCCAAGACCAGTGGTTTTTGTGCAGGACCATTAACTCATGAAATTTGAATGGTCCAATGAATAATTTTTTTACAGTAAATACACAAATAACATATTAATAGGCCACCATGAAAGATAAGTTAGTGCCCAGCCCTGAATTGTAGCAAGTTTATACAATTAATCAAAGAAAGTCATTCCAATTTAGCCAACTGACTTCAAACATAATATGAAAATCAGTCAGAAAATTAGTTGAATGTTCATTTATGCTAACAATATCAGTAGAAGAAAGAGAAACACCACTTACTTGTTTGAGGACTTCACATGCTACTTCCAACAATTCTTTGTCAGTCATTACATAGACAGTTTTTCTGCAGAGAAAATGTTATGAATATTGAAAATTAAATGTAACCATTATAAACAATGTTAAGATAGGGGTCCAATTGGGGTTTTCTTGAGTAAAGCTATGTCTCTTTAATTTAGCTTATTAAAATTTTTTTAATATCATCTTTCATTGAAACCAGTTTAGCAAGGTGTATCATAGGATAGAATTACCCATGGCATCTTCTTTCAAATGGTACTATTTTTATTAGTATATGATTTAAAAAAAATATATTTTTTTGTAGACTGGACAAAACTTTTGTCCATAAGAGTATTATAAGACTTCATTTCTTAAAAAATTGAAGAGACACCAAATTACAAATGGATTCTTGAATCAGATGAAAGATTTTGAAATGTTTTAAAATAAGAATTTACATTGTAAATTCAAACCTGTTTAAGTGACCACCTAAATATTAAGACAATCTCTTTAGAGCAACCACTCATCAGCCAACTGTTTTTTTGATATGTCCATTATAATTCAACTTGATAATAAGATCACCTCAGTACTAAGAAATATTTTGTAAGGTTCCAATATGGTCTTAATAGCGAGGTTTTACCTTATATTGTACAGTCAAACAGGTAAACAAAGGGGAAGACATACTGTGGCTTCAATGGTCAGGTGGCCTTTATTCTGAGGTTATTTTGTTCTCAATAATCGATGTTGGTTTTAAAGAGTGGCCTGTATTCTCAAGAAGTGGCCATTAATCTTGGTGGCCATTAACACAGGTTTAACTGTATTATAAAAAGAACAAGATGTGTTTCAAAACACAATGCCCCCCCCAGGGTGACCTTGATCTTTTACCTAATGCACAGGTCCTGAAGAGGTTGTCATGAGGAATCAACAAATTTATGAAGTTTGATAATTGTACATGGAAGTGTCTTGATTTTATAGCCAAGGTTATAGTTTGGTTCAAACAAGCAGACAAACAGACAAACAAACAGTCAGGTCAAAAACAATATGCCCCAATCTATTGATACAGTGGCAAAAGATATCCACAAACCTTATTTTAGGTGGGATAGATGAATCTGATGAACTAGACCTCTCCAGAGAAACTGATGATTTTCTGTGTTCTTGTTTTAACATCCATTTAGGAAGATCTTTGGATTTAGATTCTATTGATGGTTTATTGGACACTTTCATAGACACATTTCCAGAACTTTTGATTGACTTTGATGAGGACTTCATTGGTTTATGGGGTGAAAATTTGGTTCCTGGTTCTCCCACCTTGGTAGCCGACTCCTTATATAAGTTATTATATCTGTAAAAAGCAGACAACTATAAAGATCTATGCATTTTATTTATTCCAGAAGTATAACATATTTCCAAGTAAACGAAAACAATTATAATCTTATGTCTAATAGGAATAGTTATCTAAGCAGAAGATTAGTAATGTTTCTCTATCAAGCTTTTAAAGTCAAAGAAAAATGTACTAATTCCTTTTCAAATATTATGTAATAAGGTAAGAGAGCACAATATATGCCAGTCCAAATTAAACCATTGAAATAATAGAACATGCAAGTTCTATATCATCATTTTTTGCTAAATTCACAAGTCCCATTTTGAGACGTGTCTCCGAAACAAACACTGAAGGTTCTGAAGTCCTTTAGAAAACTTACAGAGTTACTGAGCATCTTGTATAAAAAACTTACCTTTCCAGCACTTGTTCATCATAAGAAAACAAATATTCAGATCTACCATGAGCTATCTGTTGCTGTCTACAACCCTCAGATAATACAGACTGTTTATATAATGGTACAGATGCTACATCATTGTCCAATCTTTGTGATAGAAGTTTCATGGTTTGAAGCATATCTTGTATAACATGAGTACCAGCTGATTGACTGGTTGACACCTATACAAACATAAAATGATTATTATATAAATTACATGATTTGTTTGTTTCTGGTTACCTGACCAACCCTAATTTTTCCTACTACCTTTTTACTGGACTTTTATTATGCCAGAGGAACAGAATATCAACTTTCTCACTTTTATATCTTACCACAGAGCCCCCCCAACATCCCCCAAAAAAGCCCCAACCTACCAAACCCGTTTCTTAAAGCATGTAACCAGTAGCGAACATATTTTATTCATTTCTTGGACCAATAAAAATTAATTGTTCTATGCAATTGAAAACATTGTTCATCCCAATTGCTTCAGTACAAATATTCTGACCAAGTTTCATACAGTTAGAAAATGTAGACTTAAAACAGTCTCCAATACTTTATATAATACTGTAATATTATACCAGTCAGACATTCTATCTTAACTTCATTTGCATTTGTCCATGTTGTGATTGACACAATCTAGATCTAAAAATCTCAAAATACTCATCTTATATATTCCGAGCACAAGTGATCTTAAACTTGTTTTGAATCAAGATAACAATATGTTAACAAAATTAGACCGTGAATTAGTGTACAATCAGATAGAAATGTTCTAAAGGACTTCCATGGTCCAGTTGTTAACAGTCACTATCCCTGCCTTACAGCTGCTGTGAGTTCAAAATTCATCACAAATCAGAAAAAAAAACAGAAATGAGGAAGCTATCAAGCTGGCTTACAGAAAACTGGTGGTGCTGCCTGGGCATGCACCTGGAGTTCTTCTTTCCCCCATTTATTCATTTAAGGTAAAAAGTCAACAAATAAACCATCTGTTGATTAGATGTTTATCCTAGAGGAAACAGAAAAATAGAGTCCTTTATAAAATCTTGAATATTTTATGTAATTTCTTACAATGACATACCAGTTCAGGATGTTCAATCAATCTTGATCCCTGAAAATATTTGATTAAAAGATAAATAAGCTCTTTTCATGGAATGCTCAAAGGCAAGTTTTTATTCGTACATGTATGCTATGATATCACAACTACCAGGTATTTATCAATAGATTGGTGGTACATATTGCAAGTTAACACAATGATAGAACAACAAATGATTAATAACAGTAAACAAAATACAGTCAAGCCTTTGTTAGTGCCTTAGTGGCCACCTTCAAATAAAAGCCACACTGTGAATAGAGGCCATTCTTAAAAACTGTCCTTGATTATTTAGAACAAAATGACCTCCAAATAAAAGCCACCTATCAATAAAGGTCACATTATAACTTACACAAGGGTGATCTTAGTTCACAGGTTTGACTGTAATTGAGGACACAATTTTATACAGATTTGTTTGGAATGAGCACATGTTGGAATGCTGCCTTGTTTTTGGTTTTACACTAAGCTAAGAACAAAATAATTTGTATGTTTTTTATAAATGGGTTTATCATCATTTTTCAACAATATTTCAGTTATACAAGGCGATTAGTTCACCTTATTAGTTTTCCTGGACTGTATTCTAACCAGTACAAACTTATCCTTCCTAATGGAGCCAGCAACTTCTCCACATAAGGTGAAAAATCAACAGCTTACTGCTTAGTCAAATTTTCATTGAACGCTACGACCTACTGCAACCGGTTAATCAAAGCCGGATCAACCATGGTCACAGAAAGATAGCCTTTAAAAGTGAATTGTACAGAACACATCTGACTTAAGTACAGTCGTTTACCTTCATATGTCTTACAGATGCAGCCTCTGCCATTTTCATGTGAACTGTAGAATTGTACATATACAATGTCCTCTGAAAATAACAATTATGCATATTCAGAATTTCTTTATTGAATAAAATAATACTCAGTCTTAAGTTCTTTATTTGATGGAATAATATTTATACTCAATGTTAAATTTCTTCACTAAATAAAACATGTTTTTACATACCTACCATACTGAATTTTTTCAAAGTAAATAACATTCAAATTATTGCCAAAAACCTTAACCCAACTTGCTACCATTGTGACTATTTTCCATCCTGAGAAATGACATTTTTCCAGGTGACCATGCAAACAACAAAATCAATCTTCACAAAAAAAACTTATTAAGCACTGGACTTTCGGTCCAGTGAAATGCAATTTTTACTGCACCATATGCTCCATGATTACCAACTCACCTTTGAGTGTAGATTGAGACAATGTCTTTGTTGAAGAAATGCTAAAATGCCTGGTTTCGGTGGAAGGATGTAAGATCCAGCAATCTTTGGCTCACTTATATGGAACACATACACCGGGATACTGGTAAACTATGCAAAAAATACAAAAACATGGATAACATTAACAGAGTGCGGTACTTTCTACACAGCATGAGAACGACTAGCAATAATATTTGTAAACTACATTGAGAACATGTAATCTCTGAACTTCACAACCGTGCAGAACATGTGACACTATCATCACTATAGACCCTGTACTAAGTACTGGGTGTAAACTCAATAATCATCAAGTTTACTATTTTAATCTCTGAACAACATGATAATTATAAGACCAGACACCCTGAGTTCACAGCCACCAATCTCAACTCTCGTCTACTGGCTCATACAGAATCAAAAAAAAGAAGAATAACTACAGCGTCACAATTACGTGACTTCCCAAAAACAGTTACCAGTCTTAGGTAGATAGATAAAGTATCCATCAAGGCATTAAAAACTTCTTCTTTAAAGAGGCCTGAAGAGAGGTATATCCACTGCCTCACTTTTATAACCTTTCTGCACACTTTCAAGCATAAACAAATCCAAAAACATCATTTCTGTACCAACCCTATTCTTAATGAGCATATAACCAGAAAAGAACATTTTTTTACACCTTACATGATTATCAGGCACACCATTACTGCCATACTGGTAGTGGTACAAACACAGAACTGTACAAACTTATCAAATAATCAAATCATATAAAAGAGTAAAACACAGTATCATTGAAATTCTCCAAATGACATTATTATATATACCAGTAAGTGAATGACATTATAAAAAGACATTTTCCAGTAATATATGGTACATCCTGTAATAAAATGTAATTACCAGCTTCATTGCAGTTTATGATGAACAATAATTTACTATCAATAATGGCATGCAGTGACTTTTTTCTGTGGTTTTTAACATTGCACTAACAGTCAGGATCATAACTTTTCCATCTTTAGTAGTTGAGGAAGGTCCCAGGCTTAAATCTATGTAGATCTAATAACCTTCCTTAAGCTACATTTGGACAGCTTCCTCACATGTGACATATGGTACCCAGAGGGATTTGAACTCCCAGAGATTAGGGGCTAGAGATTACTATTCAGGGACCATAACCACACAACCATGGAGACCCCTATATACAGTGACTAATACTTACCTTTCTAATAAACTTTTTCATGACTTCATCAATTTCCTTCTGTTCCAAATGTCTTTTTGATTCACCTGTAAAATAACAAAATGCTGAAGTATTAGAATATAGCATAAATTTAATGAAATATTTACATCCAAAGGCATTTTAACACAATTATTTCATATTCTAACTACATGTATGATATTGTTCTATGGTTGAATTAGTAATACAATTACAGAGGATGATCCAAAAGGGATGGACACTATGATGATCCTGAACTACAACAAAGCAGTAAAAAATTTCCCCACCTCTGAGGAAAGCCTGGGCTTTGGTCAACTGGTCTAGATGTGAAAACTGAAGAAAATGAAAGTATACAGCAATCAAACTTTTACTCCAAAGTCTTCAGGATAGCCGCAATCTAATTCTAACTTTTAGTATGAATTATCAATAGGCAGGGTTGATTTCATTTGTACATAGATAGGTATTTTACCTGTATAAATGTTGTAGCCATCACAAATCACTATAATTCTACCAGCTGTGTTTGTGTCAGACCACAGCTGACAAATCTTTAATAGTCCAGGAAAGTTTGAATAGTCACAGATCAACTCCCACTGTATAAACAATGCAGAAACTTCAAACTGAAAGCAAATAATTGAAATTCTAAGCATGAAATAAGGTGTAAAAAACAAGACTTAGATTCGACATAGTCTAACCTGTGTTAGCAGCCACCTTTGAATAAAGGCCACCCTGTTAATAAAGGTCATTGTTTTGAATACCATCACTGATTGTTTAGAACAAAATAATCTCTGAATGAAGGCCACTTGTCAATAAAGGTCACATTTTTTCTTTTAGCCTTCGTGTTTTTCAGTAAATTAAGGCAGAAAATATTACTTAACTGAAAATACTTAATTCACATACTTCTTTCAATATGATTATATCCTTGGCAAACATTTTTGTAAGGTTTTACTTGGATGCAAATGAGATATCATACTGCAGTAAAACATCAATTATCCAAAATCGCCCTAATATATAGAAAATAAGTGTTTATTTCACTTCAGATAAGCCATGAAATTCACTCAGATAACACATTTCAGATATTCAAGGTTATTTTACATTAAAACATACAGGGAAAATTGGGACTACTATTTTATTTAGGATTACACCAGATTTACAGATAATCCTCTGTAAAAAAATCTGAGTTCTGCTATATTCACCTTAAACACTGATCTTGTACAAATTCCAACAACATTTTCAATAATTTTCAAGCCTTCTTTTTCACACAGAGCCTCCACTGAAAAGTTAAATGATAGAGAAACTAATGGTAATAACTAACATGTTGCCAATCAAATAAGGGTGTCATATCTGCCATGCATTTTAAGCCTAGCATTTAGTGATGTAATTAATCAATTCCAGTTGATACACTTTATTAATGTAAGCTTAGACAGTTCTTTATACACAGATGCACAATTAATTATGCAATCAGGGGTCTTAGTATAAAGTGGTTATAATCACTAGCCCCTAACCACTTGAGTTTGAATCCAATCTGGGACTGGAGAAATTTTGCATGTGAGAAAGCTTTCCAGCTAGCTAATGGAAGGTCAGTGCTTCTACCCAGATGTACACCTTGGATCTTTCTCCACTGTTCTTCCTCTCTGGCTATTGGTGCAACATTAAACCACAGAGAGAAAAAATACAGCATTTCCAATATTTGACAGATTTACAATATAACATTACTCATACACAGAGTTTTCATTAATATTCAGTACAACAAATTTTCATATCAAAGAAACAGATTTGCCAGTGGGTCAAGGGGGGCGCTTGTTTAAATGTATTTACAAACTTTGAGGATTGTAACCAATTATTTGCAATTTTAACTGATACCTTTCATCGACAATCGGTTCTTAATGAAAATCCTGCATACTACAGTAAAACCCTGATTATCCGAAGTCGTCGGGACTGAAAAGTTACTTAGGTTAATCCGGGGTTTCGGATAAACCAGGGTAAGGGAAATATGAAAAGCGGAAAAAAAGATACTGAAACAAAAGTAGAATGCTCACCTATTCCAGGATGATAGGATATATCTGTGTTGGATTCACCCATGAACCATTTCTGGATCTGTGAGTCACACACAGGTATATTTGAAGTCAGATTATCCGAGTATTTAAGGGATTCTTCAGCTAGTCGTAGTTCTCTAGTCCAAAACAGCTGGTCACATCCATATCTAGGTAGTACACTAATGGCAACAAATGATAGCTGACCACACTTAAAGATTAAATGAAACAAGAGTAAGACAAATAACCAAACTAAATTATTACAATAATAGAATACAAGACAGGAAATAATAGTATCTGTGCTGGCAAGAAATCTGAACTCTAAATTGTTTTCTGTTTTGAAAAAGTCTGTCTACAACTACATCAACTTCCTCAGGTGATCATTACATAAAATTTTTGAACATGATAACTCAAAATACTCATCTATGATTGTCACATGAGTTCTCTTAAATAGCATTTAAGTATTATATGATATTATAAAAATCAACCGCAAACCTTCTTCTCCAAGAGTTTAACATATGACATTCGAGTTTTCTTACATTCATGTTTATCAACAATTGCAACTTTCCAACCCTGCAAAATAACAACAAAAACAAAATAAATCGATTTTTACTATAAACCTACTATAAAAGTACATGTACTAAAAAAATCAGTTTAACAGGCTGACTTCAAATATTTTGTCTAACTTAGAAGTATACTTTTCCTCAGAGCTAAATTTATCTGAAAAATAAAATAGGAACAAAAAATTTAAAGAAATTAGGACTTCATGATTGAATAACAAACTACATGTATGTACTAAAATAATAGACCAACAGTTTGGGGCGGCGAGACTTTTTTTATTTGGCCCTGACCCTTCTCAGGAGATGGCCTTTCTAAATGCATTGATGAAATCAGTCAACCAGAATGCTGAATAAATAGGCTACTAAAATAAATGTCTCACAAACCTCTTTTATCAATGCAACAATCTGGAAGCAAACATCACGGAATCCATAGGTTGGATTTTTCTGATAAATATCAGTTGGTCTGACAGCTACATGACTCTTTGATAGTTCTCTCTTGTAGTATGTGTGCTTACCCTAAAATGAATGACCTTTAGTGTCATTTAGATCTACATGTAGCTACAACAAGTAACTTGGCAAGCCTGTACTCATGTGCAAGACTAGCATTCTGAGTGCACAATCTGTCCAAATTGGACCTAACTTTTGAGGTCTTAACTTTAAGATAATACATTGTATAAATCTAAATAGCAATGTGAAAATGGCTCCTTGACACCTCAACTCATTGCAATATTGACCCATCCAGAGATAATTTTACCTGTATGTACGTCACGCAGCACTGACGCACATTATATACTGTGGATACATTGTTTATAATCATGCATGCAGATCCACAGGGAGACAAAAATTATAAATAACACTAGCTAGTAATGTAAACAGTTTGACACTAAGAAATAAAACAAGCAATATATCAATTGAACACAATCAAGGACTTATGATTTATTATACATGTATGATGTATGTATATTTTGTGTATAATATAACCTGCGACTTCCTGCTTGCAAGTCAGATGCTAGATACATTTTGTATCAACTGAGCTAATCGGGCTGGTGAATATCCCAGCCAATTAATTTACCTTCCTTTTTATTACTTGCGACAAACACAGGCTCTTTAGACTAACCAATGCTTCACCCTAGCTCTAGGATTCCAAGGCTACAATGTAGCTAGTCACACACTCTCAGCACCAAATGTAATAGGAGGAAAATTTTTAAATAATGTACTGGATGCGGGGCTCGAAACCTGCGACCTACTTGCTAGTCAGATGCTCTACCAACTGAGATAACTTGACTGGGGAATATCCAAGCCAATTTATAAATACAAATACAATATACCACACCACTACAACACAATACACAAAAAGTCAATAATGCATGTTGCTGTCATGTCTGTATCTTGTGCATCCTGTTGTACTCATAGCTTTCAACTGTAAAATGACCAATGCCTATCATATAAATCTGATATCTCAAATGCAGAACAATTTTGATAACCAGATAATATCAGTCTGTTAGAAAATAGTATTTCAGCAAGAGGGCCAAGATGGCCCTATATCGCTCACATGACAATCACTGCCCACTCATTAAAACTTTGTTTTGAACCAGTGACCTAGATTTTGACCCCCAGATGACCTATGTTCGAATTTGTCTTACATATTATTAAGACAACCCTTCTGACAAGGTTTGGTGGAAGATACATTCAATATTTGACATCTACAGTGTTAATAAGGTTTTCCTAAGATTTGACCTCATGACCTAGTGTTTGACCCTAGGTGACCCATATTTAAAATTATCAAGATCCAATTAAAACCATGACATTTAGAGCTTTTATATAGTTTTACCTAAGATTGGACCTGGTGACCAAGTTATTTACCCTGACTGATCCATGTTCAACATTGACCCACATATCATTGAGGCAAACATTCTGACAAGGTTTGGTGAAGATCCTATCAAAACTGTGACATCTACAGTGTTAACAAAGTTTTACTTAGATTTGACCTGGTGACCTAGTTATTGACCCCAGATTACCCATATTTGTACTTGGTCGTGATATCATTAACACAAACAATTTGACAAAGTTTGGTGAAGATCCAATAATAAAAGTTCTGTGAAATATACAGTGTTAACATGTTTTTTCATAAGATTTGACCTAGCGATGTAGTTTAATTTTGACCCCAGATGACCCATGTTCGAACTCGTCCAAGATATTTTAAAGACAAACATTCTGACAAGGTTTCATGATGATCCAATCAAAACATTGACTTCTAGAGTGATCACAAGGTTTTCCAGCAATTTGCCCTAGTGACCTAGTTTTTGACCGGAAATGACCCATTTCAAACTTGACCTACATATCATTGAAATAAAAAGTTTCATGAAGATCCAATCAAAACAGTGAACTAAGTGTTCACAAGATTTTCCCTTATTTAATTAGCTCTGGTGACCTCGTTTTTTCACAGGAGATTGAAATTTTATCCATATGTCACTTGCTACAACAAATCACTCATATCAGTATATATAATACACTTGTGTTTATATATAGCTTAATAGTGCGAGGCTATATCTTAACTTTATTCTGAGTCATAATATCAATCTCCTGTGGTTTTTTACCCCAAATGAAATGCCCCAATATCGAACTCGTCCAAGATTTTGTCGATATTAACATTCTGACCCAGTTTTGCGGCCCCTAGTGTTCACAAGGTAAAATTTGACGACGCCGGAAGAAGACTGATCACAAAAGCTCATCCTGTCACATTGTCACATGTGAGCTAATAATATCATGTTCGCGAAAACACATTACAAATACTTTGTCATAAAACATTTTTTTCCATTAGATCTAAATGATTAACATTTCACGAATACTTACAGCAAAATCTGGACCAAAAAATAAGTATACATTTGAGTTCTGTTGTTCCATCGTTCCGCAATCATTGTCCACAGGTAAACAATTTGTTATTTAAATTTTGTGTAAACAAACAAACACCATTTTAGTGATATAGTTTCTATTTATAGTAACAGATCGGCTATTTATAGAAACTCATTTCATGCCCTTTTCTCTGACCGTTGTATATGACCCTCACCTTACGTGTCAGTTTTTTCATAGGAGCCCATAAAAACACCCATTACTCCTCCATCTCCTTTTTCAAACAACATTAATTAATATATCAGGATCTCACAAACACTGATTAATACAATCGCTTTGTTATGAAAAGTCATACGTAGATAGTCGCATGTCATGTTTTCATACTGAATGGTTTCCACGTTGCGAACCACCGAATACAAACCCATCGGGAACCAGACTAAACCGTGCTTTATCCAGAGTTGCCGTTCGCAAACGTCACTTTTCATTTGTTATTAAAGGTGACACAGTTAATCTCTAAGTTAAATTTGCATTTAGAAAAATCAAAACGTGTTTGTTATATAACAATAGCATCCCTGATACAACTTACAAACTATGGATGTATTTTTAATGCAGTCGATCCGTTACATTTTCCTTGGTGACATACTTATACCTGACCCTAATTTAGTGATACCATGCCATTGAATTTATTAGTGTCTGGCCTATTATGAGAAATGGATTCCTGTATCACAGTTGAACGTGAAATTGACAAAGTCCTGACAAAATTTGGTGGTTTACACGATCATGCTGTTGACACTTTGGAAACATACATCAACACTCTTGAAAACCTGCGAAAGGAGTTAAATGAAGGTAAGATTCAGAAAGTTCTGATGGTGTGACCGTGTTGTTTTGTTATCGATAATGTAATTTGTAAACAAAGACAATTTATGGCATTTATGTTTTGTGATGAATGGTCATTCGTTTAGAGCCATGTTGTTTATTTCCCTTCCTTGGATACAATCCACCTAATGAGACTGTTTGTAACGAGGAGATACTTCTTCGACATGGCCCTGTCCCGCACAGTCTGAACTGTATCATAGTGTATTGACGGCTTGGAATTAGATGTGGCTAAAGTCGATACTGGTAATTACACACAACGTAAAATTTTAAGTTTAATATTTAAAATTTGACATTTAACACAGAATTTTTAAAGCACATTGATTCATGCAGATTATTGTTATTTCTGTCGATTTAAGTAAGTTGCATCACTGGAGCCTGTTATTCAATCAAAAAAAAAATTATACTCAATAAAAAATTACCTACGTATAGAAAAAAACAACAGGAGTGCAATGCCTCCCACTCCCCACCCACATCGCCGATACAAGAATCTCTATTAAACAGCGGTCAACACGTGAAATTCTAGTCTACATAGTTAAAGGCTATAAAAAGATAACAAATGCAGGTCCTACCCTTGACGTTTTCTCAGTTTTGCTTATCCTATTTCAATAAATCCAAGAGTTTCTCCAGTGGAGGAAAGCCATTGCGTGACGTCATCAGCCAGCCAAAGATACTGCTGCGGAGCGAAAGGTTTAAATATTAATTTTACTCCGCTAAAATGTATTTCAACATGCATTGCTTTCAAAATATTTTCTGATATTGGAAAATGAAAGATTCATTTTATTTGTTAATTTATTTCCATAAAAGAATTGTTATTAGAGATTTGGAAAAACCCAAGGGGAATTAACTATAAGATTTATTACATCATCCTGTTGATAAAATACAAGCGTTCTGTACGGAACGGTACGGTTACCCGGAGTTTATACATATTACACTTTACTCCGGAGCAGCATCTTTGACCCGCCTTATGACGTCACGCAATGGCTTGCCTCCGCTGGAGAAACTCTTGGATTTATTGAAATAGGATAAGCAAAACTGAGAAAACGTCAAGGGTAGGACCTGCATTTGTTACCTTTTTATAGCCTTTAACTATGTAGACCAAAATTTCACGTGTTGACCGCTGTTTATAGAGATTCTTGTATCGGCGATGTGGGTGGGGAGTGGGAGGCATTGCACTCCTGTTGTTTTTTTCTATACGTAGGTAATTTTTTTTGGGTATAATTTTTTTTTTTGATTGAATAACAGGCTCCTGTGGTTGCATGTAACAAGTTATTGAAGAATTTTGACGTAATTTGAATTTCCGTACCTAAATATGCAGATGTTTGTAAGGCTGAGTGGATGGTCCTTCTGAAATCGGCCAACCAAAAAGCTGAATTAGTAGGGCTAACTTGGATATTCAGGGCTCCAATTCCAAATAAATATTTGGGCAAGGGGTATTTTACCCCCTGCATTCTTTAGCAGGGGGTATTTTACGCCTTAAATCTTTTTTCGGGAGTATTTCAAAATTTTAAAGGGTAATGACAATCATGGAACCACTCTTAAGGGTATTCACTTATAAACACACACTAAAGCCTTACCTTTTATAGTTACTTTGTTGCAGGTTTTTTTCTCTGTATTTTGGGAATATGACCCAACAGACCCATACCCTTGGGATTGGGAATTTTCGCGGTGTTTTAATCAAAGTTGGGAAAAATGTATAACTACAATTTTTGCAATGTTCAACTTATTCTGCTTATTGTCCCATAGAACATTAGCAGAATAAGGTATTTTACTACCAATAGTGATGTTAATGAACTTATAAAATTAATAAAAAAAAATTGCGTAAATACACATTAGTTTTTCCGAAATACACTTAAAAAATATTTCTAAACTATAATAAAAGCATACCGAGACGCACTTAAAATTCCAGGTACCTGCTTTACACAATTAAAATGCATAACTATCAAATTTAAATGTAGTATCTGTGACTAGTGATTCAATTGAACATATTGAATAAGACAAGTGTATTGCATTATAAGCTACATGTACATTCTTCACTGGATGCAAAACAAGTTCATGAGAATGATGTACGCATTGAAAATAGAAGAACACAATACAACAAAGTACATTTAAAAGGTAAGGCTAGTGATTGTGAGTGTGTGTGTTTGTGCTTATAAGTGAATACCCTTTACTTTAGAGTGGTTCCCATGATTGTCATTACCCTTTAAAAAATTGTAAAAAAGATTAAGGGGTAAAATACCCCTTTCCCAAATATTTATCTGGAGCCCTGTATATATAAAATTGGGTTGTTCATGTCAGTCTGTTCCATTTATTATTATCAGGGAACCAGGACAATGAGGTCCAGGTCACTCAGTCTATGGTACTGAATCAGACTGGTCATCGTATTCTCGAAGCTGCTGGAAGAATGGGTCAGGAGCATAAAGATCTACATAGTACAGTTTCTAAAGTGGGCAAAACGATAGACAGGGTTTGTAGTTTTAAGAAAATCTTCATATAACATACAAATTAAATACCTGAACCAGTCAACTATTTTCAATGACTGACAATGTTGTGCAGTTCTAGTTAGGGCCCTTTAATACATGTAATGATATGAATCTTACCTATGGTATCTATGATGAACTCTAGACCAACTCTAAGATTTGATAAACAAGTAACCTGCATTGTGTTGAACATAATGCTATATATATAATACATCTTGACAGACATTTTTAATTGTTACAGACGGTACAAATATATACCATTTTATAAGAATTCTAATTAAATGATGCAGATTTGATTATCTAATCATTTTCTATCAAAGACAAAATTGATTTGATTTTTGTTTTCTTGCATAAACTGTAAACAACTAAAGTCATTAAAACATATTACATGTAATTGCATGAATTGCATTTTATTTTCAGAATTTTGTATCTGAGTTTAGTGCTGTTTTCACAGAAAGTTCGTTTGAACAGGAAGAAGCTCAAGAACTTCTTAATGAGATTGTTTGTGAACACTTCTTGAGGCAGGGTAAACTTGAGATCGCTGAAGCTTTGAATAAGGTAAATCCTTCAATTGACATACAAGTATGTTTACAAATCACATTAATTAAGCTGGAAAATGAACTTGAGAATTTAAACAAAATTTGTACTTGCAGGGCAGTAATGGTGATTTTCTGCAATGCTTGTACAAACATTCCAGTACTGGTTGTTATATCAGAGCATCAGTTTCTTAAACAATAAGGAAAATATCGGTAGTGTATTATGAGAACTTTGAGAACATTGATATTTTTTTAACAGAACTTTTTTCTAGACTCGTAGAAAAATGCCATCCTTTAACAGGTCAGTTGGTGTTCTGAAACTACTGTCTTGTCCTATCTTCAATAATACAGTCTAATGATCAGTACAAACTAAGCTTATACCTGTGTAGAAGTAACACTGTCAATCCATTAATGATGGAACTGCCCCTTGAGAATATTAATTAGTACAAATTGTGAGTGTATTTGTTTTATGTTAAGAGCAAATGTTTCTGAGCTTAAGCAACTGATGCTCATTATTAAAATATATTTGTCAAAAAAGAACAGAAACCAAAAAAAAACTTCTAAAAAAATAGATACCAGGTATTTTTTCTACTTGTCCCAGGCATAAGTGTACATGTATAGTATTCGGATGTTATACTGAATATATAATTTTATTTTAGGAAGCTAATTTGAATGTTGATTCGATGCAAATGGAACCATTTCTTGAACTTCACAGAATACTTGGAGCCTTAAAACGTAAAAATCTACAACCTGCTATGAGGTATGAAATGTGTTTATATGAATAAGTTAAAGTAACATCATTCTTTCTTGCAATTATCTTGTCTGTCAAAATGGTGTACACATGGATTTAATTTATCAAGCAAAATTAAGCAGGAAATCCATCATTCATAAGACATTTGTATGAGTCACATATCACATGCAAGAAGTTTTTTGTGATTGACTTACAGACAATAAGAAATTTTGGGTGTTTGTACAAATGTTGACATAGTAATTCTTTGCAGTATCTGTAAGTTACTTTTTCTTGGATTGATAATCTTGCTAAACCAACCTTTCCTCATTAGTTGGAGTTGGTATATGAAAATCTCCGTTCCCAAATCTGAAGAATTTAAAGAAATTTCTTAAAAGTGTGATATTGACTTGTGTACATCACATGATTAATAACTATTTTATTGGCATGTTTGTAGCTGGACTGCAGCTAACAGAGATATATTAGAAGAACAAGGAAGCCAATTGGAGTTTAAGCTACACAGACTTCAGTTTATAGAACTGGTGTCAGATGGACCGCTATGTCAATCACAAATTCTGCTGTATGCCAGAAACTTTGCTCGCTTTGCAGACAGACATTCTAGAGGTATTTAATTCTTAATCTTAGAATTTATAATTCACTTGTGACTTTTACTGTCAAACCTGTTAATCTGTTAATCACAATCCAACATACAAAAGAAAAAAATACAGTTGTAATGCACAGCAGGTATTTTCTCAGAGACTTATTAAGCCTTGAATTTCAATTAATTGTTCAGATGAAATGCCAGTATTTACAGGTAGTCTTTTTATTATAATTAGACTGTATTTAATCTGTCTGAGGCACCGAAAGTTGAACTGCTTATAAATTGATGTGCAGTCTGATGGACCACTGAGTTACATGTATGTACATTATTCTAACTTTGTAGAGGTCTGTCTGTTCCTCTGGGAATGATTTTTATTGGATTTTTAAAATAAGGAATATCTTATATATATATATATATATGAAGTTTTAAAGTTACAATTTAAGTGTTACATCAAGATTTATGTCGACATTTGGCTTACCAACCAGTCCAAACTATTACTGCTTTATGAAAGTACTTTGTCTGCCTTATCATGCCTTATTTATTTGTGGGAACCATGTTAGCATTTTTTCCTGAAAAAGCTGTATTTCTTTCTTCATTTGATTGCCATTCTTACATTTTTATGTATTAAACTTTTGCATTTCAGATATTCAAGTACTAATGGGAAGTTTGCTGTACATAAGACAGGGGATATGCAATTCACCATACGCCTTTCTGTTAGACCCTATAAATTGGGAGGAGATATGTGATGTATTTACAAGAGATGCTTGTGCTTTGATGGGTATGTCCGTTGAAAGTCCACTTAGTGTCAGGTGAGTGATGGTCTATAATGTTCATTCCTAATGGTGAGATACCACTTACAAGCATGGAAAACAGCCACGTAACAAAGTACATGCAATGCTTTTTCGTAGTTCAGTGATATATCAGAACACATGTTGGAAATTTATACAGGGTTCTCATTAGACACCAAAACTTGAGGTTCCAATATGACCTTTGGCTGATCATGATTAAAAAAACAGTAAAATTTCTTACTTTTCTAATTACATGTATAGCAGATGTGACCCTTTGGTAGAAAGAGTCAGAATCCTTATTTTACTAATTTCAAGATTCAAAATACCATTATAATGACATCAAATATTAGAGTAGACAGAATCTTTCCAATTAGGGGAAAGTTGGGCTAGTTCTGGTTAGTATCCATGGAATGCTGGCTACATGAACTGCCTGCTATATATTACTCAAATATTTATGATTATAAATGTTAAATCTTATATGAACAAACACAATTATGGAGGAATCACAAAAAAAATATGAAAACTGAAATATTTCAGTTTATTGAAGTATTTACATATGCTATGTTTGACAGAAAAAAGTTTTAAAATATTAACTTATAAAACTCTTGAATTTACTTATAAATGCATGTACCGGAATTTCAGCATTCGAGCTGGTTGTAAAGCCTTGCCACCATTGTTAAACATTAGACAAGTGATGCAACAGAGACAAGTATCTGGTGTATGGTCAAGCAAAGATGAATTACCAGTATGTATCTCCATAAATATATTATCTGTTGAAATTATGCATCAACTTATACATTTGTATCTAATAACTATCTATTTTGAACTGTATCAACCAAATATTTTTAGAAGAACACATACAATAAATTTCTTAAAAGTACTGTAAAAACAACAAAATTCAAACATCTCTGATACCAAAACTACCTCTTTAATATTTGGTCTATTAAATTTGTATCAATGAATAGTAGACTAGAAAACCCAGCACATATTAGCATTTAAGATAGAACTGAATGCTTCAAATAAAGACAGAATTGTTGATAATATGTAAGCGAACTCTTCAGCTAGCTTACATGTGGTGGGTGGGTCTTCCTCCATGGTCTGTCGCTTAATGACCCTGGCTGTTGGTAAGACAATAAAGCTCAAGTGAAAATAAGCACGAAATCAATTGGCAAGTACTACTTTTTAATTTTGTTTTACTTAATCCTTTATTTAGGTTGAGATAGACCTGGGTACGGAACATAGATACCACTCAATATTTGCCTGTCCAATTCTACGACAACAGAGCACAGAACATAACCCTCCAGTTCGACTTATCTGTGGTCACGTGATCTCAAGAGATGCCCTTCATAAACTAGCTTCAGGAAATAAGTAAGTGTCTATAGATAGTTCACAAAAGACATAGGTTTATTACTCTGTAGCCTTATTCTTCCTTGGTTTCTTTAACAGATTTCTGATAGCATTTATTACTTGACTATTTGTAATTTCATATATTATATTTTGAAATGTGTTTTATGTACATAAACAGTGTAGGTTTTTGTCTTCATCTCTGTATTTTTGGAGTATATAATTTAGTTTGTCTTAAACAGTAACAATAGACTTATTAATCAAAGCTTTGAATCGGATTGTTTAAGTAACTAAAGGAATTTTATTTTCGGCACTGATAAGAAAATTGCCATTTGATAATTATGAAATATTCCAGTGTGACATGAAATTTTCCAGTCTGATTTTAAATTTTCCTGTTTTATGTTGAATTTTCCATTCTGATACTAGTATATGAATATTCCAATCTGAAATGATATGTTCCTGTTTGAGGGAATTTTCCTGTCTAGCAGGACTAATATGGAATGTTTCTTATCTGACTAATATGAAATCTAAATTACAGACATATGGTCCCCCTTTGAACTTGAATTAACAGAACTGATATGAAATTTTTACAGTTTAACCTACTAAAAATAAACAAATACAATGTATGAAAAAATCATCTGATGTCAATAATAATGTTGGGTTTCTTTGTTTCAGAGTAAAGTGTCCATACTGTCCTGTAGAACAAAATCCTGATGATGCAAAAATAGTTGTCTTCTAATTCTCATATAGATAGTGAGGTATGTAGTGTAAAATACATGTACATACATACTGTAGAATATGGTTATAATGAAATCTTTGGGAACCAAGTATTTACTTCACTAATTCCATTATTTTGGAATAAAAAAGGTTTGGTCTGTGACTAGTTATTTCTCTAGATATCTGATACTGCACCTTATCCAAGTTCACTAAGGCCATGTTTTACTATATTCATCTTTTAGTGCAATATTAAATAAGATAGGCCTTCAGTTAGTTCTGTTTCTTGTCTATAAGACTATGAGTGCGCTCTTCATGTCTAATTTGAGTGATTTATTTTTAGAAGTTGGCAGTAACTGCCATAGAGAACTATGTTTGAACTGGTGCTGAATCCAGGAACAATGTTTTGATTAGCTGCAAGCATGTAATACTATGTAATTGTAATGTTGAAAACAGTTGTAAATACAAAAAAAAACTATATTTTTTGTGTGTGCTATGCATTTAGATTATAGACTTAGAGTGGTTACATGTCTTTAGTTGGTTGTCACAAATATGATAATTATTATTCGTCATATTTATAGATAAAATACAATAAATAGTTCAAATTAGTGAAATAGGGGAAAGTATCAATCCTTTATTCAAAGTTGGGCAAAAACGGGTAAGGACATGATTAGACTTTGTATGATTATGTTATATTTTGATAACTGTTATTTTTGTATTTTCAGATTGCTGTTATACATTGATGTTACAGGCACTGAAAAGTCCTAAATTAGTGTCATTCTGCATCTTTATGATTCGCATGAACATTGACTAATTATAAGCAAATCAAAATCTGAAAATACAGACTAATAAAGGATCATATATTTATGAACTTGGCACTTACTGTAATATTCACAGGCAGTAGTAACCTGTAATGGTAAAGTTGTTATAAATTCTATTCAAGACAAAGGTCATATTGTGTGAAATTTGTTCTTTTCTTACATAGAATTTGGTACAATTCAGATTCTAATGGTATATGATTTAATGATAAAGAACATTTTGCATATCATACACACATATGTAGTGAAATAGCAAACTGAGGAAGTGTTATCTTAGATCAATGTTGAAAGACCTTTGAAAACCTGAAAGTTATTACATGTATCTAAATATTGTATTAAACAATTCTGTACTTAAACCAGGCACAGAGATCAAAGCATTACTATAATTGCTTTTTTACGTTTTAACTTGGAACTAAATGTTAGTAGTTCACCTTTCATAGAGATGTCCACTCCCAAAATATTTGACCTTTGCTTTTGTACATAAAGGTTAAGGTCAATCAGCTAATTTTCTGTTTAATAACATCTACTGTGTACTAGTTTCTGTTTGTTTACTAGAATAAGGACACTATGTTCATGTAGCAGGCTACTGTGGATAACTGAATTTATGCTTATACATTTTTAGCTCACCAGAGCACGAATGTGCTCAGGGTGAGCTTTTGTGATCGCCCTGCGTCCATCGTGCGTCGTTACGAATACGTGGCGTCCATGTTTACTTAAAACAACATCTCCTCCTACACCGCTATGCCGATTGCAACCAAACTTGGCTGGAATGATCCTTGGGTGGTCCCCTTTCAAAGTTGTTCAAAAAATTAAATTTCATTAAAAATTCTGGTTGCTATGGCAACAAATTTAAAAAACTTAAAAAATCTTCTTGTCTGAAACCACAGGGCCTAGAGCTGAGATATTTGGTATGTAGCATTGTCTAATGGAACTCTACAAAGATTGTTCAAATTATTCCCCTAGGGTCAAAATTGGCTCCGCCCCAGGGGTAACTTGATTTTACATAGACTTATATAGGAAATTTAAAAAATCTTCTTGTCAAAAACTACAATGCCTAGAGCTTTGATATTTGGTGTGTAGCATAGTCTAGTGGACCTCTACCAAGTTTGTTCAAATTATTGCCCTAGGGTCAAAATTGGCCCCGCCCCGGGGGTCACTTGATTTATATAGACTTATATAGGAAAATTTAAAAAATCTTCTTCTCCGAAACCGCAAGGCCTAGAGCTTAGATATTTTGTATGTGGCATTGTGTAGTGGACCTCTACCAAGTTTGTTCAAATTATGGCCCCGGAGTCAAAATTGGCCATTCCCTGGGGTTTATTCTATTTTATATAGGAAAATTTAAAAAATCTTCTCCTCCGAAACCGCAAGGCCTAGAGCTTAGATATTTTGTATGTGGCATTGTGTAGTGGACCTCTACCAAGTTTGTTCAAATTATGGCCCCGGGGTCAAAATTAGCCGTGCCCTGGGGTTTATTCTATTTTATATAGGAAAATTTAAAAAATCTTCTTCTCCGAAACCACAAGGCCTAGAGCTAAGATATTTGGTATGTAGCATTGTCTAGTGGACCTCTACCAAGTTTGTTCAAATTATGGCCCCGGGGTCAAAATTAGCCCTGCCCTGGGGTTAATTCTATTTTATATAGGAAAATTTTAAAAAATCTTCTTCTCCGAAACCACAAGGCCTAGAGCTAAGATATTTGGTATCTAGCTTTGTCTAATGGACCTCTTTTAAATCTGTTCATATAATGGCCATGGGATAAAAAACGGCCCAGATGGGTCACTTGATCGTACTTAGACTCGTATAGAAAACTTCAACAATGTTAATCTCCAAATGACCTTTTCTCCTGGTGAGCATTTATAGGGCCATCATGGCCCTCTTGTTGTATTTATTTTATTTATGAATGTCTTTGTTGAGTGCTATTGTTCAACATAAATTCCACTGCTTTCAATGTCAGTGTTCGAACTAATTTGTTTAAAGCACTAGCCCAAACTATTGAAAATGAACAACTTACCACTAATCTGAGTACACAATTTTGAGAAAGTTCACTTGCCTGATAAGAAATTTACTAGCCCCAGGCTGTGGGATTGTGGGTTAGCATGAAGACTGAAACACGGTACTCACCAGCTGCATAAATATTTATTCAGCACACGAAAACTGACTTACATAAGAATGGATAATCTACTTTTTTTAATAATGCTGTTTCTGTTTTGTTAGTAATATGCATTTTAACCTTTAAGTACAAAATATGTGTACATATATTAGCAAACTGAAAAAAAGAAAACTGATAAAAATATCTAATATTTCATGAATCATTAGCTTTGTTGGTTATGCATATTTTTCCTTGGAGTATTGCTGTATAAATTATGGTACATTGATATTATGAGAAAGAAATGCTTGGCAGCTTCTAACCTTCTACTGTTGCATTGTATGAGGTTAATTGTACAAGTTTGTATCATTTACAGAAAATAATGCACTCAACAGCCTTAATCTGGTGATTATATCAAAGGTTAGATTTCAGGACAACTAATGTATCATGAGTAAACATGGCAACAAAACGTAAATAACATGAAATGCATCACAAATTATGATGACTGTTTGCAGCCATTCAAATCTTAGACTTCAACTTTACTTTATTTTAAATATTATCATAAAAATGATACAATGGTATATATATAGAAATATTCTCATTGTTTCAGTCCGAATGTTTATTTGTGTAGACATATTAATCTTGCATGTATATAATTCAAGACTTTGGTTTATTGTTAAAAATTCTAGATGTAAATATGTAAATAGGAATCCTTGTTGTTTTTGTATATATGTGTGATAAATGTTGTCATATTATGAATATTAAATATTTAGATGAATTTTGAATATTCTTTATCTATTTACAATTAAACTTTGGTCATATCAGACTATGTTATGCATGCAATAGTTCAACTTGAATTGTTTAGGCAGAAGAGGTCAGATGTTACTCTGGTTGAATGTAACCTAGCATTACCTCAGCGGTGATCTCATAGACGGGGCACAACATACAATACCAGGACCTCATCAACAGACCTCATTGCTATTTTGACCATCTATATCTACTAACTGAGGTATTTTGTTGTGCAATGATATGCCCACTCAACATCATTATATTTCCCAATTCCATTGTGCTATTGGACACAATCTTAGTAACGTTCATCTAGGCGACGCCTCACTTTATGCCTCCTATGTAAAATCTTGGCTATTGGTAAACAGCCTCACCTTTCAAGTGATATTGCATACAGATATGCTAAAAACACCTCAAGAGTCAGTCAAGTCACATCTCTGGTATTAAACCATTCACCCTAATATGTATTGGGGCTATGGATCGTTGGGTAAGATCCGATCCACCACTTACGATCCTCAAATCGAATCATGAATCGTTGGTTATCAAGTAACTCATCTAAACCTTGAGCAGCTAAATTAATATCCTTCTTGGAATTATGAAATAGATCAGTATAAACTGGTTCTATGTACACCATTTCAGTTAACAGATTTACAATGTACAAAAATGTACCAGTAATATTTTCTGGTTTAAACTCGTGATCCTTTCTTTAAATATCCCGTTAGGTCTCAGCAAACAGGATGCACTCTGATGAGACCTAATATTTTCAGAGAAATGGGATTTTTTAAGAACAAAGCATATATCTTTTGTAAACTAACAAGATCGCCAACCACAAATCTCAGTAATGACCATTAATCGTACTCGATTTTTCAATTTGATTCGTGATTACCTGAGTACTTGGATACTCGCAACAGCCCTAATTAATTATGTATCATTGGCTGTTATTCCACCATCTTACTGGCAACAACTTACGGCATACTGATCGGTGCGTCGCTGGTGATTCTGAGTCCCTCGTTTCCTGGGCATTCCAAGTTGATGTGACAAAAACAAGTGACGAAATGGGTAAGTGAAAATTATTACCTGAACCTTTCATTGAACATGTGTAAAAAATAAGAACGTAGTCTATAATTTAGGTTATTGTATCTGAACATACCGTTGTTGTAGCATTTTTTTACTGAAACATGGAATAAAAGTTTGTTAGAAGATTTTAGTTATAATATGAACCAAAACTTCTGACTAAGGAAATATCAAATAACCCAAACTTACATTACATTGTATTTTGTCCTGCCTACACAAGACCATCAATATTAGTTCAAATATAAATTTATATTCTGATGTTCCTCATTCCATACGAGTTCGACCCAGCTTGGGACTGCACATTCATATCTTGAACAATACATAAAAAATTATAATGTTATTCTTATAGTGGAGCAGCGATATACCGGTATATTGTGATACAGCATCGGGCCAATGCGTACCGTGATACGACATCCATGTCACATAATCCATTGAATTAAATCAATGCTGGTACAATTTTTAGTGTTGTTTTAAACTACCAAGGACCAATTCGTCCTTCTGAATACAGTAACAAATCATTGATTACTTGTAGTTCTCCTATAATCCTACATGTATATTGATACAGTATGTAAAACTATTGGTACTGATATGCCATCTACTGGTTACACTGTATGGATGAACTACCTCATATAGTAATATCTCTTTTGTGGTAATTGATTACTTATTGTAGTAAAATACCATTTATTATTATATTTGATTTATTGCAATATATTATATCTTTTTCTATCAGCAAAAGCTAGAAGTTCATACAATCGCCAGAGGCCCTTACGCGGACCAGTATCAGGGACCTGGGTTCCTACTACATACACTTTATGTTGTTTCTGTAAGTCATCAGTTTGCATCTCAAACAATACTTCATGTGTGGATTTACTTCCAGGTTTGTCCTGAAATAAGGCCAACATAAGTATTTATAATACAATAAGCAAAGAAATACCTTCATTTATCTATCTGCTGTTCAAAGGCCCATTCGACAGTTATGGTAAATTCAGAGTCGCCCCAGAGAGAGGGGAGATAAGATACAAGAGATCCGTGTTTTCTATTATCCCTACTCTTTTCGAATAGTTTTTTCTTGTTTTTTTTATCGTGCCCGGTGTATAGCACTGAAAATGTTTCCCTTACAGACATTCAAAAGATGGAGCTGATAATCGGACCCACCTCAATATAATGACATTATACACTCAAACCAACTTATAAACCGCGTAGTTCGTAAACTGAAACATAACTCCCGAATCCCGTGCATTCAATGAAAATTAGACCAGCAAATTTCAATCAGTTCGGTTTTCTATACGCTATCATAAAAACATAAAACATGGCTCGCATGTCTGTAGAAGAAAGAGGTTGAGCAGTAGAGACAGGTATACGTTCCTCCAAGTTTCAATTATGAATTTCGATTATCATTTGTTTAAAAAAATGTCTAATTAACGAATACGAGCATTATCATCACATTATCATCACAGAAATCTGGGGTATAATGGTCCCAGCAGTAATAAAAATTTGATTTATACTTTTAACAATCCATTTATATCCAATAATTTCAGGTGGCGGTTTATAAGTTGGTTTGAGTGTAAAACACAATTAGGTACAAACATAACGCAAAAACGCAATTAGTGAGCAATGCAAGAGGAGTTGTCCTTCTAACCCTCTCCCAGGACGTACCCTTCACCTTGTGTGTATGATATTAATTTCTGGCTGAGATACAAGATGGCATACCTGTTTTGAGGCAACTATTACGATTGGTGTACTATACATAACATGTCTGATCATGTTATCTTTAGACTCCCTGATCATCATGACATCATAAGTTTGAATAAATTTGTATAGCGCTGTCCTTGACGCATGGATCATAGCTGGTTTGGAACTATCCACCACCCAGACGATCACGTCAATGTTGCTTGGTATACCAAGATGGTCGACAACTTTCTCGCCATTACAAATACCTCCTCCTGAAGCAATATGTTACAGTGCATTAGACCGAATTAACATTAGTATGACCAATTTCTATTAAGTCATTAACAAATGAAATAGAGAAGTTAGGTTGTGAATTGTCTTTAATAACCCTGTCATCAAATCATACAGTGGCATTTGTGTGTGGTGATTGCCTTATCCACCCGTCTATACAATGTTAATTTAAGCCATGCTGCCACCAGGGTCGTGTGCATTTATCAACTTAGTGTCTTGTTTGCTCTGAAAACCATGCAGAAAGGTAAACAAGAGGACCAATATGTCATATTGCTCACATGAGAATCATTGCTTGCTGATGAAAACATTGTTTTGAAACTGTGTCATGAGGTCTGTAGTAAACAAGGTTTGCCTAAGATTTGACCTGGTGACATAGTTTTGGATCCAAGATGAGTTAGATGACCCATGTTCGAAATTGTCCTACACAGTCTATCATTAAGACAAAGATTCTGACAATGTTTGGTGAAGATTCCAACAACACTGTGACATCTATCTGCGTTAACAATATTTTCCTAAGATTTGACCTGGTGACATATATGCTTTTACTAAAGATGACCCATATTATTAAGACAAAGATTCTGACAAGGTTTGGTGAAGATCCAATCAAGACTGTGTCATCTACAGTGTTAATAGTTGGCCTATTTTTTTACCTTATGTGACCCATGTTTGAACTTATCCCACGTATACGTATTATTAAGATGATCATTCTGACAAGGTTTCATGAAGATACAAATATGTGACATCTAGAGTGTTCACAGAAATTTCATTTAATTTTACCTTTTGATCTCAGTTTTGACCCCAAATGACGCATTATCGATTTGGTCCAAGTTTTGTCAGTCAAAACATTTTGACCCAGTTTTACGATCTAACTAAAATTTGGCCTCTGTTGTGTTCACAAGGCAAAACTTGACGATGCACTGATCCTGAACACGTTGCTCATGTGAGCTAAGAGTGAGAAAGAATCCAGAAACAAACCCTTTTTATGCTCTTACTATAAAATTTAGATACCAATTAAATATAGAAAAAAATACATTGAAGATGAGTGATTAAATTTACATTGAGATGATCTGAGATGAATACATTACATCCACCTCATAATTACAATCATTTATTATTTTCCAGTTTTCTATATCGAGGGCTCAGCGCAACACTGTCGTAACTTGTTCTCAATTCAATATGAGTTACGACACTGTTGCGTTGAACCCTCGATATTTCCTCTTTATTTAAACTTAATTGATAATAAGTCCACTTCAAAATAAGGACCGATTTTTAATATTGAGGTTTCATTGTATAGTGTTTTAATGTAAAAAAACAATGCTACAGTTTTCAAGTACATGCATTTCAGTTCATATCAATAGTTTACCTTCCCAGAAATGAAAATCTACACCACATAAGCCCACCGAGTGTATAGTATAACCAATTGTAGGAACAGGGGGTGGTAGAGAATTGTAAACCGTCATATAACGCTGGAAGCATTGAAGAAGTCTTGATTTGCCTGTCTGTCTGAGACCCAGAACTAATATACGTCGCTGTCGACCCCCTCCCTGAAATAAAAAACAACCGCACTGTCCTGTAACGGGTCAAACTTAATGACAAAAGATGTATCAATACTGTTTTCATTTAGCATTTTATGATGATATATAATTATTAGGGTAACAGGTTCCACCAGCACAATATTTATAATATATAATACGTATTGACCTATTGTTTTACCTCAAATGACCCAGATTCAAAATTGTTCGAGATTTATCAATACGAACATTTAATTTATTGCGAGTGCAATCTGTATTACAGATTATTTTGGATATGCAACTGGAATAATCATTGTCTTTTATAAAAAATGCCTCGCTATATCATGCCATCAACAGAGATGATCGCAATAATTCCGTGTACAAAAGATATTGATTTGATTGGAAGCGCCTTCAAACAGAAGTCAGTGCGCATGCACAGCCAAACTGAAGACAACATATCTTGGAGAAATCGACAGTTTCCAATCCCCTGTGTAATGGAGACAAAATCTCAAATGCAAAATTGGAATATGATACACATGCATTTGAGAAGTATACGAAAACTGCTAGGTTTGTATTGTACCCTCACTGACACTCTATATATATGCTTATATAATATTTAAGTAGAGCCTTCAGTTGGAATAATTTGTTATAGGTGGAGGAAAGCAATGCGATGCGCGAACCCACGACCTCCTGTTTGCAAGTCAGATGCTCTAGGTACCATTATCGACAGGCTTTCCTCCCTTTTCCCGAAGTATTTTATTGCGATAACCACATATGCTCTTCAGACTAACCCAACAGTAAATTTGCTTCACCCTCCAACGTCAGTCTCACACACTGGCACCAAATGTAATAACATACATAGAATAGAGTATGAAAACGATATACCCAATACGGGGCTCGAACCTCCCGCTTGCAAGTCTGTTATTCTACCAATAGAACTTATAGTCTGTCAGTTCTATTAATACTTGTTTGTTTATGGTTACGTGATCGAAGATCGATCTACCATAGTCCGCAGTTTCCACCTGACACTGGACATTTTTATTAGCTCAATGAAATGAGCATTAAGTTTAATTCCCTTCCTCACTTGTTTTCCCTTTAAGGGACGTTTTCAAGAGCCCCCCCCCCCCCCCCCCTAAAAAATTCTAATGAAAACGTCAACCTATCAACATTATTTTTATTGAGTATGTAACTAGAAACAAGCACTTATATAATCATATATACTTGCATGTTATATCCCTATCCCATATCCCATCAATGCAGTTCTGACACTTGATTAATTATATAATTGTTAACAAGCCGCCATTTGAACATGACATAATCTCGATACGTTCAGATTATTTAATCGTACATGTATAAGATTTTAATTCATCTTGGAAAATGTACCGACATGTCCTGTACACATGTTGTAGGCCTATATATCAAAATAGCAGTTGGGTCTTAATTATAGCAATTTTGGCGAAAACACTCATACCTTCCATTTGCACGGCGAAAAATATTCATCGCGTTCTAATAGTTTTAGAAGAATTCTATAAATTCCATAAACAGCCGTCGCCAACCCTATTCCGCAAGAAATAACGGCAAATTTTGACTGGATCGCCATTTGACAGCTCACACGTGGTTGTCATGCGAGCTGTTTACGTTATGTTACTATATTTAGAACAGGAACGTCACGATAGCGTCTTTCCAATTTAACCAATGAACGATCGCCATTTCTTATTGCGGAAATCACCGAACGCGACCGATTAACCACAATAACAACCACCATTTTATATTCACTGCTCAGCGAGACGAGGACAACGTAGATTTTTAAAATGGCTCTTAAAATATTTGCCGGACATAATGTTCCTATAAGTTATCACCACACATTGTTTGCTAACAGTATTACAATTTGACGGGTAGGTTACTTTGTATATATTTGTCTTATTTACGTCTGAAACTAGAGCAAGTCTACGTTCATTAGTTCGCTGTTCACTACATCCAACTTCCAATAATTTAGGAAAAATCCCTTTCTGAGATATTGCTTCAATACAGTACAGTAGTATGGTTGTCATTTCTACATAATTTGATGATGCTCAATCCGAAAATAACACGTTCTTGTATGCTGTTAGTGCAGCATGTGTATTGTGTAGAATCTACTTCTTCAAATTAGGCAGGCCTAATTAATCTCTGTCCTTTAAATAGGACAGTTTTTCTTCCAACAGCTGATAGTTTGTTGGTGTGAAATAAAGTTCACGGTCAACACAGGGATATCTTAATTTAACATGGGCTTTGTACTTTACATTAAGTTTATTTGTTTACCCGGCAAAAGTTATACTTTTTCACCTTTAAATTAATCTGGTCTTGATTTTAGGACACCATGAAACAGATATAAGGCCATTCAGCTTTAGGGTGTTCAGATATTGATATAAGGATACTGTAACTTCTATCTTTACTTTATATCAAGGACTTTTAAGTCTTTGTCAAGTTTGATTATAATTATTAAAATGGTTAATGAAAATTTCTATTTTAATTCGTGTTTAACACTAAAATGAACATTTGAAGGCATGTTTATTCAGGTAGTTGTATTAACAAATACAGGTTTATGATAATTATAATACATAAATTATAATTATACTGTATCGTAAATATTAATATAATTAAAAAGACATATTTCATGGATTGGTTTCCTATTTTACATAAAGGTGTATAATGATAAAATACATGTTATGATGTACAGACAAGTCAAGTTTGATTTCCATTTAAAAAAACAACACCAAATTTAACATTTTCGCAGGAGTTACGACCCCTTTTTGACTCTCAGTTTGGGCATTCTAGCTCTCCAGACACATTTCTAGTTATAATTAAGTTCATATGTAACTGAGAGTGCAAAAATTATCTATCAGCAATTATGAATAGATAAATTGTCTAAACAGAAAAAAGTCCAGGCAAGTTAGTGCAAATTTTTACTTAGCTGTTAGGCATAAAATATTATTTCTGATCCTCCAATCTACCCTAATTTTAATAGGTATGTTTGTCTTATATAAATGCTGCACAAATGTTTTTATCTATTATAATCTCTAATTCAGCTTATGCCATTGTGTATGTTAAAACATGCTATCTTCTGTCTAGCCAGCTTATAATCAGATTGGCAAAATTAGGTACCAATTATACCGTAAAGAGGTAAAAATTTAGGTTATAAATAATAATGGTAGGAATATATTATACTCTCGTCCCATGTCTGTGCATTAGTGTTTTCATCAGTAATTTGATTAAAAAAAATATTTAGCACAAATCACTATTATGGTGAGACATGTCACCTGTATCTAAGTTAGAATCTAAGAATGATATCAGCACAACAAGTTTTAACAAGTTTACAAAACATTTATCGAGGGTTCAGCGCAACAGTGTCGTAACTCATATTGAAATCAGAACAAGTTACGACAGTGTTGCGCTGAACCCTCGTTATAATTTTTTTATGAAGTCACATTAACAGCCATAGTCCTGACATGTGTTTTGGACCTTTGAGGTTATGAAAGGAAATCTTTTAATTCAGCAATTCTCTTAAAGCAGCTTCAGCCCTATTGAGAAATTTCATTCCATTCACTTCAAACCATTATTCATTATAACACACTCTTTTCTTTCTCTTTTTACATTTCACGTTACCCGCTCATGTCCAATGGGCACATTAATATTTTGGAGTAACAGACCAAATAAAACTTTGATCAAGCTTAAAGGTGAATAATGCGAAAAGGCTGGTCTTTGTTACTACATTTTTGTACATGTAAATAGATAAGATTGTCTTTGGTCTTTGATATTTGAGTATTTTGCCAGCAATGTATGAAGTACACTAATTATGGTAACTTGTGTTACCCCAAGGTAAGTTTTCACTAACCTTGGTCAATCAGACAATGACTGTTAAGCTTTTTCTAACTTTATATATTGGGTCATTTTTAAATTTTGAGTTTTGTATACGGTTTACTTTATAGACATTGGTTTTATCTATTCTAATTGACTATTTATATTTCCTGTAATCAGATTTATAATACTTAAAATAATAGTTAAATCTGATAAATTTAATCAGTTAATCAGTTAATGCTACAAAACAAGCTTTGATCATGATTGTTGTATGATTATCTTAATTAAGATCACAATGTACATGCTGTCTTCAATTGTTGTTGACAGATCTACATTAATGCAAAAAATACATAGACTGTCACATGTTCTAAGTTCTATCGTACGTGACAAAATAGAATTAATTAATGTACGGTACACGCTTTCTGCACACCTTTTTGTGGTTAATTATTTAATAGTATAATTAGCAGGAGCGGGACAAAGTTTTGTTGATAGGTTATGCATCAGAAGTCCATGGGATTAACTAAGATGAAGCATTTGAAATTATTATTAAATGCAAAGAATGAACATACAACTTAAATACATAAAAAATGTTTGTGTCTGAAACTAACATGTAAATATTTCAAATTTCAATATTTATAGTACTAGTACTTTTGTATTATTTATACCATTCCCATATATATATTTAAAATTTAATTACTCTGAAAAAAATGTTTGTTTCTGGTGTCATGCTCATTAAAGATAGGTAGGTAGGAAAGATTATTAGTTTTCTTGAAAGTGTGTGAAACAGTGAATGTATTGTTCCTAATGGACCAAATAAAAAATCTAGGTTCACAAGAAAAAAATAGGATAAGTCAGTTGACCACAACAAACTTTTTTACACTTAAATTAAGATTCTCAGATATAATTATGTGTTCCAATCAAATAAACATTACAAAGGCAAGTAATTTGCAAAGGTCATATCTTTACTCTTTAATTGATGACCTTTTAAATATAATTGGTTGACTGTTCCTAGTCAGGTAATAATCTGTAGGTAAATTTCATGAACGTTGAATTTTACAATCAAAACAACTTTGATGAATTGTTTCTGTTTTGGTAAGTGAAAAAAATTATGTGCATAAATTTGAGATAGAGTCTATATATATAATGTTAATTTGTTTACATTGTTAGATATAATCATTAATCTAGATTGTCTTACCTTGGCCTAGATTTTAGGACATGATATTATATAATTGTTATTAAGCTATATGCTGCTTGATTTCACGTAAATCGAGGGTTTAACGCAACAGTGTCGTAACTCATATTGTAATAAGAACAAGTTACGACAGTGTTGCGTTTAGCACTCAAAATGTTATTGTAATCCTGGATCAGTGAACTTAAAAATTCTCTAACTTGATGTAAGGCTATTTTTAGATTTTGAGTTTTTACTTTATATGCAAACACTGTCATTACCTTTTCCATTGTCATTTGCTAAGGACTGTCATTTTGTAGGACTGCAGATTTAAAGTTTGTTTCAAGTTTTCTTAAACGATAAACATCAGTCGACAAACATGCATAAGTCTTCATTCATAGTAATGTAACTGAATATGAACAATAACTTTGCATGGTGAAATAAAAAAAAAATTCTAGGAATTAATTGTGTATGTATTCATCTAAGTGTATAAATAACCTACTTGTTTGTTAGGCTACCGGATGTATCGTGAGACATTTCTGTCAGGTAAAATTTGTAATTTTGTGTTTGTATGGTGTGAATACAGAAAGATTAAGAAATGAACTCATGATTCAGTAACTTAGTGAAGTTTCTTCTTTAAGTACTTTGATTTGTTTCTGGTTTAATATTTCATTAAATGTGCTGATAATATATTGTTTGTTAAATTTGTGTGTCTCTGATGTTATATTTTTATTATTGGATGAAAAGTTTTATCCCTCAATATATTTACTTCATAAAGAGTGCTTTTGATTTAAAACCTTATCCTCATTTATGGATTGGAAATATATTTAATTGTTTGAGCTCTGTTGTAATCAGCAAACTTAAGCGTCCAAGGTAATAAAAACTCATTACATAATTATTTTGTAGTTAATACAAGTCAGAGATTTACCTTTAGTATAATTGGTATTTGTTTAATATTACATTCTCATTAAAAATAAGATAGGTAGGTCAGGGCGTTTTGTTTTTGCTTTTGAAAACGTGTGGAAGAATAAAAAACGTAGGAAAGTGGGGTTTTCTGTTCCTCAGGGAGTCAGGCCTAATAAAAAGTATAGGGTCACAGGAAAAACGATAGTTTGTCATACATTTGTAAATTAATGTGATAAGAAAACTGCTAATCGTAAAAAAATCTTAGTTGCAGATAATTACGCAATATTTCCTCATAAAATCAGTTCTGGTACCTTTCCAAAAACTGTGGAATAAAAAGAGTGCTTAAAATGTGTTTAATTGCGATTTAAAAACTGTTTCTGATGTCCGAAGAATCTGTTCTGTTCTGTTGAGGGTTAGTGAAAAACAACCAAAATTGTGCCAACTAATCCTTCAAATTTTTCCTATGCTTGGTCAATGGTCAGAATAGAACACTTCTTCAGTTTAATATGGAACTAAAGTCACCAGTTTCCTGGACTGCATTCTAACTACCGGTAGTACTGTACTAACTAAGTAAAATAACCTTCCAAAAAGCTGGCACCTCCACAAATGAAAGAAAATTGACAATACAGTGACCAGGATTCGAACCTGGATCAGGGGGGGGGCCGTGTGTTATAAGTCCAGCGCACTAACCACATAAGTCACAGCCTCATTATAGCTTGACCATGTTTTTTGAGCCGTGATGAAATTAATCAGAATAATTCACTATGTCAAAAAGGGGGTATGGATATTCAGAACAAATCTGATTGGAACATATTGATAAGATAAATGGAACATGCTGAAGTGCTATGTATACCCAGTTGATTTAGTGTAGTCTTCCATCACCGTGCAAAAATTTTCTTAAGCTATACATGTATATATTGTATTAATGTATATGAGCATTAAATATAATACATTCTTCTGGGGCTTTTATTAGGATTGTAATGGTATTCATTACCTTTTGTATTATAGTAATATCCCTTTGTTTGTTTTGAACTATGGAATCAAGTTTACACATCCCTGTGCCAAAGTATAGTGCAACACGTGATTAAAATACATGCATGTATATTGGATCTATTTTTTTCTTGTTCGTTATTGTTATCAACTGTTGATGGTATACACTTAAGTTTTACTGCAGACTGTCCCACTGCAGTGATATTATTTTTATTAGCTTGTCTTGTTTGTAAGTACCTTATACATTAGCAATATCATTGTTTTAAACCTTGGAATTAGGTTTGAAGTTTAAATTCATAAATCATTAAATGATAATTGAAATCATGTGTTTTCATGTTGCGCATATTGTGTTATTGCCTGATCATAGCTGCATGTGGAGAGTGTAATTCATAATGACACTTTTGAGAACATCCTTAAGAAGTGTTTGTTTGTATTGATCCTACCCAGATAATTTTTGGTGGATAGTAAAATATTCTTAAGTTTTTATATTGAATCCAAAATACATGCCTGAATACTTTTTTTATCTTTGCTCAAGAGACCCAAAATAGTTGGATTGTTGGCCCAATTTGGTGAGTATAGGCAGCATTACTGCAAACAAAATATTTTTTTAAGGATGCCCTTAATGTCGTTTATGTTTGCATGATGTAACGTTATTTCTCTATTTGGTCTTTAATACATAATAATACTGTGTTCAGTTTAACCTTCAGCTTAAATCCTTTTGGATGATATTTGGTTTCAATATATGACGTATGGGTAATATTTGATTACAATAATATCATTATATGACATTGTAGTAAAAATTTCAATTGTACAATTGCTTGTGTGTGCACTGTACATGTATCAGGGGCAGATAGGCAAGGGGCATACCACAAACATACTGTAAATGGGGGGCATCAAATGTGTGTGTCACCCCGGTGTAACAGGCCATTTCTTCCCCCTCTAGGCCACTTCCCCCCCCTGATTTTTGTTCGTTCATATTTCTGAGTTTATACTTAAGTCTTGAATTCATATTCAATTCTGTATGTTCATATTTCTGAGTTTGTATTTACTTAAGTATGTTCAAATTTCTGAGTTTATATTTACTTCCACATGTTCATTTTTCTGAGTATGTATTTACTTCTGTATGCTCATTTTTCTGAGTTTATACTTTTTAAGTTGATACTTACGTCTGTAAGTTCATATTTCTGAGTTAAACTTACATGTACGTCTTTATGTTCATACTTCTGAGTTTATACTTACTTCTGAATGTTCATATTTCTGAGTTTATACTTACGTCTTTATGTTCATATTTCTGAGTTTATACTTATGTCTGTGAGTTCTGAATGTTCATATTTATGAGCTTATACTTACTTCTGTAAGTTCATATTTCTGAGTTAATATTTACTTCTATAGTCCATATTTCTAAGTTTATACTTACGTCTTTATGTTCATATTTATGAGTTTATACTTATGTGACGTACTGTACATATTTATTTCTGAGTTTATATTTACTTCTGAATGTTCATATTTATGAGTTTATACTTATGTCTTCATCTTCATAGTTTTGGGTTTCTACTTATGTCTTTATGTTCATATTTCTGAGTTTATACTTATATAAATGTCTTCATGTTTATATTTCTGAGTCGCCAAGAGTGGAAAAAATGTAACCTATTAATATAATGGTTAGCTTTATTTCAGAATTTAAGTTAGGGGAAAAATTGGCCAAGAGGGTAAAAACTAGCCAATAATGTATAGTACTACCTTATTTCTGAAGACAAGGGGAAAAGTGACCAAGAGAGAAAAAACTAGCCAATAATGTATAATATTCCTGAAGACAGGGGGAAGATGGGGGGTGGGAAGAAATGGCCTAGAATCATAATGCAATACTGTTATTATTAGGGGGGAAAAAGTTGCCCAGGGGGGGAAGAAATAGCCTAGGCCAATCTTTCCCCAGGGGAAAATGGACCTAGGCCAATCTTTCCCAGGGGAAAAAAGGCCTAGGCCAATTTTTCCCTGGGAAAAAACTGGCCGGGGGGGAAAATAGACTGCCACCTGGCATCTCCTAAATCTCAGTAAAGATAGCACCTATTTCATTTCTAAAATCTGGTTATCTATAGATGCTTTTTCATTCGTAAATGAGAATTTTTCATCTTCTGTTATTCTGTAAAACTTCCATATTAAACTTTAAAGCTTTAAAAAAGAAAAAGAATCATGATTTGGTAGTCTCATAGGTAATAAGAACTACAGAAGAATTTTGAAAACCGGTTTAAATTAATTGTTCATAAAAAAGGGGCTGTCCTAATGTTCGTCTGTTGAATTGGTTACTAAACGATTTTCTTAGAATTTTATATGTGTTTGCTGTTTTGCAACAAGCATATTAAAAAATTATGACAAATTTTGTATATATATATTTGTTTTTTCATTTTCAGATTACGGATATTTTTTAGCATTTATCGATCTGCCTGTAACTACATTCTTCAGAATGCCAGAAGGACTTTTATCATCACCAGGATTAACTTTAAATACATCATCAAAACCACCTGACTCAAATGTGACTTCATCTTCTCCCTCAGTTGTGATACAAACTAGTGGTATATTAACTTCTGTATGTGATACCTTGCTCAGTTCTCCTTCTCCTTCCACTCCTGTGTCATCCGGTCCTGTTGATATTGTTGTTGTTTCCACGGAAACAGAGTGCACTCCAGCAATTCACGAGGAGTTAATCAGTAATATTTCTACATCACCAACTCCCTATAATTACAAGTTCTCTGAAATCATTCATCAGGAAAAAGAAACATTTTTTAAACAAAACAAAAGTTCAGCTTTAGAATTAGAACCTCCTCGTGCTGAAGTTTTGTCAGTACGTCGAAGAAGCAGACAGTTTTTTACCCTTGTAGAAGAGGACGAGGCTGATTCTGACAAGACTGTGGTTCCAGCTACCATTAATACAGGTGAGTCCCTAAAATATTATTGTGTTGAAACTAAGAGAAGGACCACCTGTGAATAATAATTATGTATTAACAATGATAACTCTTAGGCACAGATTAACAATAAAAAATATTAAAATACTCCAACTTATTGAAGTTATTCTCTGAATTAAAGCTGTTTGTAAAGACCATATTTTCTTCCCTCTCTTTGTTGGTCACTGTTCTCAGGTTTCAAAGTGTGTGATATTCTTATTAAAATTTTAGTAACAAGTACTGCTGAGGGAAATATTTCAGATAATTAATATTTTTATGCTTTGGTTATTTGTCTGTCAATGACCCATGACTAGCCTGAGTGTCCGTCTATGTGAGAACTTTCCATTGTTGGGGAAAAGTCTTAAGTATTTTTATGCCCCTGGATCTATAGATTTTTGTTTTTGGTCGGTCTGTCTGTCTGCCTGCCTACATATGATATGTATGTACTTACCAACCAAACTTTAACCTTGCCTATAAAATCAAAACACTTCCACTCTACAATTATCAAACTTTATATGTTGGTTCCTATTGACAAGTCCTGTGCATTTTCAGGTCAGTACATCAAAGGTCACCCTGAGTGGGCGTTATGTTGAAAAAACACATCTTGTTTTAATTAAAAATGTTACAATATACATGTACCATATGCCTTAAGTTAATTTGATAAGTTCAGTTATCATGTTAAGTATTTATAAATCTATTTTTCAGGCCAGACAGAAAAACAACAGGAGGTACTCATAGAGCCTGTACTTCATCTTGGAGAAAGTTTGAGACGTTTATATTTTCCAAAAGAGCATCAGCAAAACAGACAAAAAGTCCGTAAAACAAGAATTTCTAGTGACAGCAATATCGAAAAAGTTAACAGCCGACCTTCATCTGCAGAAAGTGATCGTCCATTATCTGCTGGATTAGACCAAGAGTCTGATAAATCAAAAATGGGTTTGTTTGATAAAGTTTTTCTGGATCCCGAGATAAGCATGTTTAGTAGTCATCCATGCATTAGCGATATTCCTGACATTGACAATCAAGAAATTACGAGTGTTGGAAGTCGTAAATCTAAGTCATTACCCACGACACCCCGTGTTTCGCCGAAACTGCTGCGCAAAAAGTCAGTTTATGTTGAAGATCGCACTGAAAATATGGGGCCTGGGTTGTCATTTCTTGCAGGTGTCGCCGGGGAGTTACGTTACAATAAATTAAAAATGAATCAGAAACATGACCAAGAATTGCAACGATTTTCTAAGACTAATAAAAAGCATGGTATTGTAAAAACTGATGAAAAAGTTATGCCATTAGTGTCACAAAAAGACAAACAGAATTCGGTTTTGTCCCAAAAATCCCAAAAGCCCGAGTTTGAGTCCAATGCCCACCATTTAGAAAACACACATCATGTAAGCGATTTCTCGGATTATCTTGGTCATGATTTTAAGTCAGAACAACACCAACCTTTTATGAAGTCTCTTCTAGAATGGAGTACACAAAAAAAGATGAAAATGACAAATCAAGAAACTAACATGTATTCTCCTACCTCATTCTGATTAAGGTAGATGTAGCATTTTAAAAACATGGGTTTGAAAGCATTTTTTTTCTTGTACTAAATATATGTAGTTTTCTGTGAAAAGAATAAAGTTAAGAACCAATTTCCCCACTTGATGGGTTAAAATAATTTACTGTTGCCTAAAACTGTTAAAATGAATCTCATTTCTCAAAATGACATTGATCAGTTATATGACCAGAAAGTTATAGTACTTCAAAGCCAATTTTTGACATTTTTAAAAAAAAAAATCAGAATTTCATAAAAAATAGATATTGCTTGAATGACAATTAAAGAATGGATTTTTGAATGCATTAAATTGATATCCTGAAAAAAAGAAGGAAATTCCGACACTTCGATATAGTGAAATGGATGAATTGATTACCTGTTTATCTCATACTGATTGAAATTTTTGTATGCAACAATTGTACTTTTACATATTTTGACCACTGTCCAAGAATCAGTATATTGGTAATCAGGTTACCATTAATCTGTACATATAATCTTCTTAATCTACTTTTTGTTAAGAACCATGATGTAGATTTTGAATTTTATCTGAAAATGACATATATTGACCATGTATCTTAGGCGTAAAAATGTATTGGTTGTTTATGATTACCTGTGACCTTAGCTTTTTTATTAGGCATTAGGAATGGTACATCCACTTCCTCTCTTCTTTTACCTTTCCACAAGGTTTCAAGAGCCAAAAAAGTCTTGCCCTACCTACCCTAACTTAAGTGAGTATGTAACCAGAAACAATCATTTTTTACACCTAAAATTGGGTGAGAAAATAAGTCAAACCTGTGAACAAAGGCCACCTGTGGGAAAGACAAAACATGGCTTTAATTGACAGCTGGCCTTTTTTCTGTGGTCATTTTATTCTAATGTTTTTATCAATGAAGGTTTTTACAAGAATGGCCTATATTCACATGGTGGCCCTTATTCGAAGGTAGCCACTAACATTGGTCGGATTAAATCATAAATTTCATATTTAATTTGTTGGCCTTTTTTGTTTGTTTCTTTATTTTTCCAGCTTTTTTGTATGGAAACTAGTCAAATTATTAATATACTATTACTAAACAGCTTTAAAAATACAAGTTGCATATCACATGAGAATTATTGTTGATTTTAATTTTGAATTTAAGGAAGGAAACTAACAAATTAATATTTTGTTGTAATCCAATAAATTTAATGACAAATCGGTCAAATTCAGTGAAGGGTTCTCATTTGTACCATTTTTAGATACATGATACTGGTAGATATTTTCAACACAGGTCCAAACAGTGAATCACATGAAAAAAAATGTTTTATTAATATATAGATTTGTCAATATATATAAAAGTTAAAAAAATTCCTCAGAATATAAATATTTTACTTCTAAGATTCAAGATAAAACTGATTTTTTATCTTTCAAACCTGTGTAAATTCTCTGTCCAGGTTCAACAGTGTTTGGATTGTTTAAATTTGTATATATTTTACATTTGACCTATAACAGTAGTGTATGTATATAAATAGTATATAGAAGTAAAAAAAACATGTATTTTGCCATACAAAAAGGGAGTTGATTTCATGAAGTGTTTTAATTTGTCACAGTTTACTTAACAGTCTTATTTATTTGGCAGTATTCAAAAAAAATTTAAACCACTTGAAGTCAACTCCCTTCCTGTTATTCATAGCTTAGTGGTGTATAAGGGTATATTGTTTTTGTCAAAATATTGACTGTTTTTTCTATTGCTCATTTAAATGGTGGACATACCCATTAAACATTCCTCATGTATCTATTTTGTAATAAGTGATTTAAAATATGCTCAGCACAATCAGTTATCAAAGGAAACGACTCATTTTATTATAATTAGTCAGGAGTAAATGTTCTTAGAAGATAATTAGATACTCATGTAAGTTTTGTCTTTTTGAAGTTGAAATTTGGCTGAATTGTAAATTTAGAAATATTTTTGGTATCAAAATTGGAAATTAATATGCTTGTAATTGAAAAAACTACATAGATTATGTTGAATCTCAGGAAAAAATCTATATAATAATTTGTATTCTGTCATTGATAGATTGATCGATTGATTGATTGATGTCTGTTATAATTTTGGGAATCAGGTTTTTTTATTTACTTTTATTTATTTACTCTATTTTTGCTTGTGATTTTAGCATCAATAAATAAAAGTTATAATAATAAACAATGTATGCTTTTACCTTACATGATAAGCACATACAATGTACATTGGTCTAATGTTGTTCTTGAACTATTTAATACTTTTTAATCTTATCATGTTCTTACACGCTTATCTTCATTGAGGATGCTGTTGCATTTGTCACTTTTGCTTTGCATGATCTTGATGAAGAGTTTACATAAAATGCAGAAATTTGTTTCAAAATGAAATCATTAATTAACTTATAAATTATAATGTGTCATTACTCAGTTGTGAAACAATTTAGGTTTTGTTGGACTTTTTACAGAAATATTCAACACTGAGAGTATGGTCAACTTTGGACAAAAGCCAAAGCCTTTAGCTCTATTGTTATGTGTTTTTAATATGATATGAATTGAATATCTATAGGTTAACAGTAATCTATAAGGTGACCTTTGTTCACCAGTTGAGTTAAAAAATTGTATATATTTATTCGCAACACCACCATAGAAAGTGTATACATGCTTTACCATGAAAATATTTTGCTGTATTGAATTTGTCAGGCCTAAAATGGAGAGTCACATTGTGTTGTTCATTATTGTATACATGTATGTATATTCATTTCAAGACTGGGTTTTGTTATTTCCTTCCTGTAATTCATACAGAATGGTAAGGATTGTTCATGAACTGTATACTTGCCTGTATTTTTTGTGATGTATGTACACATACAGAAATAGATTTTCTCAATTCTGATCCTTTTGTTGTTGTAAATGTTAGATTAACATAAGGAACATCGCTCCATTGGATAATTGAAATAAAACCTTTTTTAACAAATTGGGGTAAGTTTATGGGTCCCTTAAGGTATCTAATGTGACAGGTGGTAGTTGGAAAAAGAGTTTAGTTACTTGCACGGAGGCAGTTCAAAATTCTACAAAATCCGGACGACGGTGACAGCAACATGATAAACTAATGTCTCCAAAGCCAGGAAAATGAT
The DNA here is from genome assembly GCA_964023205.1 of Lutraria lutraria. Lineage (NCBI taxonomy): Eukaryota > Metazoa > Mollusca > Bivalvia > Venerida > Mactridae > Lutraria > Lutraria lutraria. The sequence continues at coordinate 22,690,950 of OZ026841.1, forward strand.
AAAAGGGATGGCAGATATACGATTCGCGATGTTGCCAAAGCTGTTGGCATCGAGAGAAAATCTCATTCTGAAGAGTATTTTGAAGTACGAAGTATCAATACCATATGGATACCCCCTCTTGACAGATGATCAAAAAGGGTACGCGTACAAACAGCAAAACAAATGCTAAAAAAGTTTCCAAATTTCTACTATAGACAATTTGCAAACATTAGTACTGGTAATTAGACGTAGGTTCATTATATCAAGACAGTTAGGACAACTGGAAACAAGATATGGGTTATCAAACGCAGTAAATAGCCTGTAGTTTTCAAAAGGGCAATGTGCAAAGAATGCCGCCTATGCCATATTCTTCTTATGTGACGGATAGCCAAACAAATTTTAATGTCTAATGGCAAACGTGGCACAGGTCGGTATTACTGTGATATTGTACTTAGAAAGCTTAAGGTATATTATTAAACAAGGTGTATTTCAAAATCACAATGCCCCTCCGGGTGCCCTTTAACTTGAAAAAATGCACAGGTCTTGCAGAGATTGTCATGATGAACCAAGATATTAAGTTTGATGATTGTAGGCAGTAGCCTTTTGATTTAATGGACAAGCATAAATCTGCTAAAAATGATCGAATCACAAAACCCTGACAATATATGCTGGGGAACTTTGTGTCAATAGTTCTATCAAAGTTTGGTAAACATCTCTTGAGACATTTAGTAGGAGTTGTATACAGAAGAGTATTTCTCTACTACATATACACAAAATAAACTAAGGGCCATAAATCAGCCCAACACAATCCAATCACAGAACTCGGAATACATCTGCTGGGTTTCTTGGTGACAATGAGTCTGTGAAAATTTCATCAAATTCCTTTGAGAAATGTAGGAGTATCATAGAAGAAATTTAGGACACAAAATTAAGTAAGGGCCATACATCTTCCAAAAATGATCGAATCACAAAACCCGCACAATATGTGTTAGGGAAATAGGTGACAATAGTTCTGTAAAAGTTTGGTCAAAATCCCTTGAGAAATATAGAAGTAATTGCAAACAAAAGAGTATTTCTGTATACATTACATAATTATGCACAAAATAAACAAAGGGCCATAATTCCGTAAAAAATTATCGAATCATAAAACCTTTACGACATGCATTTGGTATTTTGTTAACAATAGTTCCATGAAAGTTTTTCAAAATCCCTTGAGAAAACAACGAAACAAGAGCATTTCGTTATTACAATCGCACAAAATAAACAAAGGTCTATAATTCCTTCAAAAATGATTGAATCACAAAACCCGGAATATAATTATGTGCGGGGGTTCTTGGTAACAACAAGTATGTGAAAATTTCGTCAAAATCCCATGAAAAAGTAAGAGTAGTATCCTAAAAGAAATGTAGGATTTTTTAAACACAATGACCCCTTGGCCTACTGACCTGAAAATGAACAGGTCATGTAGAGATCATCATGAAGAAACCTACATATGGATTTTGAAGAATGTAGGTGCAAGCGTTTTGATTTTAAAGGCAATGTTAAAGTTTGGTACAAATAGACAAACAGAGAGACCAAAACAATATGCCCCCGATCTATCGATACGGGGACATAAAAACGACGTCCAGTGACTGGCTTTCAACATATTTGCCTTATCCATGATAATGCTCCAGCACATTCATCTGGCACTGTAAAGCAATTTCTGAAGTCAGAGAAGGTAACCGTCTTGTCGCACACACCGTACTCACCAGATCTTGCTCCCTGCGACTTTTTCCGTTTTTAAAAATTGAAAAAGTTATCTGGTCGTCGATATCACTCCAGACAAACCCTTGGCTCAGCTGTTTGTCAGTGTCTCTGAGGTACATGTATATCTCAATCAGCCATCCGTGACGCATTTCAGAAATGTATTCACAGACTGAAGTTTTGTATTTCTAACCATGGGAAATACTTTGAGGGGATGGAAAGTCAATTTGACTATTAAAGTCGGTTCTTATCTTTTTAAAACAGTACACAATACACATCACTTATCGAACATCCCTCGTATATATATTTGCTGACAAGGCAATTATTAAGCAATGAAAGATGGCTGTGCAAGCATTCCTGATAATATATATATATACATATAGGGATTTCCAATTTATAGATTTAAACCATAATTATATGCTAAAAATAAACGCATTGCAAGTGATTTGAAACAATATATTTTTTGATTGGACTTTTAAAAACCAATATTGCACGTAATTTACATATTTTTGAATAGCGATAACCACTCTGTATTTAGGAATATATTACAACGGTTAGCCTTAAAATAACTATATAGAGAAAACTGTGATGGTTGGTGCCGAGATGCAGAAGCTGGTGAGGCTTAGAAAGCTGAAATGGGCAAGCTTATTTTAGCTTTCGTGCCAAACCGGAATAACCAGATAACTGCTACAAAACACCGAAAACCGTCTTAAAACCCATCTTCAAATAAAGTGACAATCTTTATTAAAAAAAACAACACCCGCTTTGGACTTTTTAAGCGAGAAATTAACAATAGAATGGTCAGAAAATTCAATCGTTTACGGTTCAATAATTGAAACCATGCCCAGTTTAGTATCAATAATGAGTTATTGTCAAAATGTTATGAACAGAACAGAACATTACTTTATTATCTCGAGTTGCATGTTACAGTATATGATATCATCCCAATACAATATACAACACATTAGAGATGGCTCTCGCTGATAATAGAGTACAGTGTTAATCGCATTTATAAAACATTTTTGCGCTTTTTGTTGCTTGATTATTGAAATTTTTGTGAGTAACTTAAAATAGTTTTTACGTTTTTCAGCATACTTAAGCAGTCAGGACTCCCTAAATACACACTCTTTTTAGTAAATGTGCACTTAATGTTGATATGCCGTAAAACAACATCGTCTGCTTCAAGTTACGGTTGATTTGTTTTTGTCCTAAATGTGGTCTTGATGTTAAGGTTCCACTGCAATCATGTGAGGAAAAATTAACAAAAGGGAAAACATAAAAGATAATTAATGGATGTCATGCACCTTGTTCATTTTATTTTCAGTTATTTCTACCATATTGTCTCTGGTACATGTAATGCATCTGATTTCCGTTTCACCATATATCTAGAACCTGTAATGAAGAATGGAAGACAGCAAATATTGAATAGCTAGCATAGATAAATGGATTGTTTCTGGTTACCTGACCGACCCTAATTTGCCATGTGATCCTAGACTTTTAAGAGGCCCGAGATTTTTTTTCTTCTCCACACGCTTTCAAAATTAAAAAAAAAAACACTCCGACCTAGCTGCCCTATTTTGAATTAGCATGTAAACAGAAACAAACGATATATTTCATCTTAATTCTTCATGTAACATTGCCTTACATACATCAAACGGCAAACTACGTGAAAAAACATGCAGACAAGTGGCGATAGTATACAACAGTCCTCTGCTTTTAAATGTAAGAAGGGTTTTTGAAAAGTTGACTTTCAGGTGGTTAATTACACCAAAGTATCCACTAATTATTTAGACAAGATGCAAAGCCACAATCTCTACCCAGAGTTGTCGTTCCTTTCCAATCCACACATAGTGTGAGCGTAGCGGGAACGACAACTCTGGGTAGAGATTGGCAAAGCCAGTCAAATAAGGTTATGGTGAACTTAGATATATACTACTCAAAGTTTGCTAAGCACCTATAAAAGTTTGTACTTCTGTTTTAACAATTGTTATGTGTTTTCGTTTTTTTTTATAATTTGATTGGGACTATGTTACACATGGGCATGTTGAAAATTGTGGAACAAATCTTTTTGCCAAAAAACAATTATCGATGGAATCGATTTGAGTATGTGATCAGGAAGGCACCACGTTCCTGGGTGCTTCTTGGTTGGACCTGACGGGCTGAAATGCGGACCTGTAACTCATTCCACTTATGATCAATGGGATTTAGGTCAGGGGATTGCGCTGGTCAGTCCAAACGAGTAATACCCTCTCATTGCAAGTACTCTTGGACGACATTGGCTGTATGAGGACGGGTATTATTGGTCATCCAAATGAATGAATCACCAACTGCGCCAATATACAGCCTTATTTGGCTATCGAGAATCTTATCTCGATATACCACTGGGCATTCAGTATGCCTCCGTATAGGACAATGCGATCATTTGGTGCATCCCAGCTGAATCCACCCATTATTCAGTTACCCAGGAATTCACATAACTGTTCTCCACTGTATCATAACTAATATATTCCTCTGTCAGCTTTTTCTTAATGCTTTAAATGTCATTATGCGTGTCCTGACCAAATATGATATTATTGTTCATGTGGAAAAAGAGATGCAAAAATGATCAACATATTTTAGTAGGATCTCAAATGCAAATATATATGTACAATGTTTTATTTACCAGTTAAGCACTGCAACTAGGGTTTTGTTCATACTCCTGAATATTTGCAGGTTTGCCTTGCCATGCTGCTCTCGTGCACTGTAAATAATACGTACATTAGAAATTCACATGTTTTTTGTAGAATAATATATAATGGTGCTGACAGCTATTTTTCTCACATGAAATTATTTGTAACAAAGGATAAAATTACTTTACATGCATAACGTTATCCAATTTTTGTGAGTTAAACTTTGTTCAACTCCACTAGGCCATCACTCGCTGCATGGGCGCATGGTTTTTTATGCAGACCTGAGCACTGTTTCCGTTGTCTACATCCGCAGTGAAAATGTTTCCATTTTGAAATATTTACTTTTGTGGTAATAGATAGAAACCTCATGCATTAAGTTCAACTCATTTGAGTACTTTTCAGAACTTTGATTTATTAATGTAGCTATATAAAGTAATCGCACTGACGAAGGATATGACCCTTTGTTTATTTATAAACAACCTATTCTACTGGTCAATGTGATTTAGGTATGAAAAAAACAACACTATTTCATAATACCAAAATGTAGTTAGTTTAAACCTTTTTGATTGCAACCTAAATGGTAATAACCCTCGGTTTACTCACCTGTACATCCTCTTTATGTGAGTCCTATAACTTTAATGGTGTAGCTTAATTAACTGGTGTAAAAACCTATTGACTTAGTAAGTAAATGCCAGAGACTGCAATAACAATAGTTTGGACAACCGCGTTTTATTCTTTGAAATATGTCAAAGCATTGAGTAGACTGTTGGAATAAACAGGACAAGCGATTGAACGAACGAATGGAGTCATTTAACATTATGGCTCAAAGTTGACCTCAAGATAACCTCTGGATGGGGGGGGGTTATCGGCAGTGAGACTATTTTTGCTTGAGTGTGCTTTTGTACATGCCAGAAGATGGCATTACTTTAATAGAAAAACAAGTCATATAAAGAATAAAAAAGTAGAGCTATTCGGACCCGAAAGTCTACCCTTGCGTACTGCGTATATATATGACCCTATTGAACTACTTACAGCAGACCTTCCGCCTGAACTAAGACAATTACATCTGTTACCATATACTACTGTACTCTCAACACCTGGACCTTTCACTGGTACGAACTTGTCGAACACCATACACCCTGAATTCAACAACAATACTTGTAAGAATGATGTTGTGGTTTCATTCTATTTATCAAAATTGTTTGAAATTTAGAAATGTGGTACGTCAAAAAAACTAGCACTCGAGAATTGGTCACATAAACATATAGGAAGATGTTCCTTTAAAACATATTATAACCTTTAAATCTACAGTCATTCGATGAAAGGGGTGTTAGGGATTGCCCGACTTGCTCAGAATTAAAAGGATCTATATAGAGCGCAATGATGATTAAAGATAATTTTGTTTAATTGTATTACAACCCTTAAGTCTATCCAAACATTGTCTAAAATGAAAAAGTGAACTAACTGAATATAATTATTTGTGAAAGGAAAATTATATTCATTCTCAATTGAAGGGCCCTGTTTTAGCAAGTCCGGGGTACATATTAAAAACTATTCAAAAAGTTTGGACGCCCGAACAATTTGTTTAACTTGGTCCTAGTTCTGACTTACCTGCCTTACACACTTTGTTTCCTTCGTTACCAGCACAGACCTGATTACATGGGCAGTCGCTGAAAATTCAAAATTCAGATATTGCCTTTTTCATATTGCACCAAACGCCAGGGCACGTATCAAGTTGGCGATTTCTCCGCTTTAATGGTAGAGGAAGGCCCTAGGCGTATGCTTTAGTAGCTAGATGGACAGCTTCCTCACACATGCAATTTGCCAGGTCCCGGCCAAGTTTGGATCTGAGCAGACAGCGGTAAGGGGCTAGTGAATAGATACAGCCCATATCAATTACGGACTCTCACAGATTTTCTTCAAAATAGTTTGAATAAGCGAAGGCTTAAGAACTAAAAAGCATTTTTTCACTCGATGTGTTATGACTTAATCTAACTGAGAATTCTCAGACCATGGTTATTAAAGTGATGTTGGCATGTACTTAAAGTGAACATAAAGTGAACTTTCACCGTTCGAAAGCAGTATTCTGTTACAAAAAAACATGTAATTACATACAGACGTTTTGTACATGTAAATAATAACTACTGTTAGCGAACGATACATTTTTCGTTTCTGTAGGTATACCGGTGTTTTCCAACGATATTTCTGTTTATATATCTAATCAATTTCCGGGACTGTATTCTAACCAGTTCTAACTTATCCTTCCACAAAGAGTCGACAACTACTCCATATATTAAGGAAAATCGACAGTTTGTGTAAAATTTTCTAAGAAGGGTATGTACTGCCACGACCGGAATTCGAACACGGACCACACGGCTTACAAGTCCAGCGCACTTGCCCCTTTTTGCATATTTTCTGTTACATGCATATTTTTTAATTATTTACAAAAACTATTTTAATTTTTCAAAATAATAATTTTTGCTAGTTTTAGTGGAAATTGTCCGGATAGTATACGGTCTATATGTATCAGAAGTTGGTAAAATCGTCACAAATATATCTGAAAGAATGCCATGCGTCATTTGATATAACTTACGATAGTTTTGTACAACCCTCCACTTCCATCATATAAACCACAAAAACCACCATAACTGCTATAACGATTTTGTTCATCATTTTGACGCTTAAAAGATAGAATAACAAGAACTGTTAGTTAAAGTAAAACGCCTCTGGTAATTTATTCACTGTTGAACAATCCTTAAATAGCTTGACCGACAATGTCATCATCATAAGTCCGCCATACTAAACCGGTTGAAACAAGCTATATTTTCGGCACTAACCTTTTTTCGGCAGCCCTAGAAAATTTTAGTTTTCGCATGATTTTGGTAGCATCCAGGCCAGACGAACGTTATTTTAATAACTACCACAGATATCACAGAAATAATAGACAACAATTGGTTGCGTCAAAATATACATTCAAACCGAAAGAGTCAACTTTTTAATACGTACATCGTGCGCTTATTTAGATAATCACCATAAAAGGGCCGTTTCATTTAGATTCATGTACATGTATGTGCATCTTAGCATGTTGGTAACTGAAACAGCATATCTTTTTAGTTTGCTCTAAGGATATATTGCCAGCTGGTTATGGGAAAATGTACGTGTACCATTAGCAAGATTTTGAAGTTTAGAAACTGCTATATTATCGAATATAACCATCCGTAGATGACCTAGCTGTCGGTCGAGGTGTCGTACTTAGATTATGACAATGGAACATATTTTGTTTTGTTTGTTTGTTTATATCAAGTTTTTATCAGTGAGAGGTTACAGTGATTTGAAGTCAGCGACCATAACCACTCGTGGATCCCAATGAAACAGACACAAACAACGAACATCGTACGGTATCAGTCACGGAGTTCGTCAGCAATAAAGTCCAACCTGATTAAAGCTTAACATGCTACATTTACAATGAAAAATGACTATGGTGTTGCTAAATAGTAAATTCGATTATTGTACGAGTAATTATGATAATAACTAAAATATACGCACCTACCTCTAGTCTATAGATCTTTGTCCGCAATGCAGCGATAAATGTCTGCGTGCTATGAATACTATATCATATGCCACAGCCTGGTTTAAATGAGAAGATGTTGCCAAGCACGGTCAACAAAAACAGGTTTACTTGACGAAGCACTCAATCATGTCACTTGTAGCTGTCGGGCATTCGTATGCTAATTTGTTAATTCAGCATGTTGTCTCATGTACGTGTAAAGCAATAGAGGGATTTATGCAAACAGAGCGCGGTTGGGACCTCAATATTTACTTCACATCCATAATTCACTGTAAAAAGTAAATTAAATTGAATTTAAGAAGGATTTTACCGGAGAAATGAACTATTTTACTCTGCCCGAAACGGTACTCAGTGAATTCGGGTACAATTTAACCGCATTTTACCGTACTAATAAACACCATATCAATTAGTGTACGGAGAGTTTTATTTAACCAGGAATCTTGAGTTTCTTATTTTTCTGTACAATACCAAGTATAATACATGTACTCTATTGTTATGTTTATCAGCACGTTTTCGTTGATTATGTACACGTTTAAATAATAATAGGGATCTCCTTCGTTATGGCCTTTGACGTGTAATCAATAGCTGCCCACCATCTCACACGGGACAAGTAGAACAAGGGGTACAGCTGGTTAGGGTAAGGTCGGTGGTTCCATCTAGATGTGTTCGTCTGGCGTCTTCCTCCGCCGTTAAAGCTGGGAAAATCGTTAAATGTCCCAAGGCTGTTGATGAAACCTTAAACTGCAGAGATGGTCTGGTTCCCTGCCTATTTTGGTTCCCGGTGTAACGTTTTCAACATCCCCCTTTTCAGGTTACCCACCCGGTAACTTTAAAAACAAAGTAAGGTTGTCTGGATGGCACTGTTTCACTCGCATAATGTTTCTAAGGTGTTAGGGTTAGGTTATGACCAAAGTAGGCGAATTTACAAGTTCATTGAAAAGTCAGACTATTGCAACATCTTCAGCCATTTACGAATAAACAACATAACCTATGAAATTTTCCTCCACCTCCGAATTATGTGGGAAAGCTAGGTAGCAACGTACGGACAGAATTTTAGAATGTGGTTAGAACTAAAATGAGGTTAGAACTAAATGAAGTCCAAGCCTGCAAGCTCAGTTTAACTGCCCGTCACGATATAACTGAAATTATGTTGAAAATGGCATCTTCTATCTTTTAACTAAATAATCAGACAAATATTTTTAACCAAATTTATACTATATATACGTTTTCTTTTTTTGCGCAACAGTAGATGTTGATGTGTCGTAAAACAACATTAAATAAATCCCCAGCTTTGAGACAACCACAATATTAAGAATGGTTTGTTTTTGTCCTAAATGTGGTTTCACTGAAATCACGAGAAGAAAAGCTGACAAAAGGGAAAACACAACAACAATTAATTTAATTTATTTTCTATTAAATTGATGATATCTTATTTTCAATTATTTCTTTTAATTAACTTGTTGTCCTTGGTATCTGATTTCCCTTTTATCACATCTTGTGAACCTGTAATGAAGAATTGAAGACAACAAATAGTGTGTGGTCAGTAGTAAAAAATGGTCGTTTTTGGTTAAATGCACATTAAAAGATAGCCTAGGTAGAACTGAAGCTCGGGCCTCTTTTTTGCTCTTGAACGTGTGTGGAAAGAAAAAAAGTGTGATAGTTGGTTTACTGTTCCTCTGGCCAAATACAATCTGTTGAAAAAGAGATGCCAGGATGATAATGAAAAATGATCCAACATGTTTAAATAGCAGGATCCCGGTCTGTGTTGTACAGTCAAACCTGTGAACAAAGGTCACCTTAAAGAATGACAAAATGTGACCTTTATTGACTGTAGGCCTATATTCGGGGGTCGGGTCATTTTGTTCTTATTAATCAATGACGGCTTTGAAAAGAGTAGCCTTTATTCACAGGATGGTCTTTAATGTGGAGGTGGCTTCTTACACAGGTTTGATTGTACATTATGTTTATTTACCAGCCTAGCTTTGCAGTTAGGGTTCTTTTCATACTCAGGAATATTTGCTGGATTGTCCCGCCATGCTGCTTTCGTGCACTGTAAACAATGCAATCATGTTTGGATATTAACACACTACTGAATGAAGGTAGAATAGAGTAGAAATACACTTAGTAAATGTAGGAATAAATATGCCTTGACAGTCATATAATTTGTTACGCAAGGATAAAATATTATACATATATGTATTTCTTATCCTTTATACTCAGTTCTTATAATTGCAGCTTGTAAAAGATTGAAGTAGTCGCAATGTATATACAGATATGACCACAACCTATTTCACTGGTCAATGTGGATTTAGTATGAAAATAAGGAGTTGGTTTAAACCTTTTTTTTACTGTAAACGGAATGGTAATAACTCCCCATTTGATCTCTAAACGCCCTAACCTTTTCATGTTAAGCGCGTACAATCTACGTACGTTTATCAAGTTTTTGAGACTGTGCAATAAGAATGGTTTCATTCTTTAAAATGTGTCAAAGTATTGTATAGACTACACAATTAACAGGAACATACGAACAAATTTTGTACATGCCAAGTGGCAATAAGAATAATATGTACGGATGTGAAAGAAAGCTGTTCATAGAACAGAATAAAAAAGCAAGACCATAGGACCCGAAACACTACCGTGGCTAACACTGTATACATGTACGTTGGACCTTGTAATACCAGACTTACGACAGCTCTTCCACCTGATCTACGACAATTACATCTGTTACCATATACTAATGTACTCTCCACACCTGGGCCCATCATTGGTACGAACTTATCGAACACCATACATCCTGAATTTATCAACAATACTTGTAAGAATTATGTTGTGGTTATATTTTGTTTATCAAAATTGCTTGAGATTTGGACATGTGGTCTAATGTCTTAACCGGTGCTTCTGTGATACCTACATGTATTGTAAGATGTTCAGTTGAAACGTGCAACCTTTCAATTTGTAGTCTTGCGCTCTATCTGCAACAAGGGTTATTTGCAGGACCTGCTCAGAATTAGAATTAGTATAGAGAGCCAAGAAGTTTAGACGAATAAATATATTATAATTGAATATACAATATACATTATATTACTAGTATATAAATGTTTATATAAAAAGGTAGATAAAAGGACTTATTAGTAAGGTCCAAAGCGTGGTGGTGTTGATATTGAGATGTCGTTTTTCACTGACCTGGGACCAAAACCAAAAATACATGTTCCTAGTTGTGACATACCTCTCTTACATACTTTGTTTCCTTCATTACCAGTACAGACCTTTCTACATGCACAGTCGCTGAAAATTCAAAAATCAGATATGTTGTTAAGACACTGACCTTTTTCAATGGGTATCAACGTGACACCAGCAGTCAAGGTCATTTGGCAAATTACCCGCGTAATTGTGGAGGAAGCTGGACAGTTAGAATAGACCGTGCATGTCAGTTTGTCGTTCAACTTTTGAGGACAGTGACTTTCTAGTATCATTTTATCATTTGCTCTAATGTCTTCTCGATGAAACGCTAAGTAAATATTAAGTCAAGGTACTGGTATTATTTTCGCATACAACTGGGATACGCTAAACAATTCAGAAGTTAAAATAGCGTCAGTTCAGGATAAACATAACCGTTTGCTTTCTATACATATACAACAAACTGCAGAATGTAAATAAAAATCCTTGACATGTGTTTCATCAATAGAAATTCCAAGTATAGTTCCAAAGTCGGCTTACTAGGTATGACCGAGATTAGACATAGTCAATCGGCGCGCCGTCTGATGAATGTCGGGGGGGGGGGGGGGGTTGAGGGTCGGGTTGAGGGTCAACGTGAAAAATTACTAACGAAGTCTAATCTAATACATGTTATGTTTGTTTGTTCTTGTTACAAAGTGTTCTAAGGCGGAATGTACAGGGGTAAAGATAGTCCATCTACCTCCCAATGTTATTTTCAGGAACATTTTTAAACAGGGTTGTCTTAGCTAATTTTAGTGGAACATGTAGTTGTTCGGATAATACGAGCGGATAATTTCTCTATATATCAGAAGTTGACAAAATTGTCATAAATAAATCTGAAAGAATGCCGTGCGCTATTTGATATGCATACATGTAACTTACGATAGTTCAGTACAACTCTCCACTTCCTGCATATACACCGCAAGTACCACCGTTACAGCTATAACGATTTTGTTCATCATTTTGACGCTTAAAAGTTAAAATAACAAGAACTGGTAATGTAAATATAGAACAGAACAGAATATTTACTAACTGACTTTTAAAGCGCTCGCAGCTCATCGCCATAATCATATAATACTACTTACAATATTACACAAACACGTATTTACAACGAATAGGGAGTACAATAATACATACATGTATTTAAGATAGTGGTGTCGAGACATTTCCTAACAAATCATAATATACAACGCCCCTGCTGATGTATTCTCCGTCAAATAATCCTCCAAGACCCAGAAATACGGAAACCCTTGGGAACATTTCAACTATTAGTCATCACTTATTTGTCAATTCTTTTTTGTAAGAAGTTAGTATTTATAAGTATTTAATGATTCGAATAATGCCTAAGGACACAGATGGCAAATTGGTAAGATGATTTCAAGTTTCTAAGACATTTTCTTGTTTCGCAATAGCACAAACTGTGCACATTTTGTCCGCAAAAGTACAGTAATATGCAAAGGCATTATTTTCTATTACTTTTTTATTTACTTGTTATCGCTTATTTTGTTATTACTTATTTGTCATTACTTGTTTTGTTATCACTTATTCCGTTATTACTTATTTGTTATTACTTATTTTGTTATTATTTGTTTGCTATCACTTATGACTTATTTGTTATTACTTATTTTGTTATTATTTGTTTGCTATCACTTATGACTTATTTGTTACGAAATATTAAGACTACTATTTATCAATACGCATTATTACGAACAGGCGGACAGAGAAAGCTGATTCCAGTACGTTCTTCTACGTGATTCTATACGTCCTTACGTTTTGTGTTCGCGGGGAGTAGTAGTTTTAATCGGACATAATGTTATTTTACATCATATATGAGTCAACATAACTGTAATTGTAAATTCATGGATTATCCATGTGTCAGTACTATCACCTCATCAAATACAAGTTTCACTTTTATAATAACCATCACCCTGACCCAGTTCATACGAGCTACATTGTAGCCACAGGTATATTGACATGAAACCTTTATTATTTTCTTAATACCAGCATTCTTTGACAAACGTCTTGTAAATCGAACCTTAAACATATTTTGACAATGTTGAAAATGCATCTGTTTGATTTCTCTTGATAAAGGTTGTCGCCATAGCAATAATAATTATACAAGTAGTTAAAAGCTCCACGAGCATCTGTACTATAGTAAGCATGAAAAATAGAAGAGAGGACATGCAGACAGAGAGGCAATGAATGGACAAAGTATGTGAACCTTTATATTATTCAACAATTGTAATCAAAACTACTCTAAATTAATAATACACAATGATGATTTATTTTGTTGGGTAAGAAGTTATAAAACTAGGCATACATATACGCCATCTTATTGGTTATTTTTTGTTCATGGGTTCACAAATATAAAAAATAACAAAAATGATTGGCTCATTTTTATTTGTAATAATGTAATTGAGGGTAATTTTTTCTTTAGCTGATGATAAATTAACAGAGCCAACACAATCTTCTACCAGTGTAATAAGTAGATTCGACACTTTAATACAAATTCTTAGAAGTCCAAACCTTTATTTTGCTTGTTTTAAGAGTCAAAATGCCATTTTAAGGGTTAAAATTTTATTTTAAAGTCTTGAATATCCTTTAAATTATTTTAACTTGTAATGTGAATAAAATATGTACATGTATATCTGTACAATGAATACATTTTTGTTGATATATAGAATAAACCAAACTGATTTGTCCACAGGTAAGTAAATCTCGACATTCTCTTGATTGCAAGTGCTTCTGAATAATTGAATACGTATTGTTTAAAGTAATAATTCTTTTAATATGCAACAAAAACCAGTTGTGACTTAAACATACAAATTGTGCAACATGAAACATTTAGACACATAATTATTATCTTATGTCAAGAGTTAATTCACATAAAATAAAGCCCTTGTTTTTTAGTTTGTGTCATGCTATTTGTAAATCAAACGACGTCCAATTCTTACGGCACCGTAATGCAAATAAAACGATGTGTTATTCTCACGACACCGCTTGTAAATAAAACGACGTGTTATTCATACGACACCGTTTGTAAAACGACTACGTGTTATTCTTATGACACCGCTTGTAAATAAAATGACGTGCTATTCTCACGACACCGCGCATAAATACAACAACGTGCTATTCTTACGACACCGTATTCTGACGACACCGTTTGCAAATAAAACGTTACATGTGTTTTTAAAAGCATGATTAAATATTATTGTCCTATATAACTTACTGACACCAGTTATTCCCGCATACTGAATTATTACTAAATACATGTATGTTAATCCTTTTGTTCAACATATATCAAAGGTATACATATTTACAGGCCAGTCATGGACAGTGCATACCAAATGATTATACAGTACAACATGATCTTAAAACATTTGGTTTTAATGTCATACAGTAACCCAAATAGTAAATCTCATGAACAGGGACAATTTCAAAGGCTAACACGCATTGTTTTGCGCGGAGATTCCCAATTGCTGTACCGCAGCAACATTTGTAATTGTAAACGATAGATTTTGTCTGATTGTCGATGGTCGATGCGATGAAATTGAACTCGTTTTTTTCACGAGACCAAGATTTTCCGTTTTTAAGTCACAGATAACGTGGAATTTTACTGAATAAATTTTAAGAGCTGATATGTGTTCTGTCTTAAATACAGTGTACCCCCAGTAATCCGATTTTCCTACAATGGTATTTCAAACTAGTAAACGTATACTGTACACGGTAAATTTCATGTAGACACAATAACAATATATTATCCAACAATATCTATAATAATGATTTATTTTAAAAGACCTGCACCTTCTGTTTCAATATACAAATGAAATGCTTTTTCTTTAATGTCAAATTCAATAATATGCAATTATTGCATTTCGCTTAAATGGATGTGATGTACATCCATTTAGCTAAATGTAATAATAATTATTGCATATCATTTTTACTAACATCATTTGTTTCTATCAATTGTATGCTCTCCAGGTATGGCTTTGTGTGATTTAAAGACCACCATTGTGAAATTATGTTGTTTTCTATCACACATTTAAAGATTTATTTCAAGCTGATAATTACAGCAAACATTGTAAGGTAAATTTAAAATTTCTTTTATAAAGAAATTCAAAAAAGTTGAGGCACAATCGAAAACTTATAATGATACAATATATAATTCATTGTTAGCTGTATTGTCGATCAATACAATATATATAGCTTACGTGTATTTGTTAACTATGCATACTAACTAAAATATCTAAAAAATAATATCTTGTATTGTTGGTACACTATCAAGTTCATATTTATAACACACCATTGAAATGATAAATTCATTTTCTTAGCTGTGTAATTCACATTGTTCTATAAACTTTCATTACAATTCCTTTTTGTACATTTTACAATATTCTTGTTATCGGTAACCAAGGAATTTACAGAGGTTTTTATACGTCTGTGTAGGAACGGTAATTCCTGACAGAAATTGAAATTGTTAAGAAACATAATATTCATTGTAATCTTTCACCATTAAAAGGACATTGTTATTTAAAATTCCAGATAGTATCTATTTACAGAGAATATTGGAAGCAGCAAAGATATATGAATAAACAATGTTCAGTATTCACAATTCATTCACCACGTGACCCTAATCAATGGACAGCACGGAAAATAGTAGAGCATAGAACTTTTTTAGTTTGGTCATGTTTTATTATTCTACATATTTGAAGAATTGGTTGGTGAATGGAGAACTTTAATAGAGAATTTGATAAACTCATTGAGGAATGGAACATAAATGTTTTTGTGTGACTTTATTTATGGAAATATAGCATAAACTTATGTAATTAACCTGAAACTGAACTATATTGTATTTGGTCATAAATAGTGCTTGTGTTAGAACAAGAACAGTCTAATACAGTAGTGTGTGTTGCTGAACATTGGGAAAAATCATGGCATGTCTACATCTTGTTGAAATTCTTGACATTTATCAAAATTGAATTAGATTTAATAAGAATTACATCAAACAACCTACTAGTATTTGAAAACAAATCACTATACATGTATATGTACATGTATAAATGTCCCTGTAACATACCATCGGAACTCTTCTGCCTTTGTTAAAAAAGTGTATTCTCAGAGATGGGAACGTCCGAGTAGTTGCGATTGTATGATACTAATGTAGTGTCCCTTATACAGCGAATAATCTGATTTCAGTGCTGTGCTGTCCGAGGTTAAAACAGATACATTTTCCGCAGGTCAATTTTATTATTTTTCTTTACATTTTTTAATTTACATCGAGGATTGGTTTGTCCCAATGTAGCTACGGGACTGTTCAATAAACATTTGATGTCAGACTGAACATCGTGCCAATAGTGTGCATGTGTTGAACATTGGAACGCTAGATGACGGCATAAAATCAGCAATATTTAGAATGTGATCTCTGAACTATGAAGAGTTCAAATAGGAGCAAGAAGAATGAAATCATATATTCACTTATTTGTGAACTACCTATAATTTATTGCAATATTTGTTTCACGTGGGATGGAAGTCCTTCCCCCTGGGATAATGAATATTTGCATGGTTTTCAAGTGCCCCCTCAACTCGCTGGGTGCCACTCATTTATTATATATTGAAATACTATCATCTATGTAGTGGTATTTGAATCTCTACTATACACTGTACACCGTATATCTAATGTTTTCATTAACTTTTTTTCAATTCAATGGCATAAATACAAATTCAAATATTACGTGCATTGAAGTCAAAATCAGATGGCTATGCAAAATTATAAACGAGCAATACAAAACAGTCGTAAAAAATTATAAACAATCCTCTACCTGGTTCTTCGGGAAATTTTAATCGATTAATTTAATGTTTATAACGTGTAACTTTTTCTTCGAGCATGTCTTCATGTATGAGATATTACATTCTGCATAAGTTGAGTATACAAAGAGGCAGATAATGCAGACTATATAAGCCAATTGTTGAACTACTTTTGGTGATCAGATGGGGAACCATAAATCGTAGAACTGAAAGCACATTGAACGGGAACAACTTTAACAATTGTATGGCGGGTGTAGAAAGGCGTAGTTCTTTGGTCTGCATCAAAAGTCATGCGTGAACTTTCGTTCGGTTTCCATAGCTCAGCCCGATACCTCATCCAACAAAGAAATTCAACGTTTGAGTTCGAACAACAGCAGAACCTTCAGAGCTTTGATTATTCATTTATTCATATCAAAAGGGCAGACAATGGTCAAGCTGGATCATATTTGGACTTGGACAATGGGGTTTCAATCATTAAATCATTAATGCGTACATGTACGTGTTGTATGAGTACTCATGCGTAATGATTCCAAGAAAAAGAATTCAAGGAACCAACAATAATGATAATAAAACAAGCATGAACAATACCACCAGCACTGGTGAAGTTATGTTGATAAAATAATGACCATAAAATACACATCTGATTCAACAATACCACCCTGCATGAAATGATATCCAGAAATGTCGAATTTAAGTTCAAAATGTTTATAAATTTGATGGTAGATCGATAAAACAATGCTTATAGTAATGCCAGTTAAGTTGTAAATTTGATTAATGTAAACCTTACCACAATAACTAAAATATACAATGTACGTACTTACCTCTAGACTAGAAAACCTTTGTCCGCACTGCGGAGATAACTATCTGCTTGATATGAATAATATAACTTAAGCTAAAACCTGGTTTAAGTGAAAAAATATTGACAAGCATGGTCAACCAAAACAGGTCAACTTGACATAGCGTTAGATCATTTCTCTTTATTGCCGATAGGCATTCGTATGTTAATTTTTTTCTCATGTACGTGTACTTGTATAGCCATAGAGGGATTTACTGCAAAAAATAGTGTAGTGCAAGGTTAAAGTGAATTCAAAATTTACTTCAACACATCCATATCCTACCGTGAGCAGAAAATAAAATTAAATCTAAGACGGACTAGGTTGGTGAAATTAGCTATTTTACTATGTACGAAACGGTACTCAGTGTATTCGAGTACGTTGTAACTGTTTGTTATTGTATGTATCGACTCTATATCAGTTAATGTACAACGGACAGATTTAACCAGAGATCTTGGGTTTCTTTTATATAATGTACAAGCATGATTCACTATTGTCATGTTTACAACATGTTGTTGAAGATTGGGCACACCTGAAACATGATAATGGGTTTCTCCTATGTAGAATGGTTATGACATTTGACTTGTAATCAGTAGCTTCTTACTGCTGTGAGTTCGAACCACACGGGAAACCAGACCAAAATGATAATTATTTGAGGAAGCTGTCCAGATGACTGGCAGAAGGTCGGTAGTCCTACCTAAGTGTACACCTGGGGCCTTTCTCAACTGTTAAGGCTGGAAAATCATCAAATGGCCCTGACTGTTGATACGACATTAAACCACAGAGAAATCAACAAGTTCAGATTTTTTGTAACTTCTGAAATCCTGACCCCCTGAAATCCGGAAACATCTGAAATCCCGACGATTTTCTTGGTCTCATAATTTCTCCCTCTGTTTCTATATAAATTATACTTATGAATTCTGGAACTTAAGAATTCTGAATTCCGGACGATATTTTTATAAATCAGGTTCACGTAAGTGCAATTTACTTCCAAATTCCGGACAGTACATGTACAGAAATTGTATCAACGTATAAAATGACGTCATGGAAAACGTACAAATATGTAACATATGATCTTAAGATACAATTTTGTGTTCGTTATGAAATCACTGATTGCCTAATATTGTGTTAAGTGACCAAATGTATCTTGATTATATTATGTTTTCAAGAAAAAGCGTCGTTAGAACTAAACCTTGCTAAGAACAACATGGTATAAATTCACACGTGGCATAATGGGTTTCTAAACATTTCAACCCTAATCGATTCATGTGCTCATTTGCAGCATTGCACTCTGGTCGTTCCTCGAGCGAAGCTTTGTAACATTTTTCCGCAGGTATCACTCCAAATTCTCTTTCCATTAATTGCCCAATTAGGTTCCAACCCGTTTCCTTGTGTCCAACGTTTGTTTCTTTACCCATAACATTAAAATATTTCATAACTGTATCATTCATTTTGTCCCTTTTTCCAAGTTTGTCGTAAGTCTTGTATTGCAGGAAGTATAGAAAAGGGAGGGAATCGACAACGGCCCAGTTCATCCAATCTTCGAATTGTTCAGGTTTTGAATGAAACATGTGCTGGTTTGACGAGCGCACATACTCATACTGAAGTTCAGTTGGCACGCAGTGGCGTTCACTCTGTATAAACGAAACACAGAATGCGGTCGCTACATTTAATGCGTCCAAATGAGAGCGCGTGCACATCTCTACAAAGCCTTCTCGACTCATCTTTCTAGGTCGATCAAAACATTGACAAATCGGCTCAACAATGTCAATGTTATACCTTGATTCAACGTCAGAGAGTAACATTTCAGCATTTTCATAATCACCGGCGCAGAAATAAGCGGACGCAAGTTTAAGGCGACCTGAAGTTACATCAGAATCAAGTCCTTTGTTGAAGAAATCTAATGCCTCCTTTGAAATGTGTAAACTTTGTTCAATGTCATGTGACGCTAAAACTGATCCCAAAACGGTATTTAGTTGTTTAAGTATATGTGCAATTCCTTGACGTTCCAATTTGCTGGCATGGGTACAGCGGACAGTTAGTTTCTGTATCACATTTGTGAGAAAATCAATTTCACCTTTCCTGTATCGTGACGATGTGTCAAGCAGTATGCACATTTTCATTTCACTGAGAAATTGTGCAGTATCAATAACCATTACATCGCAAATATTTCTCACAGTGTTCCCAGATACATCACAATGACCTAGCTCTGGTAGCATACTTAGCTTCATTCCGAGATTAAATCCAACATCATCGAGTTTAATCTCCAGCAAAAAGCGCCAATCATTGTTTAGCAATGTATCGAACACAATCAATAAGCGGCGTTTAGCCCATGACGTCAGACGTCCCGCCATAAGGTTGTTCTCGGGCAAAACAAAATGTGGGCAATAATTAAACACTGTGAAAATTCTCAATGTTGACAAGCAGAAAGCAAAACATGACAGGAGATTGTAATTTCGCCATATATACGTAGGCGCTTGGTTCACGCAGTGTAACAAGGTTGTTTTGCACATGAAGCTAGATAGTACCTCACCGCAGACAGGGTTGATAAACGTTTTCAGAACAAATTTCATGAGGATGTAACAATGAAGCTGAGTGAGGTTCAAACCGAACATTAGGAGTCTTTCAACCAGAGATGTTGATATTCTCCACTCACGATGTTCCTGGTACCCTGTTTTGCTACCGACAGGAACTAGGAAACAGCCATTTTTGGTTACATCTGATTGACACAGATCAGGGGTTATGTTCGATTTAAATGCTTTTTTGTTATATTTCCATTTGCCAGCAGGTCTCCACGACTGACTCTGTATCGAAAACACATAATCATGATCACGAATACCCTTTCTTTGTCTTGCCCATGAAGGCCCATGGCGTTCAAAAGAGGCTACCACAGGGTTGTCTGCTTGAATTAAAGTATTATTCAACACAACATTGCCCTTGTCGTCCTTGTCAAAACTTGCATTTGGTATTTCATTGTCTGGAAACGGACCGTCATCACTGAAGAGTTGCAGACGACAATAACCTTGAGGCGTGTCGCCATCTTGTAACATTAGCAAATTGGTAATACCCGATTTCCAGTCATTGACGGTTTGCATCACATTATATTTGTGACTTAATAGAAGCATATCGCGGTCGGAATTCATGCCTATTGTCGTCGAACCTTCTGACTGACTTCCAAATATGTATAAAGAATGGTTTTGACCAACTGCCTCGTTCACCACTGTCGTCACAATTTCCTCAAACATCTGAGTTCGTCTTCTTTTTCTAATTATGTTTTCGCTGACGCCGAGATCTTTAAGTACTTCTGTCAGGTGATGAGACACAACATCATGGTACTTAGGATTACTTCTTTGTCTAGAATAGAAGGGAAATTACTAAATAAATATAATATTCTCACACTTTTCCACTTTTACTCATCTTGAATTCCTACACACTGAACATTTCGGGTAATACGTACGGCGAAGCAAAAATGTTTGTTTTGTTTAACCAACTTACACAGATTTTATCATAAATATAAGAACTATTATATTGTCATAATGTAGCATATAAATAATATTATAATACAGTAGAGCACAGTCAAAGTGGAATCCTGGAGAACCGAATATTTACTCCATTATTTATATACAATGTATATACAGTACAACCTCTCCAGAGCGACCCTCTATTGAGCAATAACCCCCTTCAACAATAGCATGGTTTCTTGCCACTGTATGATTTAAAAAATAATTTAACCTCTCTAGTGCAACAACCTCTCAACAACAACATTACTTTGCTTCTTTCAAATGGTGTTGCATTGGAGAGGATGAACTGTATATTCGTATCTCACTACATGTATTTCCACAACAAATATTTGGGGCACATTGAGTATTTTACTGTATCCGATTCTTCACAATATTAAGGTCATTATCACCATGTTTAACTGACAGTACTTATTAGAAAAATTAAGTTAAAGTTAAAACTTTTTGATGAATTCAAATAATCTGAACAAAAGAGTCATATGACTCTGGGGAGACATATAATTTGTTCATATTGACCTCCTTTCGGGTTCAAAATCTTGTTTATTTCAGGATGTCTGTATGGATAGTAAATAGTAGTAATTGCAACTAGTTACAATGATATTATTGTGATCCTCACAGGGGGTTTTCACCTTCTATAACAGAGGCCAGTAGTAACCGGCGATACCCTGGTACCAATGCCTTCTGGTACCAATGCCTTCTGGTACCCATACCTCCTGGTACCATATAGAATATAGAGTAAATAGATTAAGGTCGGTACCAGAAGTTTTACAAAATTGTGACAAATGGGGACAAATTGTGACAAATTAGGACAAATTGTGACAAATTGGAAATCAATATTTCAAAATAATTTTAGGAATGTTCTGGGTACTGTGTGTGTGTGTGTGTGTGTGTGTATAGACTAAGACAATGAGAGAATTTTCTTTCGAAAAGACATGGTGGCCCTGAAAAGGGCCGTTGGTGGTCCTGAAAAGGACCGTTGGTGGTTTTTTAAACCGTGTTTGCTGACTGATCTGGTTGGGTACATAGTTCGCATTGGCAGTCTGGTGGGGGATAGCAGAGCCTGCATGTTAGATCCCCACAGGACCATTCCTGTTCTGGTGGTTGTTCCGTGTACTCAACTTGAGCGGTAGAGCGCCAATGCTCTTCTTCTTGTTGTTGTTCCCGTTGTCTATTCGCCGTTCGTTCCCGAGCATCTCGCTGCCTTTCTCTGACTTGATCTCGAAATTGATATTGAGATAATTCTTCTCTATGATGAAATCGATTGGTTTCAATGGTATTCAAAGTCTCACCAATGGTTTGAAGATCACGTTCCCTTTTTCTAACAATGCTAGCCGCTAAGCGACTGATTGAACGCCATACCCTGCTCTGTTTTTCAGTCAGTTGTTTTGCTGTTTTGAGTTCATTGAATAAAGCCTCCATCTTGAGTGTTTGAGTTCTCAGAATGAAATGAGGCATTGTAAGTATTGTATTACACCCCCCACTCTCGTGGTTGGATGACGTCATATTGCTTGGATGACGTCACCCTAGGGTTGGATGGCGTCAAGCGCCGATGCATGTGCGGAGCTTGATTTTTATGAACTTAGAAAAAAGACAACAGACGTCTAGTTTCAGTTTTCTAAACTTTTATTTTTGTAACAAGAAAACAGTAACAAGAAACAGTAACATTGTTTACATTTAATGATCACCATAAAGAGTTGTATTTCTATGTATGATACTATGATACAAACGTCTGTGACCTTCTGGTCTAGAGTTACGTTGAGCACAACACTTTTGTCCACACTTGTTCACATATTGAGCATGCATGTAATAAGTACCATAATATTGTTGAAACCAATGCGTCACATAAGTGTCATTTTTTCCATACATGTCCGGTTTGAATCGGGTTAACAGTATCTGGTTCAAGTCACATTCACGTGAGATAAAATCCAAAGCGAATAGACAATACACACCACACACCGGTAACATATCGCCTTGTATTCTCATGGCATTCCACAGATAAGTTTTGCTGGCATGTTTTTTCACAAAGGATAAAATCTCTTCGAAAGGTGGTAATCCGTAGGAATCAAAGTACACTGCTTTATTGTCTTTTAAATAAAGAGCCACCCAGTGTTCTCCAGGTTGATTTCCGTTATGGGTATTCACAATATAGGCTTTCACGTCATGCGGTTTCTCTGAAGGTAATTGATCTTTGGCACAAACACGAGCATGTAGTGGTTTTAATAACGGTAAATGATCTAATAGGTATTGTAGTTCATTCGTCTCCATAATGCCAATTTCTGTTGACACGTTCAGCCCAAACACTGATCCACTGATCAATGAACTGATTCTGAGTGAGTTCTTCTTTAAATTGAATCCATAATCGACACGCGTCTCCTTTTTCACTATCGGTCAAGGTCACTAATTCAGGATACCACTTTTCCATGACCTTGAACACGTCCAAACGTTGAATCGCTTTTTGAATGTAAAGTTCTGTCCACTCTTCCGTATTCGTGTATAAGCAGAGTACATGTTGTACTTGACTAGGATGATTCACTCGACAACCATAACAGTCTTTATGCACTTGATTATAAATTAAAGATTGGAGTGCTTCTGTGACGTGATGATTCAAGCACTCTTGTAAAAAGTCCGTCTTTGAACTTGTACAACAAGGATACGCCAATAACTTCATTTCGTAATCTTGTCCTTTTTCCAGGTGTTCAATATCCATGTCTTCCATCTTAATAATCTAGAAGTACTTCTCTGAATTGATTGATTTCAATTTGATTGTCGTATTCCGCAAATACAATCACGTTGATGGCTTGTGCAAGTGCTGTTCCAAAGTGAAATTCCAATCTCAGATTGCCCGTTTTTATAGGATGGAGTTGACCTTCCTCGCAACCTTGATCTGCTGTCAAGTCCAACCCCCAGAGTGTGTATCCGTTCCGATAATCATTCATGCTCAATCCAAATGAACGATTGAGACCAAGAGCTCCTGTCGCTTGATAGAGTGACATGTAGGATCTTAGAACTTCTCCCGTTTCAAAATTGGGTTGAAACGCTTTGTTATGAATACTTTTTCCGTCAATGCTGACTTCCAGATGATTCAGTGTAAAATGACGGAACTCAAAGGGGTTGGTAGCCATGTCTCCATTCATGTCTCCATTTCTTACCATACCGATGATAAGTCGTTTTGGCAATTGACCTTGAAATAAATGATCTTCAATCTTGGATCGTTGACCGTTAGGAATCGTAAATGTTTTTACTTCAGTTCGTCGGATGGGGATTTTCATGTTATGTTGAGCAATCTGTTGATTGAGTTGATTGGCTACCACCGGCAGTAAATCTACTGTTCTTACATTAAATCCTGCTTCTAGAAACTTGATTTTAGCCGGTGAAGTACTCATGAGACAGAATTGAGGTGACGCTTTGTTTAGTCTTAAGCGTATTTCCATACCATTGGGTAAATATTTATCTTGCATCATCAGATCCAAATGAAGCCGTCCACATAGTTCCACCACACGACTTTGATGGACACGAGCACGTCTCTTACCATAGCCCTTGTTATCCCCGTCATGTACTTTTTCGAGCATATGACCAGCGGTGTCTTCAGCCCATAACTCTAGCGCCTGAAGCTGAGTGTCTTTACAGCTTGAGGTGAAGGAGAGTAAATTTTCTATGTATGCCCGATAGCCATACGTGTCCGCATTGCTGGTGATCAGTTTATTATTCAGATACACATCAATGCTTGAGAACATGCTGTGAAAGAAATTGTTGACGGTAGCAATTTCACTGTCGGCCGCTAGGTCTGTACCATCTGACTGTATAATTTTGAGTTTTAGGTACAGGTAAGATTGATTCAGATCAGTCCATTTTTCTGTCTGTGCAGGAATCACAAATTCAATCGGAGCATTATTGTCCAGGGCAGAAATGGGATAATGCTCAGTCCATTGACCTTCTTGCATGGCTGTCATGGTAGGTGGCACAACAGACACATCCAACTCTGTCTTACTACATTCACAGGAACCGTGTTGCATCATGATTAATCGAAAATATCAAGAGGTCTGGCCTGCTTAACTCGGCGATGATGAAGTTTCGAATGAGGTCTTTTCTTGACTGGTTTGCTCTTTATACGTCTTTTAGGGCTGGCCACGGCACGTAGTAAGGATTCACCCACATCTTTTAATACAGAGGCTCCACGTTTTCGTATTACTTGTTTAACGTTTGATCCTGTCAAGATATCTTTCATAGCGGCTTTTCCTTGCTGGAGTCCTTCTTTTTTCAAGGTGTGAACTCCAGATTTCACAAATGGATTTAGTAAAGGCATAATTCTTTTCATGGCTTTCTTAAACATGGATCCAAGTCCGTGTCCATATTGTCGAGGTTGACCTTGGTAAGTAGGTATCATTGTCTTTGACGTAGGTGTAGTTTCACCATAGACTTCCCATGAATAAACTGAATAGACTGGCCAGTGTCACCCCTTATATGGATAGTGATGGTGTCAAAGTCGGCTTTAGCCAGTGGTACATAGTGTAAATTCAAGAACTCGAAATGAATATGAGGGTTAGTTCCTGCTTTCGTTCTCGGATCAAATGGAGCTACACGTAAGATGGGGGCTTCTATGTTTCCCAAATAGGTATAAGACGCAAGGTCGGAATAAACAAACAAATGATTATGACCCATGTTAATATCTACGCCATGAGGAAACGGTTCCGGAGTGTCTTTAAAAAAGATGGTCGAAGAACTATCAGGGGCTCCACCCAGTTTAATAAACATGTGAGGATGAAACTGAATGCCTAGTTGATCCGAACTGTCCAGTTTTGCGCGTTTACTTTGTCCTGAAAAAACCATGGTAAATCGAAGCCCTTTCTGTCTAAATATTTTACCTAATTGATCTTTCACGGTAAAGTCAATCGTCTCGATCAAATGTTGGGGTGTGACATAAGTTCCTATAGGAATACAAAGTCGTACACCTTTTTCTTCTTTATTGGGGAGAGTACAATAGGTCTCAAAGTTTTCTAAGGCCTTACCCAGGACAGGATCGTGTGTGACAATGTAGAAATGTCGCTCTTCTTCAGTGACATTAATGACCTGACTAGGAACAATCATTTCCACTAAGGCAATTTCCCAATCTTGTTTATTGAGATGGATGGGTTTTGCCAGTTTGGTACGAAAACAACATTGCGTATTGTCTTGGAATAAATCCATAGAGCTATCACTCATGAGTGTGATGTCAAACGAACTCATGTTGATTTAGGTTTATTGAATTTCAAGGAGGGATTCGGTAGAATATAACCTAGAGAACTACTTAAAAGCAGAAGCCACAATTCTCGATCGGGTCGTTGAAAACACAAATTAAATAGCGATACGGTAATAATAATAAATACCACTACAATTTGTGACAAAAAAGTGACCTTATTTTTGGGTTCACACAATTTGGTTTGCTCTGAGGCAGTCACTACCACACTGGCCGTATCGGTTTGAGACATGATGTATTTATTAACCAGTTCAAACGAGATGGGATTCGGGAATCCAACTGTCAAATTTCGAAGGATAACCTTTCCAATGCACTTTAATTTCTCGTCTTCCGTCTACCTTACTCTGGCGATGTGCGAGCACTGATTCAATTTCATAGATAGCATCATCTTTTATAACCTGTACTTCAGAGAAATAAAACGAACCCAAAATGGGTTCTCCGTCTAAATCAGTCAATTTCACAGTAGCAGGAGAGGTCTTTTTGACTTGGATCACTTTAAACAGTTCAGTGGTCCAGTTGGGTAGATAACCTTTATCAAATGTACGTTTTGTTTTATTGATACGAACAATATCTCCCACATGAAGGGTCGTCGACGCTTTTTTTCTTGATTTTCCATACAAGGTCAAGGCCACTTGAGATTCGTTATTCTCATTCACGGATACGGGTGCCATTTGTATACTACGATGAACACGATGATTATAGGCATGCACGAGATCAGACAATACCTGAATATACCTTCGTGTTTTATGATGCGTAAAGTATTTCCACATGCGTGATTTTAAGGTCCGTTGAAAACGTTCCACTATACTAGCCTTCGTTTCTGGGTTTTCAGTCGTAAAATAATGAATCCCTACTTTGTCTAAAAACTGTTGAAACCTTTGATTCTTGAATTCTGTTCCTTTATCGGTTTGCAACGCTTTAGGTTGTCTCGTTTTAAGAATAGAGCGAAACGCTTCCACCAATGTGAGCCCCGTTTTATCCTTGAGGGGAACGACCCAAGCATATTTTGAAAACACGTCAATGACACACAACAAATATCGATAAGGGGTGTTGTACTGAGCCAGGGATTGCATGTCTGCCAAATCAGCTTGCCATTGATGATCAATACCACCCACAATTGTTTTCCGTCTCGAGAATGCCCTACGGATAGGTTTGTGCAGGGTATAGGTCTTTTGTCCCTTCAACCAGGATCGTACTTGACTTGGCGTAATGGATTTCAGTTGAGTTCGAGCTGCTGTAGTAAGACGTTCTACCCCACCAAAACCAGCCGGATGATGGGGATCATAATAAATCTGATGTAACAGACTGTCTACCTTTTTGTTCATGTTGTCTAGTAGGCTTCCCACTTAGGTTCTGCTTTCATCTGTTTGACAGGTTTACTTATAGGTGAAGGAGGCTCAACAAAACTATCAAAGAATTCCTCTTCCTCCTCCGAGTCGTCTGCTTTTTGCATCCATGACCATCTCCGTTTATTTCCTATCACTTCTTGTGGTACATTGACATCTCTTAGTCCACTAGAAAACTGTTCCCATCCTCTAGGCTCCGACCCTTTTCTATGACGGATGACATCATTGACCAAATCAATAATGTTGGATCCTTGTATTGGTTTTCCATGGTATTCCAACATCCCATGATCATTCCATGACATGTGGGGATGATTTTGTAGAAAGTGTAATAAAAGCTGAGTTTTTCGACGCATGGTAGTAGGAACACTTTCAAGAATCCGATCCGTCAATGTAGCAGGAGCCGCTTGTGCCCCTTGTACACCTTGAGCAGCTGGAACAACCGGTGCAGCCGGTGCAACCGGTGCAGCCAGAGTAGCCGGTTCACGTGCTTTTTGATGAGACAGTTGAAACTTTTGCAAGACTTGCCCATAGTGTTGTGCTTTTTCTGATTCAGACAACGATTCATTTTGTAAAACGTCTCCCATTTGTTTCTGTAAATCGGATGTTTGACTGACTTGCGGGGGAGGAGGTAAACGTGGTCGTTGTTCTGTTTTCCATCGATTCATCTCTTCTAGCATTTTGAATGGGACGATAGCCATTTTCTTCATAGCTTTTTCACCAGTGTGGCAACACCTCCACTGAGTGCTCCTGCAGCAACAGCTTTAGCAATGATTGGAGCAAGAGCTTGTAATGGAAATAATCCTCCTTTTTGATTCAACACACGTTTCTTTTTTTGAATGGATACTCTTTTATCTGCTAAAGTGCGGAGATGTTGACACTTGGACTTCAACCTTTGCTTTTGAGAGGAGGATACGGCAACATTGCCTTTTAAAACATTCTGACAGCATTCTGACACACATTGAATCATTTCTTTAGATGCTCCATGTATCATCTTTCTTCTTAACCCATCTGGGGCTTGAGTTAAACCCAAAACCAGATGTCCGTATTTATGCAGGAGTGGTCTCTTTGGTGCCATTATGTCAAATAATACCTGTTTTTACTTTTTCACAGCTTTTATACTAAAGCATCAAAGGCTTGTCTTGAAGCTGGATTCATAGGGCCCTGTCTCATCAGGTGAATACGATGTCTCAAAAGGGGTTTCAAGACAGCCTGTCTTGATAAGGTAGATAAGGATAGGGGTGAAAAACGGCACAATGGAGTGTCTGGTGAACTTCTTGAACTGGGAGATGATCTACTAGATGATCTGCTGGATGAGCTCCTAGATGAATTTCTAGGTGTGCTAAAACTACTTGACCCACTGGTTGAAGAACTACTTGGTGAACTTCTAGAATAACTTCTAGATAAACTGCTTGGCCCACTGCTTGAATAACTGCTTGGCCCACTGCTTGAATAACTGCTTGGCCCACTGCTTGAATAACTTCTTGAAGAACTCAAACTACTTGGTCCACTTCTAGATAAACTTCTTGAACTTCTAGATGAACTGTTTGATCCACTTCTTGATAAACTTCTTGAACTTCTAGGTGTGCTAAAACTGTTTGATCCACTTCTAGAAGAATTTTGAGATGAGCTTTTAGATGAATTTCTAGATGAGCTAAAGTTCAAACTACTCACAGGACTGATAGGAGACCATTGTAACTTACTGATTGGAGTTACAGCCATAGAGGGTGTTGAAGTGGTTTGCTTTCGACGACGGAGAGTAATAAAACGTTCATTGATCTTGGCAGGCGATTTTCTAGCTTTTTTAGCTGGAGCTTTTCTAGGTTTTCTTGCTCTTTTAGCTGGAGATTTTCTAGGTTTTTTAGCAGGCGCTTTTCTGGCTTTTTTAGCTGGAGATTTTACAAATTTACGAATCGTCTTTTGACCATTCCATCGGAGTAAACTTCGTATCATGACTCCACCAAGAAATCCACCTCCTCCTGGTTTCAATATGAGTTGACGTTTAGTATCCATGTCCACTTGATCATCTCCCAGCTGCTCTAATTCATGCTGATGTTTTTGCATAAAGTTTTGTGTTTGTTTAGGTAGCACAATTTTCTTTTTTAAAATCACCTTTGCTGCTAAGGTGAACCACTTGAGCATTTCTTTTAATCCAGACCGTAGCATTTGCCCCCGTACGGTAGGGTCTCGTTCCTGACCCAAATGTTCTAACGATTGAGCTATGGCTGTGGCTGACATGATGACTGAATGATCTTATATGAGTAAACGATGTTTATATATACACAACTGGCCCACGTTTTTCTCCAGTGATCCAGTGATGAAAAATATCTGTTCTTAACCGATAACTGTCTGGTGTTTGAGGGTGAAAGTCAATCACTAAATACCCATGAGGTGTAGAGATAGCATCTTGATAAGCGGGTAACAAGTGTGGCAATTGAATTTGATTCGCCAACACTTTGATTTGTCCTTTATCTCTTGTGTTTTGAAATAAGATCATGTAATGTGCATTTAAACTCAGGGTACGACTGGCTTTCGATTGTTGAAACATGTTTTGTGTAATGTAGATCACACTAGCATTACGATGGTGACCTTTTCGTGTAAACCATAATTTGATTTTCTCTTCATCTTTATCACCAAGCATGTCATCAAATATAATTAAATGAGGAATGGATGTATCCTCTACTATCTCTTCATCCTCGTCAGGTATCCCCTGTATGAACCGAATACTAGGTTCTTGTTCTTGTAATTGTGCATAGGCTACTTGCCATTCTTTGTAACACCATACAATACGCTCAGGTACTACTTGAAACAAATCTGATTTGTATTCCAACACCTTTTTTACGAATTGTGTTTTACCAGAGCCACTAGGGCCTGAGATAAACATATTGCAAGGATGCTTAAAAAGTAAACTGGACTCCATGACGTGAAAATCACAACTAACACTATTGGAAGAAAAACATTTTATTTATTTGTGTAACAAGTTTATGTATGAGTACAAGAATAATCACAACAAGAACAACACATGTCATGTAATGGTAACAACAGTTTGTCAGAAAATTCAAACACACATTCTGAATGTCCAAATTGACTCAGAAATGTTAACACAGAGTCATTGTTCACCACCTGTTTGAACCAATCCGTTTCACTCAAGTCCATGGGTACTGATTGTTTATAAAATGAATTCATCACATGAAGTCCATGTTTCATTTCTTCAAACATGTCTGGTGTACTCAACTGTTGTCGAATCCATTCCAGAGAATGATGACCTTCAGGTATCTTCATACGATAAGCAAATACCAATGCTTTTCTCAACAGGGTATGGTTCATAATATCAAACTGTTCCATTCTTGAATCGTGTGAATCACTCTATCGTTACATACATAAGTATTCCAATCGTCTCGATGGATAGCTTTCAAGTCTAAGTGTGCACTGATCATAGCATCACGAATCATCTGTCTAAATAGTTCAAACGTGTGAGGGTTCAGAATCCACGCGCGAATGTCCTTGACCTTGACAAGGTCATCTTGTACAATACTGTATAACGTATCCGTATACAGCTCAAAGTCCAAAATGTAATATAAACTTATAAATCGTCTAGATGGTTTAACCATAATTGAATATTTCCTGAACAAATCACTATTCTAGGTCGATTCGCATGAACGGCTTCAATCTCGTCTTTGACTTCTCTTAAGCGATGCCTTAATTTATAGAACACGGCACGATACTGTAGAATATGAATAACATGAGTGAACGGTACCTGTCTCTTAAATACCATGATACCACGTATTTTAAACTGTGAATACGGACGCCATCCGGGGTGAGATCTCCCATTGTCCTCTTCAGCCATACTGAACCATATCACATTGGGGGTAGAACGAAAATTGTTAGCTAAGGCAGATACGTCGCTCAAATTAGCATCGTGGATTAAAAAATCCCATGTCGTAGATAACATACGATCTAAGCTTTGTTGTACCACATTCAGTTTTCGTAGAATCGGTAATTTTTGGTTGAATGACAAGTCCTGGCGATCACCTACATCATTCAACAGTCTCTCTATCCGTCGATGATTTGTATGTTGTAAGCTATGTATAGCATTATGAGTAGCCCATGTGTGCACTAACTCCATCTTCCATGTTTTAGCGTTAGCCCATATGACATAACGATAAATTTTAAGTCTCAGCTCTATCGGTAGTAAGGGTATCCAATCCATGTCTTTATGAATAATGACTTTTAGATGACTTGTTCTAGGCCAAAAGGTATCCTAAAAGGTCAAGGTCAGTCATGTAGATAACCATAAGGCACAGTCATATGATTCTCGACCACAATACGTTTGGTATATACCGAACGAAATGTTTTGACTTGTTTCTCACTGGTCACGGTTCTGTCCTTATGACGTTTAATCCGAGAAGCATATTCAACTACGGTCGAATAATTATGTCTGTCTTTCACACAATCCACCATCGTATTGAAATTCACTTGTTGAGTGGCATTGTAGTCTAACGTAATGCCTTTCACTTTGCATTTTTGATGGAGTTCACCGTTTTCAATGTATTCATAGCCATAGTTCTTTGGACCTAAAGCGACATATCTCACAATACGACCCTTTGGTACCTCATCTGTCCATTTTCCCAATCGACTGGAGATAATAGGAACATTATAGCCATCAGGGTCATGAATGTACATACAACTGTCTGTGTCAAAATACAGTACTCTCTTTCCTAGAGGTTCAAGCACTTTGTACAGTTCTAATCGAGCATAAGCCGTCACAAATGAAGCCACCACAGGATTGGCTGATGAATGAGGGTCTGCTTTGTCCGATTCATCAGTATAATTCATTAACATGAATTCATCATGATCAAAACACTCTGCATATTTCACAGACCTTTTAGGATCGTTCAGTATTCCGTAGAACTGGTCCAATCGATGAACATACTCTGTTTTAGGCAAGAGGTTAGTTTGAGCATTTTTACCCCAGAGACAATTCAGCATGGTTTTGGCAAAAGCTCGTTTTCCTGGATTTTTCTCCACCTGTTGCAAACGAATTCCTTCTGCTTCAAAATAATCCTGTTTAAATTTATCTTGAGCCTCTTCCGTATCCACCCCTGGAGGATATCCACTAGCCTCTTGTTTCATTTTCAAGTATTTGTCAATTTATTGCCGATAGACGTCCGTACTCCATTCATCCCAGTGCCATACATGATACACTTTTGATACTTGATAGCCTAAAGCAATAGCTTTAGCCAATTCAACATGAGTCCATGTGCCATACAAGAACCGTTCATACGGGGAATGTGTACAATAATCCATCTCCTTCTCAGCACAGGTACGGCATAGCGTAAACACCATTTTACTATTACAGTGTATGGGTAAGACAGGCATCCATAAATCTTGCGGGGGTAGAACACGGCATTTAATCAGTCCTTTGTATTTCTCAATATGCTGTTGATCAATTTGTTCTTGACTCATGATCACTGGATGGCCTATCGGATAAGCCCTGTACTTGTTCACATACGGATAGAGAGAACAAATATCCACATATTTGATTTCTTGATCGTTGTCTACTTCATGATACAGTCGGATGGCATTCGTACGACCTCCGAACAAAGCTTCCCTGGGTTGAATCGGGCCTTGACCATGATAGAATCGTTCCACTCTTGTCTTATAGGCAGGATCCTTTTGACAACGCTGATCAAATTCACATTCCCACATGACCACAACAGGATACCCCTGTTCTTTCAAAGACTCCAGTCGTTTATACGTATCGTGATAGGCCTGTTGCATGGTTCTCAAAGTATACGGATTGATGGTACTTCGGTTAGGAAAACAGGTGGGGCAGCCATGGTACCAACATCCCATGAATTCATACACGGTGTTGGTCTCTTGACAATAGCCATCCACGTAATAAGGTCCAATTTTGACTTCGCCTTTGTTATTCAAGGCATGCCGAATATGTATCTCTTCGGTGACAGCCATCATTTGTAGCCAACGTATGCCTTTCATGGAATACCGGGTTTTATTGGGATACCCGGCATCCGAAATCACGGCTAAACTATGAGGTGGCATGGAATTTTTGCGCCAGGCTTTGTTACACACTTGAGCTAATGTAGTAGCTTCAGTAAATGGATCTATTTGATCACTGTCCAATAATTGTTGACGAAATTCTCCACACCCGCGTCTTAAAATGTCCACATCCGATTGACAGTATTTCTCCATTTCCTTTTGAAAATCAAATACGTCACCTTTTCTTTCATTGTACCAGGTTAAAAACTCTTCACGTCGCTCTGGTTTCATACTATCCGGTTTGTAAAAGTGTAGCGGTAAATAAGGTCCCACATAATCTTGATACGCCAAGGTGTTTGCATAGAATGGAAACCATCCTTTGGCTAACTCGGTCAGTCCAAATGTATTGGGAAAACCGGAGAGAGGCATACTCAGGAAACTGAGGGAGTCAATCATGCGTATTCCATGCACTCTCAATTGAATGATTTTACTACCATTCATAATCAACTGGGGTTTCGCCGTCCCCTGAGTGACCACATATCTAAGAATAAACTGAGCGTCATAGCCTTGAGCATTGTGGGCTATCACTGTCGATCCTCGATGGGTAGGGAGGAATAGCCAAGTACAGAATTGTTGTAACGTATTTTCACCACGGAATGTCATTTGTCTGGCTTCATTCACCTCTTCACAATACTCACATGGAGCTTTCACTGACTTACACATACAGTCACCACAAGCACGTTGAGCCACACAAAAATTAGGGATATGTTCTCCAGAATCAAAACGACATTCAAAATAAAAAAAGATGAATGGTACTGGTGGTTGTTTTCTATCGGGTGGTTCATATGTTGGAATGTAACAGTCGTGATCTGGGCCTACTATGGCTTTACAACACCTGCATTTCTTTGTCCCTGGGCAAGCGTGACTCCGTTTCGTTCCAATCACCTTATGCCCACATTTCTTACAATTCCATACGGATTCACAAATGGTTTTACGTTGTTTTCCCGTTTTTGTTTTATGATTGTCAAAACATGCCTGACTCTGGAATAGGCGACGACAATCCGGACATCTTATAGATTGCCCTGCTGGGCACAGGGTGTGAGCATAACACTGACAAATATGGCTACACTGGTGTCCTTCACGGTGATCATAACCGATATCACACCATTCACAATAATAACCCCGTCCGAGAAATCCGGTAATGGATACGATACAGTCATAATGATTATCATGGTGAAAGATATGAATCACACGACTTTTTTCAGTCAGAGCAGGTGGTTTGAATAACAATTCACTTCCATAATGTTGTGGATGAATTTTAATCACATAGCTGGGATAGAGATAGTCCTGTAGTTTTTGGTATTCTTCTATACCACACGACTGATCCGATGAAATACCCACTTGCTTTAATAATGCTTCAGCTTCGTATTTTTGAAGATTTTTCTTAGACTGGCGTATTAGATTCCATCGTTTTTTCCATTGCGGGGTTTGATTTTCATCCACTTTGCACTGTCCCACTACAATCGATCTAGCTAAACACATAGAGTCCTTACTATTGTCAATACACACAACACTTGTCTTTGACTTTCGCATACTGAATAAGTTTGGTGCTTTAAACGTTTTCTTTCCGGATCCCTGTGGCATAGCAATATGCGTAATTTCCATCTGTGCCGCCCCATCATGAATTTTAAATTGACGGTTACTTTGTGCCACACGTTCAATTTCATCCAACACCGTATCTCCACTAATAAGAGATGCCCTATTAAACGGAACATGTATTCCAAAGTCCAAATCAGGATGTAGAATAGATACTCGAACTCGATCATTCGATCTCACTTCACATCTCTTGTAGAGCTGATCCATCATATCATTAAACAACCTGTTTGTAAATTCAAACGATTGATTATACGGCTGAAATGTCACATCATATACTCTAGATTGAGTCTTAAATTTCCTTGACTTTCTTTCCATGCGTGACTGTATGTCATAATAGTCGCGCACAGGCTCAAACTTGCTTCGTTTAGTTGGAGGTTCATCCTCACCACTAGTACTGTCGGTATCTGACATGATTATGATCTTAAAACTTCTCCGCCGTTTTTTATACTTGTATCAAGTTCAAGGTCATAACGCGTGACACTCTATAAAAGACGTACGCTCCGTCCGTTTTTTATCATTTCAACATGAGCGATCCTAAAATGAACCAAGTTGAAGAGAACCGAGATCAAACTTTGATGTATTCATTAAAGAAAAAAATTAAAGAGCTTAACAACTTAGCGGATCAGCTCTGTGGACAGAAAAATGTAACATGGGATCATATCAAGTGTTATCGTTGTGGAAAGAAAGGACATTATTCTACCAGCTGTACGGAACCCTTCAACAATGAATGTTTTTATTGTCATGAACAAGGACATTTCATCGCAGACTGTCCTAAGAAACAAGGTGAACAGGTCGATCTACAGGACGCAGAACAGAGTAAGAAAAAACGTAAATACAAAAAGAATCCAACAAAAACTGTGAGTGACTTTGTGTAATCCGGACAATGTGTTGGACAATTTGTTGGACAATGTGTTGGACAATTGTGTATAGACTTAAATTGGAGACTAAGTGAGTTGTATTGTGTTGTACTTTGTTGTACTTTGTTACTCAGAATGTTTTCAAAAATAAAATGATAGACAATGTAATATGCTTTTGTCTTTGCTTGAGAAACAAAACGAATCTAACACATATGGTGGCCCTAATAAGGGCTGTTGGGTAATTCATTGCATTTCTGCAAGAAATAGGTATCGCCAATAGTTGGCTCTCAAATCCTCATCATAATACATGGCAAGGTCAGGGTATAAATTACCCATCTTGATATCCATCTTGACAACACAAGTATCTTGAAATTCAGACAAGTCTGGGTACAAATTACCCA
Organism: Lutraria lutraria; assembly: GCA_964023205.1. NCBI lineage: Eukaryota > Metazoa > Mollusca > Bivalvia > Venerida > Mactridae > Lutraria > Lutraria lutraria. Next base: position 22,727,771 of record OZ026841.1, read on the forward strand.
TCTTGACCACCCAAACATCTTCTTGTAACTCATCAGGTTCATCAGAAGAACTTTTCAAGCAGTTGCCCATGTTGAATCATGAAACATAAATGAGCTATGGAACACGAAAAAAACACTGACCTAGAACAGACCAATGAAATGCCAGTAAAATAGACCAATGAAATACCGTTAAAATGGACCAATGAAATACTGTTAAAATGGACCAATCAGAGTCCTTGTATCATAGTCAGTGAGTGACCTTACCTTGATCTAATTTCATTCTGTATCAAGATGTCACAGCGTACAGTCAATATTATCAAAAGAAAATATGCTGCCTTAGGGCGGTATATAGAACAGCTGGAGATGCAGTTAGAAGAGCTGCGGTTGGAGGTCAAGACCCTGAGAGAGGGAAAGCAGTTTGCAGAGGAGGTCGTGGTCAGCTCTGGGGAAGAGGACTGGGGGGATACCCCTCAAGAATCAACCCCAGAGAACTGGGAAGATGAGTTAATAGAGGTTCCTTCGAACCTCTACCAACCTACACCAGACCCCAAGGATGTCCAGAAATGGGGCAAGTGGTGTCCCGCTTGTATGGGGAGATGCGGTCAACGCCATTAATCCCCATACAAGCACCAACGGTCCTTTTCAGGACCACCAACGGCCCTTTTCAGGGCCCCCATACAATTCAGAAAGAATCACTCTCATATTGTCAATATTATCATACTTTACTATTTACTACTATATTTACATTCCTATTTGATGACGTCAAATCATGACGTCATTTATAAACTTAATATGCTGGTGCGTAGATGGTGTGGGGTAAGTGTACGTTTTATAGAGTTTTCTATAAACATTATAACATTTTTTCCTACAAAGTGCTGTAATTATATTATATTAGGTATACAGTCTGCAAATTGCTGTGATTGTATGATGTGTACAAAGTATTTCCCACAAATGTATGCAAAGTGCTGTGATGTACAAAGTATTTCCCACAAAGTGCTGTGATAGTATATATTAAGTGTACAGTATTCAAATTGCTGTGATAGTATATATTAAGTGTACAGTCTGTAAATTGCTGTGATAGTATAACGTGTACAAAGCATTTCCTACAAATATAAGTGCTGTGATAGTATGATGTATTTTCTACAAAGTGCTGTGATTGTATGATGTGTACAAAGTATTCCCACAAATGTATGCAAATTGCTGTGATTTTATGATGTATTTTTCTACAAAGTATAACAGTGATACAATATAACACTGATACAATATAACCTTGAATTTGACACAACCTTGAAGTGCCACACTGCTACAAAAAAAAACTTGAAGTGTTACACTTATTAAAAAAACAACAAAAAAACTTGAAGTGTCACACAAAGACAAAAAAAAACTTCTCACAATTGACCTTGACCTAATAGAACACTGGCGCGTGCAGGCAAAAAGTATAAATACCCCCGGCGCAGACACTATTTTTTCATTATCTAGCATGGAGTCCTTCAACATGCCATACGATGTATTGAGAGAAGCACTAGAATCATCTGAGTTGATAGACCCGAATGCGGGTATGCATTACAACCAGCCGAAGTACAACCAGCCAAAGTACGGTCAACTACAGTATAGGCAGCCACAGTACAGCCAATACAGTCAACCACTGTACAGCCAATACAGTCAACAGTCCATGGTAGATGTACAACCCCCCATGGTAGATGTACAGCCGATACAACCCATGGTAGATGTACAACCCACTATGACGAATACACAGCCTATGGTAGATGTACAACCCACTATGACGAATACACAACCCCCTATGGCGAATACACAGCCCCCTATGGCGAAAACACAGTCTAATACAACGGGTGATGCAAAGCCTACAGCGGGATTGTCTGTTCTACAAGGTATCAGGGAAGAAATGGTACAGATGAATCAAGTCATGCAAGAGATGGTCAGACTCATGAAAAATCAAGAAGTACGGTTTAAGCCACAAGAAATGATTGTATCTGTACAGTTTATGTATGATTCAAAGAAACGAAAACATGAGCATGAGAAAAAGAAACCGGAGCATGACAAAAAGAAACCGGAGATGACAGAAACGAAGAAACGAAAACATGATCTTGAGAAACAACCTCGGGGCAAGTATGGCAAAGAAATAAAGAAATGAAGATCCGACTAACAGCTATGAAGAAACCAACGGTCCTTTTCAGGACCACCAACGGCCCTTTTCAGGGCCACCATGTCTTTTCGAAAGAAAATTCTCTCATTGTCTAAGTCTATACACACACAGAACATTCCTAAAATTATTTTTTGATTTCCAATTTGTCACAATTTGTCCTCATTTGTCACAATTTGTCCCCATTTGTCACAATTTTGTAAAACTTCTGGTACCGACCTTAATCTATTTACTCTATATTCTATATGGTACCAGGAGGTATGGGTACCAGAAGGCATTGGTACCAGAAGGCATTGGTACCAGGGTATCGCCGGTTACTACTGAGGCCTATATTGAAAGTCCCTTCCCAATTGAAACTTTCTTTAAAATCATGCAGTTTTCCCATAAAAAACCAAACTTACACCAGCTTTTTTATTTCCCAAATCAGCAATTTTAACGACAATTATATCATTCTTCCCAAAGTCAACAGGCCTAGGCCTCTTCCCAATAGAGAGAAAAAAAACTGCCTCAGTTTAGATGGTTACTAGTTCAAGTTAAATTTTACGGTTTCGTGATAACGTGTACTTACTTGCTAAAAACAGGGTGCTTTCTTAAAGCGGACTTCGATGTACCCATATTTATGTCGTCTTCTCGTGGTTTCTTGGCATGTGAACATCCCCGCGGTGGAGTCCGGTCACATTCGTGTCTGTACCTTCAATACAAATGAATGGATAACTGTATCGATCTGATCAACTGAGCTATAAAAAACTATAGAATGTTAAGACGTTGGCATGTGAAGATATACTCACAAGAACCATAAGGGGCAAGAATCAAGCATCCCCTCGTAGGTCGTTCACTATCCATGGATAAACTAAGAAAATAAATCGTTTTGCACGGGATCATTTTACTACGTAATAACCACTCACTTATCTAAAGATCACCCGACAACCCTTAGATCACACTGATTTAAGAATAAACATTTTCCTAAAAGAACTGGTCAACCTTCTAAATAAGAGAAATTCACCTAAATGATTAAAACTCCACCCCATTGCTAAATCTTACTTTTGATGAAACTTACCACTGAAACACACTGACAAACATAATCAGTGGTAAATCTGCAAACTAATGCTTACCAATGATAAACATAGTAACCAGCAGTAAATCTGGTAATCAGTGGTAAACCTGCTAACTAATGCTTACCAATGATAAACATAGAAACCGGAAGTAAATCCGATGATCAGTGGTAAGCCTTCTAACTAATGCTTACCAATGATAAACATAGTAACCAGCAGTAAATCTGGTAATCAGTGGTAAACCTGCTAACTAATGCTTACCAATGATAAACATAGAAACCGGAAGTAAATCCGATGATCAGTGGTAAGCCTTCTAACTAATGCTTATCAATGATAAACATGGTAACCAGTAGTAAATGTTAAATGTTTAAATCTATATCTATACCATTTCTTTCGTCACCTTGTTACGTCTATGTATTTGTATATACTTATGTATGTAAATATGTTGTTCACATGGGCCTGAGAGCCTTATGAATCTAAAATAAATAAACTCATATATTCACTGTATAGAAATGTTAATACCATAGTAAACAACACATTAATAACTACACAAAGACTATGTACTCGTATGTAATTTAAGGTAATTACCTTTTCATTTTTGTTCAAATCCTTCCTTTATTCATTTAAACCTTTTGTCTAATAGTATATGTACAATTTACTTTCGATTTAAACACACCGTGGATGCTCAAAATAGAAGTAAACTGTAGGTTCACTGAAGACAAATTAATCTATTTATAAATATGTGTTATACTTGTACAAATAATCTATTAATCGATAATAATGGCCCGGGTAGTTCACGTCGGGTGATTATCGTGATTATCAAGGGAGACCACAATATTTGCATTACGATTAGTCACTGTATTGCTTACTCCCCCTTCCGGAACTTACTTAAGGCGTCTAATATGTTATACCGTACAGCCTCTGCAGATTGGCCATTTCTTGAGCAACGATCTCCTTTAAAAACAACATGATTTTCCCCACTGCACGTTTTAACAGTTAATTTAACCTTTCTGGAACAACAACCCCTCAAAACATTTAAATATTTGTCTTCCTTAAATATCATAATATGAATATCAAAAGCTGGTATTATCGTAAAGGAACCTACTGAAGACAGCTTGTATGAAAACGAATCTGGTGTGTTGCGAAAACATGTAATACACTAAGTTTGGTATGTGCATGCATATATATATTAATTTCGGTACACATAATATGGCCTTTATTGACAGGAGGTCTTTATTTTGTAGTGGCTTTATTCGAGTTAGGCCGTTAAGATAAGTTTGACTGTATTAATCTTTTTTTTGGTTAACACAGTGTTTTGAAATGTGTTGGAGAAAGTATCATGTATCAATGCATTTATGTATTCAGCAGACACTGTAAAAATGCATAAAGCATTGTTATCTAAAACTTGAAACTTTTCAAACGTTGGTACAACGTTGTGTAAACGTTGGGCTGCAATGTTGTGTAACAACCGTGCTGTAACGTTGTGAAAACGTTAGTAAGCAATGCTGTCACAACGTTGTACTAATGTTTTAGTCGCAACGTTGTTAGAGTAACGTTATATCAACGTTTTGACAACGTTGCCAATTTCAGTGCAAACTAGTGTAGAACATAATGAAAGTACATGTATATTCAAAATGGTTATGAATTTACTCTGCGTCGTTTTTATTGCTGCAAAAACAAGATCCAATCCCTTTTGCCAAATTTCAATCACAATGACATTTTTTCATGTGTAATTCACTAATTGTAGACAGTAAACAACACATTTAACTGTTTGTTGCTCTATATTTAATGGATAAAGTAGACTTGTGTTCTGTACATATATCAGGAACATAAAGTACATGTTGTATTCGTTTTTTCATATACGTATGTTATACATATAATGATATTCATACATGTATGCCTTATCTTCAGACTGTCAATTAAGTTGAAATTTGCTTCAAAAGCGTCATTCTTAAGTGATATGATATGATATGGGTTAAAATAAGTGAGACTTTTTCTCACACTTTTTTTGCGTGCGAGATGGCGCTTTATGCATGAAAAAATGCCTCTATTTACACCCATGAATAAATGCATCCTATGATGTATATCAAATAAAATACAGTCGAAGTAAGTTAACTAGGATTTATTTATCAAGTTCAAGTTCAAAGTTTATTGGCAAATAGCAAAATACATTGCCTTAGGCCATTTACAACATAATATGGCAAAGACAAACATATAAATATATATATATATATATACATATACATAAACCATCAAGTGAGCATATGAACAAATGGATTATTAAGATAAATCTGATAAATCAAGAAACAGGTACAGAGTTAAGTAATTTTGAGCGACAGGACATAGCGTGTTTAATAAATTTAGCAATATTTACTGTTTTCCGAACATTTTTGCTAGACATAAAAGAGATGAATTTGTTAATATTTGGCCATGATATTTGTCCCAAAAATTCTTAAATCGTCGTTACTAATATTCACTAAGTATTTTTCAAAAATATAATCTTTTTTAAATTTTCTGTATAGATCGAGTTTAGACATGTTACTGATTGAATTGTTCCAATTTTGAATATACTGATCATGTAATCTTTGCTTAATTTGTGGGAAATAATTAAAATTTTGAGAGTATTCTGTATGTAGATATCCAAAACCAAGATGATCAACAATAGAAGTAATCTTAAGTACCCAATTTGAGTTACGAACATTAACCTGAAGATCATGATATACGTTATTAATAGTGGAGTTAACATTGTTCATAATTTTCAGCCAGAATTTTATTGCTCTTTCTTTACATAATACAGATATTGGTAGCCTACCTAATTCAGCTAAGACAATATTGTTTGGGGTCTGCTTTTTAACACCGAGAATATATTTACAAAAACGGATATGTAGATTGTCAATATCTTTAAAGTTATACACACCCCAAACTTCAGATCCGTATAAAAGGATAGGTAATACCATTGAGTCAAAAAGAGACAATTTCGATTTAATATCTAGATGAACTGAATCAAAAATTGTTAGTAAGTTATTATACGCCTTCAGAGCTTGGTCATGCAAAGTTTTTACAGCAGAAGTGAATGTTCCATTTTTCGTAAAATTGACACCTAAATAAGTAAAATTATCTACCATTTCGATCTTTTGTCCATTTATAAAAAAATCAGGGTAAAAATTCTGTTTACGTTTTTCAAAAATACAAACTTTAGTTTTTTTTAAATTAATTTCTAAACCCCATTTTTCTGAATATTGTGAAATGCTATCTATTTGTGATTGTAAACTACCTGGGACAGTTGTAAACATGACAATATCGTCAGCAAATAAAATCAAATATATAGATAAAAGCTCAAGATCCCTTGCAGTTAACAAGTTAATATCTACATTTTCAGTAATATCATTTATAAATAAAATAAACAATAAAGGTGATAATGGCTCTCCTTGTTTTAAACCAAGTGTAATATCAAAGAAATCTGACAATTCACCAGTACTTGGTAATTTTACACATGATTTAACAACATTATAAATACACTTAATCATATTAGACATTTTACAACTTATGCCAGAATTGACAAGTTTTAAGTATAAAGCATCTCTATTTACAGAGTCAAATGCTCGTTTGTAGTCAATAAAGACACACCATAGTTTTGAATTATTCGATAAAACTTTTTGTATAATAGAATGTAATATAAAAATAGCATCACCAGTAGAACGCTCATTACGAAATCCAAATTGAGTTTCATTAAAAATACCGTTGCACTCACACCAATTATTGATACGGTTTCGTAAAATAAGTGAAAATATTTTACCTAATACATTTACCAGTGTGATACCTCTATAGTTTTCAGGATTTGATTTGGAACCTTTTTTGAATATCGGTACAATAACACCTTCAGTCCAAGCTTCCGGATAAGTACAGTTATCAAAAATATAATTAAATATATTGCATAAAAATGGAGAAACAAATTCCTTTGCATCAATAAAGAAATCCGCTACATTATTATCGTAGTCGCAACTTTTATGACGATTCATTGTTGAAATTGTTTTTTGAATTTCATCGATCGAAATCGGTTTATCTAACTGATCAATAGTAATCGAGTGGTCATACAAGATCTCAAACTCGCTATTATTAGCTAATTGTTCATTGTCGATGTTCGATATATTTTTGAAGTATTGAGTGAATTCATTTAATGAGATGTCATTTGTCGAGTTTTCAGTTTTCCGATACTTGTTTATGTACTTCCAAAATTGGCGCGGTGAGTTTTTACTTAATTTTTTCAAATTATATTTTTCTTTATTAAAGCAAATACTTTTAGCTAAGCGTTTCTCTTTAGAATAAATCTTTTTGCACTCTAAGAAACGAATTTTATTTTCATTTGTTTTTGTTTTCAAGAAACAACGTTTAGCATTGTAAAGTTCAGATTTTGCTCTTCTACAATTATCATTAAACCAGGCGCTTTTTCTTTTTTTACCATTTGATTGTGGCTTATAAGTTTTACCGAAACATTTTTTTGATATATCATGTACTAGATTCGAAAATTCATTTATACATTGGTTTACATCGTAATCTCCACGAATTAGTCTGTCATTTATATCGTTAAATAAACGTTCATTTTCTTTAACGGATTTTAAGAATTCGGTCGAGCGATTACTATCCCAAACCATTTTTTTCCGTTTCGGAAATACGTACATTATACATTTATACATTTATCAATGCACATCGGTCTCTTTAGCAGCACATAACATGTTATATTCAAAGTATCCTCACAATCACATTAAAAAACGCAGCATCAAGTCTCTTCGATCTTCATCTGCAGCACATTATAATTTATATATGCTTAGATATCATGACATTGTCTATATAATATTAATTATGATATATAACACTCATTGAATATTCTTACTAGTCCTACTAATTACTGGCACTTCAAGCTGCTTTCAAAATTGCATTGTTTTGCAGATACATGAAACGGTCAAACCCCTTCAATCCTTGATAATATCATAGCATCATTTTCCTTTTGGTAACATTACACAGATTTACCCTGTGATCAGTTTGTATTTTTCTTAATGGACGAAAGCTCTCTCTATCAGTCTATGGCAAAATTTGGGATAGTTATGGCGTAAGAGCAACTTTATTGATATGTTCAGGTTGCAGTTAACCACTGGACTGGACAGAGTTTGTTCTGAATCTGATGTATCAACCCAGAAACAGGCTCGGTTTCTCTGAAAATTTCGAAGCTCTTCATTGGTCACAATTTGGTGAAAGGTTTTCTTCTGCTTCTTCAAGAATTTCCTTGTTGTTGACCTCTGGTGCCAACTTCTATGCCAGGTTAAAAACTGAAACAAGATATATTAAAGTCTACATGCAGTATCCAGTCACTATGAATAGCTTTGATGACTCAAGTACTTAAGCACAATAGTTACCGTACGTCCCATATGTTGCAGTGCAAATCTATGTGAGTTCAGTTCACATGAGTATTGTCAGTACTTTGATTTCAACACATGTTATTCAAAGTTTATTTTGAGAACACGCTGTCACAAAGATTCCCCCCACGTATCTTATGTTAACATAAATAACTCGATACGTCAATACTTCGCGGAGAGATACGAATGGTTTTCGAGCTCGGTTTTACTCTAACAACCCGGGCTTATAAAATGCCCAATATTCACTTGACATCATCAAATCTTATCAGCATGATGTATCGTCAATATTGATTACTACAACTATACTTGTAAATTCATCATTAAATGATGGCTCTGTTAATTAATGTATTTATTTATCTGTTGCTTAACGGTCCATTCAACAGCTATGATCAATCCAGTAGAGCTGGGAGGTTTTATCGGTTTATCGGTATATCGCGATATCAGCCAGACAATATCAATATCACAATATTTTTTCAGCATACCGATATATCGGGTTAAGCTTAAATAACTGAACTTTATGTTTAATATTGTAAAAAAAGTTCATACATTGTGGTAAAGTGTTATTTATGTCTAAATGCTGGTCAATCTTGTAATATTATTAACTGTGAACACATACATATCTATATTTAAACATGCATTAACAGTTTCAACACTGCTAAAACAGAACAAATTATTTGAAATGTGAAAATACACTGAGCTGTTGTCTGTATTATTACCCAATGCATCATATAAATGTTAATTTGTAATGTTTTTCTGTAAATTTACCATTTATATATATCGCGATACAGCATGAAATATTGTGATATATCGTGATACGCTTTTAAGGACCGATACACAGCTCTACAATCCAGGGCCGCCCCAAACACTGGGGGCCAACGACGTATCACGAGAGGCGGTTCGCATCGAAAACATGTGTATGGTATGCAACGAAATTTTATGTAAATAGTCTCTGGTTTTCTGACCTCCACATGCCATTTTGAAATGTTTGACCTGCAGGGGGACGAAATGTTAGTTTTTTGGATTGTCTTGTTAGTTGTTTTTATTAAGTTTGTATTTGCCGTTGTAAAATGCGTTTTCTGTACAATGATTGCGTTGTCATTCATCAAATTATGCCAGATTAGTCCGTTATTCTGTGTAAAAAACAGATTTCCTCATAATTATTGTGACATGAAACCCATTTGTAAAATATTTAGCACTCATGATACAGGCATTATGTCTGTGAACATAACTTAGCATCTCCCCACCGCTTATCAGATTCAATAGAATGTATACACGTTAAAATAACAAGGCCTTTCGCACTAGACAAGTGTGTATATTGTCAACTGAAGTCTCTTTTTGATGTATATGTTACTAACAGAGTGTTTGATGTTTCAGTCTGAATTCAAATGTGTATATCAATTAATATTTTGCAGTTGACAGTTATCTATTTAATTATGTGTGATGGTCTAAAGAGAACAGTTAAAATTCTCAGATGGTCTTATCATTTAATAACTGCATTATAATAGATTTACGCACACATTTATATAATTTACGAGTTTGAACAATTTAGAAATCTGCTGTTATCTAAAAAGTTTGATTGCATTTCTTCGATTCGTTAACACCATTGCCCCATTCATTAGTATCCAGAGCAATGTTGCACCGTGCTCGTCAATCCAAGCGTGATTTGCACCGAATTCGCCAATATCCACCATTTGAAAAAAGGTGACCCAGTCTTGAAGACGTCTACGGTCAGTTATAATGCCCCAATCACACCAGAGCACGTCCGCACCACGCTCGCAAAGTTCCTATCACGGCCGTGGCAGGGACGGGGTCAAACTCGAAAAGAAATGATGCACTCAGGCTCGCACTACGCCCTTACAACGTCTTTGTCAGGTTCTCACTGCGTCTATCACGTTGCCAGTAAGTTCATTACACGTGCAGCTTCCCGTTGTTACCAGGTCTATTGCGTTAATACTACGCCCAATTTATGTGCTCACTACGTCCATGCAGACTGAACTGCGCTCTCCCTAGGTCCTAATAACGTCCTCATTGCATTCACTAGCTCCGTATGTATACTGTACCATATGTGTCCATTTATATTAACTGGTCATCATGGCCAAACAGAAGTCTTCTTTCTGCTTATAGTCATGCACTAACGCAACATAATCTAAGTTGCTTCATGTTTCTTTTTCTTCTATTTCTTATTTAGAAAACGGCAATTTCAGCATCCAAATGACATGTCAGGTGGTACAATAACAAAATGCATTCATTTGCTAACGTCCTGTCAGGACGCGGTGATGGTAGTGCAATCGTTGCCCTAGTGTGATGGGGGTATAATTAGAGTAGAAGTGATGTATTGAAGAAGCTTTTGTAATTGTACTGCGGTCTCTTTTATCGTTTCATCGGTAACGTTAGATCTACTTTTTCAAAGTCCTCTGCGTCTGAGCATAGTATAGTTGTGTCCAATTGTTCCGTCAGTTCAGCACCATCTGGTTGAGAAACTTCTGTACATCCCGGATTCCGCTTGTTTCAGGAACAATTGGCAATGGACAGACTTAGTTGGTGTGTTCACTTTAAGAAATTTCCATATTGGTCTGTCACTTGTTACATTATTTGTAGGTATTAATTTTTCCAGTTTCCGTGATCGTGTCGTCGATGTTGAAATGGTCCTTCATTTTAAGTTGCATTGTGATATTTAGTTGTACCTCTATCATCTGCTTCCCTCATGAACGTAACGCTCTATATGCTGGAGTTTGCACAGTGTCATTGCGCTTCTAAAATGCTAGAAAATGGTGACCGGCAGTACATACACACCGCGTGGGTCTGTATCCTGAAATTGATTTTGACTTCAATGAGCAACGTACACATGAAGAGTGACCTTCGTTTAGCACCATACACACACTCTGTGAGAAACAAACACAGTCGTAGTATGCAAAAAAACCCGTTCATATGTGCTTATTACACCTACAGAACATTTTTAATGAAGACAAAATGATTGAATAAGTATACCTTACCAAGTAAGTATAAAAAATGATACTCACAAACAATATTTTAATGAAAAATCAACCAAAACAAGACTGTCTACGAACATCCCTAACTTTTGAGCTTAATGCATACGTAATTGGTACTCAATTAACTGCATACAACTGTTTCATAGTATTAAACGTTTCTACTCACCATGTTTCGTGCTTGAAATATGATATTCCAGCAAAATACAATGTCACTAACTACGAAAAATGTCGTCCTTAGCTTTTCAACCACGTTATGTGTACATAACATGTGTCGTTTGTCGTTGCATACCATACACATGTTTTCGATGCGAACCGCCTCTCGTGATACGTCGTTGGCCCCCAGTGCCAAAGAGAGGCGAGAGAAGATCGATACAGGGTAATCATGGACGTTTTATACGGTATAGTTTTGTAACAGCAATATTTAACCTACTACAAGCGATACGATCGTGGAACCTGATGTTCGAGCATGGTGTATAACAAGGGTTCTATTCATTACAATATAATTAAATGAATGTTCGTTAGATGATGGAATTAATTGAACAAATTTATTTATTACTCCGCAAGTTTTAGCCGAGGCATCTACCTCAGCGTAGCTACGACGCCGCAATGGAAGGGTTTTCATTTTTATCGTCATATTTTTTTTATTTAATGTATTAAATCTGTACTGATCGATCATGCATTTCTAATTACTACTTTATCTTTCTGATGATGTGCATGTACTTTTTATTATTCTGAATTAAGTGTTTCTTCTATCCATTTTGTATTTGAAAAAAAAACCCACATACATGTATCGATATATGCACGACTCATTTGAGAAACAATCCTTACCAATCTTCTAACAACCTGCTGTTGCCTTTGACCTTGCACATTTGCAACGCAATCAATCGTGACCCCTCTTTACTTCCATGAGACAACGATGGGCAACGAGGTTGTTGCTCTACAGAGGTTAAATTTATAGTAAATATCAGTTTAGGGAAATTTTTAAGATGTTGTTATAGAGAGGTTGTTGATCTACAGACGGCCGCTCTGGAGAGTTTGTACTGTATACTGCAATTTCATTTCCCTTGCAATTCCCCTTCTCATATTGGCATAATATAATTAATTTAGAAGTACATAATGTAGACTGTATTAAGGTTGTCAACACATCAGAACCTCATTTAGATATCACTTGATGTCTCATTATAAATACATGTACCGCTAATTTCCGAATGTTTAGACTGTAAATGAGACAGTTTGAAACTCATATTGCTTTATTAGAACAAAACTACCTCAATTTTGTATTACAGTTCACAGTTTTGACTGTACAATGTATATACTATGCATATTCGGTTGACGTAAATATCTATAACAAGTTGCACTGAATGGTGTTTCATTATCCTATGCATGCTAACCAATCAGTGCTTAGTACCTGTAATGCCACAACTGATAAGCACCGCCCACTGTAACTGCATGACCACTTGGATATTGCTATGTTAGAATCTTATTGAATAAACCTTAGAACCAACATCTCTCTTGTTATATACAAATGCCATCATAAAACAAATGGCTTGTCTTTTTTTTGTCTATATTTTTATGCATTATGTATGTTACTTGCCGTTCATGACACATATTCTCATTATGAATAACTTACTTCTGTTCCCTAGCCATATTCCCAAGCTATCTAATCAGGCAAGTTCCATGTAAAGTGTTATTGATGAACTTAAACTTTGCTCTCTTCTAGCCTTAGACAAGTTCAATATTTATTGTTAATCCAAGTTTACGTGTATACTTATAAATTAAGTGACTACCGATATTTTAAACATTAATAATAGTCATTTTAAATACTGTGTTTTATTTCATTTAACTATATGAGTATACATATTATAATAAAAATATTTTTACCTTAAACATGAGTACTCTTGACATGCTTTGTGCTATAGACATATCAAAAGAAACTGCCAGACATCTTTTCTAAAATTTTGTATTCATAATGTTTATTACTTGCCATTCATTGTAACTGAACTTTGGTCAACTCCTATAGACCAGAACTCAATCTGCGCAACAATTTTATATGTAGACCTGAGTACTAACTTAGTTTTCTACATCGGTTGTGGAAATGCTTCTATTTTCCAATATCTATTTTAATGCCCCCGTATCGGAAGATCGGGGGCATATTGTTTTTCGTCTCTCTGTTTGTCTGTTTGTACCAAACTTTAACCTTGCCTATAAAATCAAAACGCTTGCACCTACATTCGGCTTGTCTGGAAATAATAATTCTATTCCAAATGCTAAAAGTCATGACATACAGTTAGAAATTACAAGCTACTGCACATTTTGATAACCCAAACGAATTCAGTGCCTTCAGCGCTTTGATCTGTATACTGTCAACTGTGTAAAAAACATCTCTTATGTACTGTCTGTATATACTGAACTTTTGACCTTGTGTCATTTTGTAATCTCGCTACTCTCAGAGACATTATAAAGTGTTCCTGAAAGTCGTCACATCAAAAACGTCATAGATTACTAAAACGACGTAAAGGATGAAAAATGCCACTTTTGTTTTAAATTTATATTAAATTATAAATTCTGAAGATATTTATATAGTTCTCTTACACAAAAAACTTACATCTTTGATCTACATGTCTATATAAATATTATGTATTCATCTGCAATTTAAAGGGACATTAAACATGCATGAAAGTGTTACCTTTCTTTTGGGACACCCTGTACTTTACTGAATGAAACTAGTTTCAATATGCAGTAAATTTTATCATATTACATCAACAGTTTTGAGCGGAAGAATACGTAATTATCGTACATGTTAGTTTTACATTTAAATGCCAAAACCACCCCATGCTTTCGAAATCTACAGAATCCAGCAATATATCTTTTACATGTATTATGAACTGACGTCAATAAAAACGCTACAATGAAAAACGTGAATAACTTTTCTGTTTCTCAAAGTATTCATATCATGATCGACAGACCATTTATTTAGCTCATAACGCGTCTATTGAAGCAAAATAAAATACCCTCTCTGGCCCCTATATTTCCTGGTATACACAACTGGGACGTTCTTGGACGCTGTTTACGTCAGCGTCACCCCAGCCACAAAACGTTCAGCAATTAACACAAGCTTTACACCAGGGGTGGACACGTATTTCACGGTACATGTTGCGTAACTTGTGTGGGTCAATAAGACGAAGATTGCAAGCAGTCGTCGCAGGACACGGAAGTCATACTCGATACTGACATTTTGGACAGGGTGTATACATGTTTGCAAATCTCTTTATATTTGTATTTGACATGAGTTGTAACTGTTACTACCATACCGTAGTAAATATGCATACATAAATACAGATGTGGCGTTTCTTTTTGACGTCAGTGTATAAACTGCAAATTCTGCAATGGATACGACAAGTGATACTATTTTCAACCCCGATGAGAGAGGTGTCACGTAACTATAAGTAGAGAAAGTTATACATAATTGTAGGAGCTTGCGATACTGCAAATAAACAAGTAAACAAAATAAAATCGTTGGGATAGATACATATACTTATTTACAAAGGTACATATTTACTACACTAAGCCGGATGGAAAACGTGTTTAGTTAAGGTCTTTATTTGGGTGAAACATGCTGGAATAACTTACACGTACTTTTGTGTATCTATACCACTAATTTGTCAAGCATTTTATTAGATACATGATATTAACAGTTGACCGATTTTTATTGCGCAACTTTTTGCGCGAGTTTTTCGAGAAGCACGATTTGCAGGCTTTATTTGTCCTTGAATGATTTACATGACTTGATGTACAATAATTAAAGCACTGGGAGGACTGTTGCATTGCTGTAAAAAATCGTTTGAGCGACTTAAGAATGGTAATGAACACCTATCCGCTTTTGTCTATCAGAATGATTTTCATATATTTTCGTCGAAATCCATTCTGAGCTAGTTTAGTTTACAGTTTCGTTTATTTCCAAAAAGAGGTACATGCAAAACGATACCTGATTTCACTTTTTGGCCTTTTTTGCATAAAACAGACCATTTCCCACCTGATTTAAACTCCCCTCTAGCCATGTATTATCCCGTTTCAGAGTTAAAAATGGTATTTTGTTAATGCAAGATATTGGTCTAACTCATCATTGGACTTAAGCCATTTCTTGCACAAACTTGACATAACTGATGTTATGAAAACCGTTTGCGTGCGTACCTTACCAATTTGTGTTTTTTCTCCCAATTTTAGCGATAAACTGGTGATAAATCCAGCTATTATGTATTTATTATGTTTAACTTACATTTTATTAATTGCTTCGGCTAGTTTCGACTACACAATAGTCTTCATCAGGGATCAAAAGTATGAGATGTATATTACATGAGTCTGTTGATTTTGAAAGCATGGGAAATATTTTGGCAATTTAGACTGCAAAACTAGCAAATATAATAATTAGAAATTCCCCGCACAAAAGTTTATTCATAAACTGTTGAGGTAACCAATTTTACTACTTAATGAAAATTATTTCATTCAGTTAAGTAGTTCTGGAACACTGTATTGTCTCTGAGAGTAGTGAGATAATATTATGGCACAAGGTCAGAAGTTCAGTATACAGAATAACAAATGATTCATATACTTTACATACTAACAGTATAAACATCAAAGCTCTGAAGGCACTACATTTGTTTGGGTTTTCAAGTGTATTAGCTTGTTATTTCTCACCGGATGTCATGATTTTATCATCACACGACAAAGTCGACTTTTTCGCATTGTCGCATTGTTGCATTTTCGCGTTCCGGTTGTACAAGCGCATACGCACCAACTTGTATAAGGTTTATGTAAACTACCTGCGCATGCGTAACCGGAACGCAAAGATGCGAAAATGCAACAATGCTAAAATGTAACAATGCTAAAAAGTCGACTTTGTCGTGTTTTAGCATTGTTTTATTTTCGCCACGAAAAAGCAAAAATACGACAGATGTAAGGCGAAAACACAACACATTTTTGGTGTCGTATTGTCGTCCTTCATCTCGTATTTGCGCATTTTCGCCTTATTGTGGCGAAAAGGCGAAAATACGACATGGCATAATTCAGTCACCATATTAGGAATAGATTTTTTCCAGGCAAACAGTTTTTTTTTAAATGTGTATCTTTTCCTTGGTAATTATGGTTAATTGACGTAAATATGTCAAAGTCTGATTAATAATGGTAACAACACAGGCCTTTAATTATTTAAGGATGAATTTATCTAAAATATTTAAACTTCGCTCTTGACAGTACTCACAGTGCTTTGATTTTTAAATAAAATAAGATTGAAGGTGTATAGAAAGAGTTCTGATGTGTTAGTCTACAGCCAATCAGGACATTTGTATTGACCGGTTGCTAGGTTCTTTAGAACAAATAGTAAGACTTTGTAGGAACTGGAAAATCTCGTGCTTTTGTAAAAATCTATATAAATAGTCCCGTCCCAGTCCTCTCAGTCAATTCCAGTACAGCTCGTGGGCTACCAAAGGTAAATATTTTGCAAATTGATTTAAATGAATCTTAGCATAAATGTATGTTCATTTGAGGATTGGGTATTTATTTACTGAAACCAGTTATATTTTAAGACACAGCTGCAATAAATATATGCATGCGCGTTTTTTCTAATGTTTCTGTAATTGTGTCATAAATTGTGTCATAATGTAAACTGTATTCTAATTTCATAAACCTCCGTACTTTGGTTATTTTTTTAGACTTAAGGTGAAACGTCACAGCACAAATTTGTGAAAAAATGGCCGTCTGACATTTTTGCTATGCATTCTAAAAAGTGGCGTTGTTCAATAATTACTGAAAGTACATAACTGAAATGAGTTTTTATCAATAGCTAATAATTCAATGTACATTTCTGCTTCAGTAAAATAACATTTGATGATTAACAAGTATCTATAACTCTCACCTGAACCTATGCTAATTCCATTTGCCAAAATAATGTATCATAATATCAAAATTAATTTTTAAACTACAATGTCCAACAATAACTTCAATATGTCTTGAGGGTTCATTATTAAATGTTTTTCCATGATTAATATCAATTCTTAACAGTCCTCAACTTTCACATAGTAATTTTCTTCCATGTTTGTTTAGGCTAGGGTGTAGTACATAGTGCATACACATGTGTGGAGGATTTTTGTTAAATGTGAATATTGAGGACTGTGTTTAGAATTGAAAATAAACATGTTAAAGAACATTTAAAAGTGAAAATTTAAAATATGGAAACCCTCAATGACATATTGAAGTTATTGTTGGACGTTGTAGTTTAAATTAATTATGATATGATGATACATTATTTTGGCAAATGGAATTGGCATAAGTTCAGGTGAGAATTATAGATACTTGTTAGTCATCTAATATTATTTTACTGGTGCAGAAATGTACATTTAATCATTAGCTATTGATAAAAACTCATTTCAGCTATGTACTTTCGGTAATTATTTTACAATGCCACTTCTTTAGGATGCATTGCTAAATGTCAGACGGCCATTTTGTAGCAACTTCGAATTACCTTAATATAGACATAGACTTAATGAATTTAGTTCTAACTGTATCTCCACTTTGCATATGCATATACGGTGAAAGCAATGCAGTTTAAATATAATACATTTATTTTCATTCAATTTTTATCGAACAAATCTGTCAATAATATTCGTGCAATGAACATTTTAGATGTATATAGACCATAGTCAGCTACTGTCGATTTTGTCAAATAAAGTAGGTATGATACTTTTTATCATTCTGGGTAGTTGTATTAGAAATCATCCTAGTAACTCAACATAATTAAAAAAATTAAAAGTTAATGCAAAGTGAGCACTTTTATAACTTAAAAAATCTAAGTAGTGGCTTTAAAAAACACCAAAAGGGTCGAAGAAGATATTACTTAATTGTTTTCATAATTTACACGGTGAAAGAAATTAAATTTTCCAAACGAATACAATGAGTACAAATTTGTTTCCACATTTTCCCCTAAAAAAGTTATGATGTTGAAAACATCAACATTTCATTCAAAATCTACCAATTTTACGCTTTTTACATTGAATATAGAAATAATCGATACGTGCCTTTTTCAAACGCGAAAAGGGCCGGAGAAAGCATTAATTTGAAATGATAAAAATATATCAATAGAAAGATGAAAGATTAAATAAACTTTTGTGATGGGTACAAATTTCGTAATTTAAATATAATAAAATTATGACGATTATAGTGAAAATCCCAATTCTTTGTACCTGAATGTAAAACTATTATCTATTTTCCAAATCAGCATGTACGCGAAAGTTGGGTATGGTTAGGATAAAAATATGGATGCATTGATTGTAAAGGTAAGTGCGGTGTGTTTGTTTATATTAACATTTCTTCACTGGTACACGGGTATAGCGCTATTTTATTAACCTGTCAAAGATGAATAATTACACGGCCACAGCATGAACGTGATTATTTTTAGCTTTGTACCACAGTCAATAAGTTTTCGTTTATTTTACCGTTTAAGCATGTTCCATTCAGTATGTTTGTATAGTATTATGTAGCACATCTATAAATACATGATTACTTTCAATAACCGTTATGTTGAAAAGTATTGTATAGATTACGAAAGTAATCGAATCCTACCGAAGCCAAAATTAAATGCAACTATTGAAACTCCGAATGTAAGCGCCCTAGGCTGTGATATGAATTTAATCACGTGCATTCCATACAATGTTAATACAAAAACCTGTTTCAATGTGTCATTGTAATAAAAAGAGGGATTAACAAATATTCGATTGGCCAATTGTGTGCGTGCAGTTTTGAGTGAAACGTGAAATGATTTTAGCAGGTAGTAGTAGCCTATACGCGGACAACAGGTAAACATTATCTTTTAAAGAATTTTGTAGATTTTCATTTTTCATGTATTTAATATGTACATGTTACTTTTGGTGTTATATATCTTAACTGTAGACTTAACTTTACAACATGAATGTTTTCGGTCTTTGCCAGCATACATTTAGATTGGGGCGAGCGACAACATAATGACCCCATTATTGACGATCAAGTCGGATTTGAGTATTTCTATGCAATTATGCATTTTAGTATGAGATGGAATTCAAGCCATTTTGTCTGTTTCGAAATGTTTGTAAAGTGTTTCTGACCATATTCTGCAGTTCTGTTATTTATTATCTGTTGAGTAAAATCAAATTTTATTTTTGAATTTTATGTACAGGAATGACCTGTCACGACTGGGAATCGAACTGGGTGTGTCACGTTACTAATCCCATTTTGATCACATTCTAACTGCCGTTCTGTTTTCTCTTTTGCCAGGTCAAGTGATGTGGATACAATGGGATGATGGTGATATGTGGATGCCCTTGATATCCAGCACACTAAAAAGATCAGTATATTTCTATCTCATTTTCTCATCCATATATCTATGTGTTTAGTTCAGACTTCCAGCATTTAATGTATGTTTCTTTTCAGGATATTTTTCATTTTATATTGGTTTGGATGCAGTAGAGCATTTCGAACTCCACTTCTTATCAAGTTTATGTTTAGTAGTAATGGGAATTTTGTCATTATGTGATTAAAATAAAACAACAACAAAAATAACCAAATAAATAATTATTCTGGTAAACACGATATATCAAATCAAAGCTAATTTGCAAACAAGGAAAGTAATTTATTAATCACTTCATTTTGTGTATGGCTAAGTTCTGATAGTGATTCTTGGTGCATTTGTTTGATTTTTGTGTTTGTCTGAACACTGGTGCATGTAGGATGATTGTGTTATGTCCAGCAAAAACTTGATTAAAGGCTCAAGGCTACAACATGTCGAACGCCACCGGGCACTTTAGGTGATGTTTCTGCATCAGGTCTGCATGTCTAATTTAATTTGGACTATATTTAACTGATAACTTTTAGCGCACTGGCATAGCATTTTCTTCCTGCACTAAAATCTAAAAATAAATATGTCTGATAATGCAGAAATTGAATGGAAACAAAGTTTATGATTTCTGCATAATGAATTAAAATTAAGTAAGTTTGCACAGTGTTATACTTTGAATATTGTAAAGTAGGTTGCACTGAGAGTCATCATTTGTATGTAGAAGCAAAAGTAAGCAGCATTCTAAAATAATCCGTATATATTTACCTTTTTATTCAGGTGTTCATGTATTTTCAAATTTTTCATGCTTGTCAATATTCAATTGCATTAATCACAGTCCGGATCTGTCTGCCTGAGGTTTTGTCTGAGAGTCAGCTGTCCATAGGCTTACACTACATATTAGGTTCCTTACACCAAAGTGGATATTTGTTTCATTGTCTTCCTGTGTCCCAGTCAAGTTGAAAGGCCCTCGTACCAGTCCAATGACTCATGACCCAGTAGGCTTGTTTGGATATGATCGTTATATAGGGGTTACAGTATATGCGGTTGTCATCAGCAGGAATAAAGTAAGGAATCTTTGTCAAACTAGTTGTTTGTGGACGCTTTCACTAAGGATGAAGTTTGAGAGATGGAACCAGTAATTCGGAAAGTGTGGAAAATTCAGATGGTGTCATACTTGATGATAGGCTGAGCATGTTACATAATGCATGATTGAATATATTGACTTCACATAATATTATACTCTGGATCTGGACAAAGATGCCTCTACAAATCGAATTGGAGAGTAGGATTCAGCTAACCAGTATTCCTGGACTGTATTCTAACCAGTACTACCTGACACTTCACAAGTAAGATGACTTGTAAAACGTGTTGAGTAAAATCAAATTTTATTTTTGAAATTTTTGTACAGGAATTACGTGCCATGACTGGGAATCGAACTGGGTGTGTCACGTTACTAATCCCCTTTTGATCACAGTCTAACTGCCGTTCTGTTTTCTCTTTTGCCAGGTCAAGTGATGTGGATACAATGGGATGATGGTGATATGTGGATGCCCTTGATATCCAGCACACTAAAAAGATCAGTATATTTCTATCTCATTTTCTCATCCATATATCTATGTGTTTAGTTTAGACTTCCAGCATTTATTGTATTATTCTTTTCAGGATATTTTTCATTTTATATTGGTTTGGATGCAATAGAGCATTTCGAACTCCACTTCTTATCAAGTTTATGTTTAGTAGTAATGGAAATTTTGTCATTATGTGATTAAAATAAAACAACAACAAAATTAACCAAATAAATAATTATTCTGGTAAACACGATATATCAAATCAAAGCTAATTTGCAAACAAGGAAAGTAATTTATTAATCACTTCATTTTGTGTATGGCTAAGTTCTGATAGTGATTCTTGGTGCATTTGTTTGATTTTTGTGTTTGTCTGAACACTGGTGCATGTAGGATGATTGTGTTATGTCCAGCAAAAACTTGATTAAAGGCTCAAGGCTACAACATGTCGAACGCCACCGGGCACTTTAGGTGGTGTTTCTGCATCAGGCCTGCATGCCTAATTTAATTTGGACTATATTTAACTGATAACGTTTAGCGCACTGGCATAGCATTTTCTTCCTGCACTAAAATCTAAAAATAAATATGTCTGATAATGCAGAAATTGAATGGAAACAAAGTTTATGATTTCTGCATAATGAATTAAAATTAAGTAAGTTTGCACAGTGTTATACTTTGAATATTGTAAAGTAGGTTGCACTGAGAGTCATCATTTGTATGTAGAAGCAAAAGTAAGCAGCATACTAAAACAATCCGTATATATTTACCTTTTTATTCAGGTGTTCATGTATTTTCAAATTTTTCATGCTTGTCAATATTCAATTGCATTAATCACAGTCCGGATCTGTCTGCCGAGAGTCAGCTGTCCATAGGCTTACACTACATATTAGGTTCCTTACACCAAAGTGGATATTTGTTTCATTGTCTTCCTGTGTCCCAGTCAAGTTGAAAGGCCCTCGTACCAGTCCAATGACTCATGACCCAGTAGGCTTGTTTGGATATGATCGTTATATAGGGGTTACAGTATATGCGGTTGTCATCAGCAGGAATAAAGTAAGGAATCTTTGTCAAACTAGTTGTTTGTGGACGCTTTCACTAAGGATGAAGTTTGAGAGTTGGAACCAGTAATTTGGAAAGTGTGGAAAATTCAGATGGTGTCATACTTGATGATAGGCTGAGCATGTTACATAATGCATGATTGAATATATTGACTTCACATAAACTTATACTCTGGATCTGGACAAAGATGCCTTTACAAATCGAATTGGAGAGTAGGATTCAGCTAACCAGTATTCCTGGACTGTATTCTAACCAGTACTACCTGACACTTCTCAAGTAAGATGACTTGTAAAACGTGTTGAGTAAAATCAAATTTTATTTTTGAATTTTATGTACAGGAATTACCTGCCATGACTGGGAATCGAACTGGGTGTGTCACGTTACTAATCCCCTTTTGATCACATTCTAACTGCCGTTCTGTTTTCTCTTTTGCCAGGTCAAGTGATGTGGATACAATGGGATGATGGTGATATGTGGATGCCCTTGATATCCAACACACTAAAAAGATCAGTATATTTCTATCTCATTTTCTCATCCATATATCTATGTGTTTAGTTTAGACTTCCAGCATTTATTGTATTATTCTTTTCAGGATATTTTTCATTTTATATTGGTTTGGATGCAATAGAGCATTTCGAACTCCACTTCTTATCAAGTTTATGTTTAGTAGTAATGGGAATTTTGTCATTATGTGATTAAAATAAAACAACAACAAAATTAACCAAATAAATAATTATTCTGGTAAACACGATATATCAAATCAAAGCTAATTTGCAAACAAGGAAAGGAATTTATTAATCACTTCATTTTGTGTATGGCTAAGTTCTGATAGTGATTCTTGGTGCATTTGTTTGATTTTTGTGTTTGTCTGAACACTGGTGCATGTAGGATGATTGTGTTATGTCCAGCAAAAACTTGATTAAAGGCTCAAGGCTACAACATGTCGAACGCCACCGGGCACTTTAGGTGGTGTTTCTGCATCAGGCCTGCATGCCTAATTTAATTTGGACTATATTTAACTGATACCTTTTAGCGCACTGGCATAGCATTTTCTTCCTGCACTAAAATCTAAAAATAAATATGTCTGATAATGCAGAAATTGAATGGAAACAAAGTTTATGATTTCTGCATAATGAATTAAAATTAAGTAAGTTTGCACAGTGTTATACTTTGAATATTGTAAAGTAGGTTGCACTGAGAGTCATCATTTGTATGTAGAAGCAAAAGTAAGCAGCATACTAAAACAATCCGTATATATTTACCTTTTTATTCAGGTGTTCATGTATTTTCAAATTTTTCATGCTTGTCAATATTCAATTGCATTAATCACAGTCCGGATTTGTCTGCCTGAGGTTTTGTCTGAGAGTCAGCTGTCCATAGGCTTACACTACATATTAGGTTCCTTACACCAAAGTGGATATTTGTTTCATTGTCTTCCTGTGTCCCAGTCAAGTTGAAAGGCCCTCGTACCAGTCCAATGACTCATGACCCAGTAGGCTTGTTTGGATATGATCGTTATATAGGGGTTACAGTATATGCGGTTGTCATCAGCAGGAATAAAGTAAGGAATCTTTGTCAAACTAGTTGTTTGTGGACGCTTTCACTATTGATGAAGTTTGAGAGATGGAACCAGTAATTCGGAAAGTGTGGAAAATTCAGATGGTGTCATACTTGATGATAGGCTGAGCATGTTACATAATGCATGATTGAATATATTGACTTCACATAAACTTATACTCTGGATCTGGACAAAGATGCCTCTACAAATCGAATTGGAGAGTAGGATTCAGCTAACCAGTATTCCTGGACTGTATTCTAACCAGTACTACCTGACACTTCTCAAGTAAGATGACTTGTAAAACGTGTTGAGTAAAATCAAATTTTATTTTTGAATTTTATGTACAGGAATTACCTGCCATGACTGGGAATCGAACTGGGTGTGTCACGTTACTAATCCCCTTTTGATCACATTCTAACTACTATTCTGTTTTCTCTTTTGCCAGATCAAGTGATGTGGATACAATGGGATGATGGTGATATGTGGATGCCCTTGATATTCAGCACACTAGAAAGATCAGTATTTTTCTATCTCATTTTCTCATCCATATATCTATGTGGTTAGTTAAACTTCCAGCATTTAATGTATCTTTCTTTCTGTATAATGAATTAAAATTAAGTAAGTTTGCATAGTGTTATACTTTGATTATTGTAAAGTATATTTACCTTTTTATTCAGGTGTTCATGTATTTTCAAATTTTTCATGCTTGTCAATATTCAATTGCATTAATCACAGTCCGGATCTGTCTGCCTGAGGTTTTGTCTGAGAGTCAGCTGTCCATAGGCTTACACTACATATTAGGTTCCTTACACCAAAGTGGATATTTGTTTCATTGTCTTCCTGTGTCCCAGTCAAGTTGAAAGGCCCTCGTACCAGTCCAATGACTCATGACCCAGTAGGCTTGTTTGGATATGATCGTTATATAGGGGTTACAGTATATGCGGTTGTCATCAGCAGGAATAAAGTAAGGAATCTTTGTCAAACTAGTTGTTTGTGGACGCTTTCACTAAGGATGAAGTTTGAGAGATGGAACCAGTAATTCGGAAAGTGTGGAAAATTCAGATGGTGTCATACTTGATGATAGGCTGAGCATGTTACATAATGCATGATTGAATATATTGACTTCACATAAACTTATACTCTGGATCTGGACAAAGATGCCTCTACAAATCGAATTGGAGAGTAGGATTCAGCTAACCAGTATTCCTGGACTGTATTCTAACCAGTACTACCTGACACTTCTCAAGTAAGATGACTTGTAAAACGTGTTGAGTAAAATCAAATTTTATTTTTGAATTTTATGTACAGGAATTACCTGCCATGACTGGGAATCGAACTGGGTGTGTCACGTTACTAATCCCCTTTTGATCACATTCTAACTACTATTCTGTTTTCTCTTTTGCCAGATCAAGTGATGTGGATACAATGGGATGATGGTGATATGTGGATGCCCTTGATATTCAGCACACTAGAAAGATCAGTATTTTTCTATCTCATTTTCTCATCCATATATCTATGTGGTTAGTTAAACTTCCAGCATTTAATGTATCTTTCTTTCTGTATAATGAATTAAAATTAAGTAAGTTTGCATAGTGTTATACTTTGATTATTGTAAAGTATATTTACCTTTTTATTCAGGTGTTCATGTATTTTCAAAATTTTCATGCTTGTCAATATTCAATTGCATTAATCACAGTCCGGATCTGTCTGCCTGAGGTTTTGTCTGAGAGTCAGCTGTCCATAGGCTTACACTACATATTAGGTTCCTTACACCAAAGTGGATATTTGTTTCATTGTCTTCCTGTGTCCCAGTCAAGTTGAAAGGCCCTCGTACCAGTCCAATGACTCATGACCCAGTAGGCTTGTTTGGATATGATCGTTATATAGGGGTTACAGTATATGCGGTTGTCATCAGCAGGAATAAAGTAAGGAATCTTTGTCAAACTAGTTGTTTGTGGACGCTTTCACTAAGGATGAAGTTTGAGAGTTGGAACCAGTAATTTGGAAAGTGTGGAAAATTCAGATGGTGTCATACTTGATGATAGGCTGAGCATGTTACATAATGCATGATTGAATATATTGACTTCACATAAACTTATACTCTGGATCTGGACAAAGATGCCTCTACAAATCGAATTGGAGAGTAGGATTCAGCTAACCAGTATTCCTGGACTGTATTCTAACCAGTACTACCTGACACTTCTCAAGTAAGATGACTTGTAAAACGTGTTGAGTAAAATCAAATTTTATTTTTGAATTTTATGTACAGGACTTACCTGCCATGACTGGGAATCGAACTTGGTGTGTCACGTTACTAATCCCCTTTTGATCACATTCTAACTGCCGTTCTGTTTTCTCTTTTGCCAGGTCAAGTGATGTGGATACAATGGGATGATGGTGATATGTGGATGCCCTTGATATCCAGCACACTAAAAAGATCAGTATATTTCTATCTCATTTTCTCATCCATATATCTATGTGTTTAGTTTAGACTTCCAGCATTTATTGTATTATTCTTTTCAGGATATTTTTCATTTTATATTGGTTTGGATGCAATAGAGCATTTCGAACTCCACTTCTTATCAAGTTTATGTTTAGTAGTAATGGGAATTTTGTCATTATGTGATTAAAATAAAACAACAACAAAATTAACCAAATAAATAATTATTCTGGTAAACACGATATATCAAATCAAAGCTAATTTGCAAACAAGGAAAGTAATTTATTAATCACTTCATTTTGTGTATGGCTAAGTTCTGATAGTGATTCTTGGTGCATTTGTTTGATTTTTGTGTTTGTCTGAACACTGGTGCATGTAGGATGATTGTGTTATGTCCAGCAAAAACTTGATTAAAGGCTCAAGGCTACAACATGTCGAACGCCATCGGGCACTTTAGGTGGTGTTTCTGCATCAGGCCTGCATGCCTAATTTAATTTGGACTATATTTAACTGATAACTTTTAGCGCACTGGCATAGCATTTTCTTCCTGCACTAAAATCTAAAAATAAATATGTCTGATAATGCAGAAATTGAATGGAAACAAAGTTTATGATTTCTGCATAATGAATTAAAATTAAGTAAGTTTGCACAGTGTTATACTTTGAATATTGTAAAGTAGGTTGCACTGAGAGTCATCATTTGTATGTAGAAGCAAAAGTAAGCAGCATACTAAAACAATCCGTATATATTTACCTTTTTATTCAGGTGTTCATGTATTTTCAAATTTTTCATGCTTGTCAATATTCAATTGCATTAATCACAGTCCTAATCTGTCTGCCTGAGGTTTTGTCTGAGAGTCAGCTGTCCATAGGCTTACACTACATATTAGGTTCCTTACACCAAAGTGGATATTTGTTTCATTGTCTTCCTGTGTCCCAGTCAAGTTGAAAGGCCCTCGTACCAGTCCAATGACTCATGACCCAGTAGGCTTGTTTGGATATGATCGTTATATAGGGGTTACAGTATATGCGGTTGTCATCAGCAGGAATAAAGTAAGGAATCTTTGTCAAACTAGTTGTTTGTGGACGCTTTCACTAAGGATGAAGTTTGAGAGATGGAACCAGTAATTCGGAAAGTGGGGAAAATTCAGATGGTGTCATACTTGATGATAGGCTGAGCATGTTACATAATGCATGATTGAATATATTGACTTCACATAATATTATACTCTGGATCTGGACAAAGATGCCTCTACAAATCGAATTCAGCTAACCAGTTTTCCTGGACTGTATTCTAACCAGTACTAACTGACACTTCTCAAGTAAGATGACTTGCAAGACATGTTGAGTAAAATCAATATTCATTTTTGAATTTTATGTACAGGAATGACCTGTCATGACAGGGAATCGAACTGGGTGTGTCATGTTACTAATCCCCTTTTGATCACATTCTAACTACTATTCTGTTTTCTCTTTTGCCAGGTCAAGTGATGTGAATAGAATGGGATAATGGTGATATGTGGATGCCCTTGATATTCAGCACACTAAGATCAGTATTGTTCTACCTCATTTTCTCATCCATATATGTATGTGGATGTCCTAGCCTTCTAGCATTTAATACATGTTTCTTTTCAAAAATATTCATCTATCTTGAAGGAAAATCAGCATATTTTGTCAATTTTCTTGCGAGGATATGACTTGCCGCGACTGGGAATCGAACACTAATTGTTTACACCTGATGTCACCAAATTTTTCTTGCATCCGACAATGTGTTTTTGCCGTGCGGCACTGTGTGCATTGTGGCATTTTGCGGCTTTCACAATTCACAATGTGTGCATGATGTTGGAATACGTAGTGTGTACTGCCAGGAGTAAGGACTCTCAACACAATTCTGTCAGTTAGCATTGAGTTTTTTCCCTATAAATGTTGGAACCCGATTTGCCAGGCTACATGTCCCTACTCGATTTGTAAGTTTGTTTTATTTTTCTCATACTTAAATTTTAATTTTAAAAGTTTCAAAATATTTTATCTTGGTATGGCTTATTTGCAAACAAGGAAAGTAATCTCCAAGTCAGTTTATTGTGTGTATGGCTAAGTTCTCATCTTGCTAGCTTGTGGATGCTGATGTATAGCGATTCTTAGAGAATTTCATTTTTACTTTTATTTTTGTCTGAACACTGGTGCATTTAGGATGATTGTGTTATGTCCAGCAAATACTTGATTAAAGGTTCACGGCTAGATGTTGAAGCCACCCGGGCACCAGTAGCTTTCTTACTGGGGTGGTGTTCTGCATCAAGTCTGCATGCCTACTTTAATTTTGGATTATACTTGTATTTATTTAATAACTGTTAGCATACTGGCATAGCACTTTCTTCCTACCAAAAGATAAATGTGAATTGGTCTGATTACGCAGAAAATGATTGAAAACAAAATTTGTGACTTCTGCGTGATGAATTATTTTAAGTCAAGTTTGCACAGTGTTATGATATATAGGGTAGGCTTCACCAGTGAAAGCGGTGTGGGATATATGAACTGATGCCACTATGATTTGAATTGGAGAGTAGGAAAGGCAGGTGCCGTTACTTTTTATCCTTTGTTTGTGGATGATCTACTTTATTCTTTAAGATGTGGTAGTAATACAATATCTAGGTTTACACTATCTAGGTTTCATATCTGAATTAAATCTGTTCTCGAATAAAAGTCAAATAGTTGTTTCCCGAATTGGTTTATTACTATATTTATCAACTTTAAAACTTTAAGTTTGTTCTTTCTTAGCTTTATATTTTTTTTAGTTTTTTAATTAAAATTTTCAAATATTTGTTTCCTGTATTTCTAAATGCTCTATGCTTTTTGTTTATGTTTGTGACAAACTTCTTATCTGTTTTTTCCATTGTATTGTTATCATTTTTCATTTAAATTTTTTATATATGCACACGATTTTTTAGACAATTTTCATGAAGTACTCTTATGTTAAAATATAAGACAATTTCGGTTGTTATATGTAGCTTTTTTATAATAATAATGATGATACTGTCGAACTTTTAATTTTGCATTTGTAAAGAGTGTGGCCCCATATGCTCTGCAATCTGAAACTTGACGTGGGGTACAGATTTCTAGTGATATTTTCCCTACACGGTTTTGATCTCTGGTTTTTTCCTGGGCCATTCAGTTTGCACACTAGAATTTTGAATGATTTGTCAGTCAATTTATGTTTTTGTAATTATGAATAAATGTTATGCTAATTACATTTTTATCATTTTAAAGCAATCTTATGTAAGTTATGTTTTTGTTATTGTAAACAAATTTGTTATAATTGTAAATAAATGTCATTTTGTTATTGTAACTGTAAATCAATGTAAATTACGTTTTTGTTATTGTAAATAAATGTTATGTAAATTATGTTTTTGTTTGTATTATATTGACATTAATAGAATGTGCAATCATGTGAATTGATATCATGTTTTGGAGTAATGATTAGTTATGTCCGAACTAAATAGTTTTGATAGGTTACCGCCTATATTTTTCGTTATTATTACTTATCTCTGGGAGGTTCATTTTAGTTCCTTATTTCCGTAGATATTCAAATAAAGATAGAAACCAGTCCTGAGTTTGAAAAAAAGTTGAATTTTAATAATCAGCAAATATTTAGTTTAATATCAATGATAATCACAAATTCACTTATGACAAGTTATAATACTGAAAAATACTGGTGGTATTAACTAAGCAATTTTGTTAAGTGCATCTTGACACATAATACAATCCTGTGAACACATTGGCAACACGCAAATATTCAAACAAAGAAATTTAACCACATTAAAATTTATGATAATACATGTCGGTGTATATTTATTACCATCGGGCGTAATGTATTGACAATTTGAGAAAATTGGAACACAGCCTAAATGATATTCACCGAGCCTCCGAAGTTGATTGGTTATGGTTTAGCTACTGCGAGTTGGAGTCCCACACTTGACCGAACAAAACTTCACATTTGTGAAAACAGTTAATCTACTGTATGGTTATGAATAAAGTTCCCAGTTTTGTCAAGAACTTAATCAAATTTTACGTGCAAGATTCTTTCTTAACACAACATAGAAAGAAGTCCAAATATTAGCATTTTTGTGTCCGTCAATATACAAATGTGACTTCAGAAAATTAAATAAAAATATAGATCTAACTTACAAGTATAAAAATAAATACATATGTATTCTCCACAATTATTTGATTTTTTTCTATACATGTGGACTACTGATTTAATATTCTAAGGTGTAGATATTGACTCGACCTTCAATCAAGGCAGAAATCATAAAGTTTTAACATGAAAAGCTGCAACTCTAAATAATAAATCTAACCACTATACTTATCATCATGAGCCACAAAGATACATGTAGAAGCATGTCTCACTGTCTAGTACCTTAAAGGAATTGTGAGGGTATGTCTTAACATGATTGTGTCATTAATTTGTTGCGCTTTTTTTATCATCAATTTGACCAGTTTTGGAAACGTGTTGTTTCTTATAATATTCCCGTAACTAGCTAGCATGGCTTTAGAGATAAAACCAGTGTGCACAAATAATGTATAAGTAGCTTAGATGTTAGTGTCACATCGTGAAACGACCTTTTTACAGTTTAATACAATGAAACTCCTAATTCAAACATTATTTATTATTTTTTGTTATTTTCTTTCAATTTGTAACTAAAGATCATTAATCTTAATTTAGATATATTTCGTTCATTTTGTGATTTTAAAAAACATAATTCCTGGGACCAATATACACATATTTATGTATATAATTGTTAACAAAACAAAGTGCGAAAAGATAGGCAAGATAAACAATCAATGGAAAATTGTGAAAATATAATACCCATATATTAGAAGTCATAATGAGATTTAATTGTCCATTATTTATATTTTTCTGCTTATACATTTGTATAATGCATTACAAACAGAGTGCATGTTTTTCTGTTTATTGAAAGTAAAGTATAGGTATTTGTTGAAATCGTTCGATTGTTTGTTCTTTACCAAGTTGTCCCTTATTGTCCTACTTATTCGGTAGAATAGAGTAATCCGTCTTTTACTAACTAATGTCATATTTTACATACAAGTTATAGTATAGCTCAAGAATACTATTTATTTGTAATTAAGCTATAGAAACATAATGAACGGCTTTAAATTAGCTGTTGAGCACAACCCTGTCATCAAAATAATAAATTTTGTTTCCATACAGTAAGGCGGATCAGCATTTATAGATGATTGCATATTACATCGCCAATTAACGTGATTATCAATATACATCAAAATACCTCGATACAAATGACATATTAGAAGATGAACAAAATGGGTTTAGGAAAGATCGATCTTGTGAAGATCATATTTTCTCACTAACTTCCGTA
Organism: Lutraria lutraria; assembly: GCA_964023205.1. NCBI lineage: Eukaryota > Metazoa > Mollusca > Bivalvia > Venerida > Mactridae > Lutraria > Lutraria lutraria. The sequence continues at coordinate 22,759,740 of OZ026841.1, forward strand.
ATTAGAAATCGTAAAGCTGAAAATTTAGATACTTTTACGTGCTTTGTTGTTATGAAAAAAGCATTTGATAGAGTCAATAGAGACATTTTATACATCAAATTAGCTAATATAGGTTTAACTAGCGGCAATTTCGTCGATTCGTTAAAATCTTTATATAAAGAATGCAAAGCAACTGTCGACGTCAATGGGGCTTACACTCAATTTATAGATATAACGTCTGGAGTTAAACAAGGGGACGTAATTTCTCCGACATTATTCTCCATCTTTATAAATGATCTAGCTTATGAGATAAAGCAGCTCAACCTTGGAGTATGTTTAGAAGAAAATTTGACAATCAGTATACTTTTATTTGCTGATGACATTGCCTTAATAGCTCCGAATGAAACAAATCTTCAACTTATGTTAAACCATCTATATAATTGGTGTTCGAAAAATGTTATGTCTGTAAATATCAGTAAAACAAAAATTATTCACTTCAGGAAAAAATGCAAACCTAGGACTTCCGTTATTTTTAAACTGGGTAATTCTCAGATAGATATATGTGAAAAATACAAGTACTTAGGTGTCGTCCTGAATGAATTTCTTGATTTTACAGAGACAGCAAACGTTCTTAGCGAATCAGCAAGTAGAGCATTCTCGTCGTTAATTTATATGTTATTTAATCAAACAGATGTTATGTTTTCTTCTTTCATTAAAATATACAATTCCAAAATAATCCCTATTATGGACTATTCTGCATCTGTGTGGGGATTTAAAAATTACCCCAAAATAGTAACTGTTCATAATAGAATTCTTAAGTATTATCTTGGAGTTCATAAATGTACATCAACACCAGTAATTCAAGGTGATACTGGTTTAATACCACCTCATATTAGACGAAAACTATCAATGTTACGATTATGGAAAAGATTAATTTACATGAATGAAAATAGAATTACTAAACAAATTTTTAATTTTGATTTTAAAAAATGTAGAAATAATTGGTCTAAAGAAATTAAACAAATATTTGACGAAATGGACAAGAGAGAAAACTTTATTAACAAATCCATATTTCATAGTAGAGGTTTATTTATAAAAATAGCTGAAAATATACTTTTAGAAAAATTTAAACCCAAATGGTTAAACGAAATTTCTTCTCAATCAAGACTTGATGTATATAAACAAGTAAAGAGCACTTTTGAATGTGAAATCTATATAAAAATGAATATGCAAAAACATTTGAGATCTGTCCTTACTCAACTCCGATCTGGCACATTACCTTTAAATATTCAAACAGGACGTTTTCTAAATATTCCAAGAGAATCTAGGATATGCAAGCAATGTAATACTGGATTAGTTGAAACTGAGATTCATTTTATCTTTATCTGTCAAAAATTCGCGATCTTAAGAGATAAACTTTACTTAAACATTTCGCCCCTAAATATTATCAATCACAATGATTTCTATGACACTCTAAAGAAACTTTTTTGTATTCCAGAAGCTATTAAAGCCTTAAGTATTTTCATCAATGAAGCCTTAAAATGTCGAATCTAATTATTATTAACATTTCTTCTTTAAATTTCCTCCTAACATCATATATTTTTCATTGTAAAATATTATACCGTTCTATTGTACCTGCATTCATAACATATTTTGATTTAATGTAATGTTGTATATTTCTTTATTATGCCTGTCACTATAATAAATAAACTATATATATACATGTGTATAATGGTCCCAGTTAATACAGACCGTTAGTGCAATAAATATAATTAGTTCACTGAACCACGACCTATCGGATTTTATTACTACATGCTATTTAAATTGGTAAAATATTAACGCGAATTAGGTACATGTATTATATCGTAGACAGGTAATATTTTACTATGATAATTAACATCGAACTTATTTTAAAGCCCCATTAGCTTTTTGGATGTTAAAATTAAAGTAGGTCTCACTATACTAATCAGTGAAACTGACTTTTATTTGCAATAAAACATTCCGAAATTTTCTTTATTTTTAATCAGACTTATAGAAATGTAGCACAATTTTTTCAATGATTTTTTCGAGATGTGGCTTAAGAAAGGCATTTTTAGAGCAAACGTGTTTCTTATATTTTACTCTCATTCTATCTGTTGCTCTGTATTACTAAATTCCCCCCAAAAGACTAATGGGCCTTTTAACCAAATAATTGGTTGTTAAACTTAATAGTTTAATCTGAGACTTTTTACATTTTATTTATCAAAAAGGAATTTTAAATATATTCGAATTTATACTCTGAAACTATAAACTAGTTATTTTCCCTAGAGAAATGAAAAATCATTCAATGAAACAGCCTACTATCCTAGATACGCCCCCTGAAATCCTGGATCTACCGCTGTTGAAAGTAACCGATTTCGATAAAATTCAGAATAAATAAAACTGAAGTGATTTTACAATCTAATTATCTGCATGATGACAAAATTAGAATTAACTAAATGTTCACCTTTTCAAAGAAAACTTGTTATTGGCAGAATAAATATAATAAAGCGTACATTAATGGCTATTTTATTATAAAACATGTTCAGCTTGGTGGTAGTTACCCAACAACTAACGTTAAATAATACAAGTATAATACACAGTTCTTCGTGGTATCACTTTCTTTCATTGTTTTACTCGACGAACCACTGATGTAAAACGGATAACGATCATACCTGCGGGCGTAATGCTAGTCTTGCTTAATGAACCGTGATTCTACTGATTTCAGTGCTATCTAGGTATATCTAGGGTCCTTGTCTAATTATCGAAATTTGATCCCAAGCTTCTCTTCGACCGAAAATCAAGGGAGGCTACTTTGTAAATTAGGCCTTGAAAGCTGGCAATGCAAACTTCATATGTAGGTTCCTTATGACAACCTCTACAGGACCTGGGTATTTAAGGTCAGTAGGTCAAAGGTCAAGGTCACGGCGTCATGGTGTTTACAAAATACTTTAGGATACTACTCCTGCATTTTTCATTGGATTTTGACGAAACTTTCACAGATTTGTTGTTACCAAGAACCCACGCACATATATTCCGGGTTTTGTGATTCGATCTTTTTTTATGGAATTATGGCCCTTTGTTTAGTTTGTGCATTTTCAAGTTAAAGGGCACCCGGAGCGGGCATTGCGGTTTTGAAACACATCTTGTGTTGGTCATAAATACAAATAAATACAAGCATTAAGTTCGATTCACATGAGTACTTTCAGAATTTTGATTCTGGGTTTATGTATCATATAAGTCTCTATTATATTAGATAACTGTATTGACGAAAACATGTAGTTATTTGACCTCTTGTGTTCATTTATATGTATTTATTTTTAAGACAGTTTAATATACTATAACAAAAATGTATAACTTATTTCTGTGTGCAAAAATACAATAGTGCTTCCACAAATCACAAATATTTTGCAGTTATCTATTTGATTATGTGTGATGGTCTAAAGAGAACAGTTAAAATTCTCAGATGGTCCTATCATTTACTAACTGCATTATAATAGATTTAGGCGCATACTTATATAATTTACGAGTTTGAACAATTTAGAAATCTGCTGTTATCTAAAACGTTTGATTGCATTTTTATTTTTTTTTATCAATCATCCGACCTATTTCCATTGAGAGGTGGCTTATACCTTAATATATCCTCACACCAAGTAGGACAGGAGAGGTGGTACAAATGCATATAGATAACAGATACCTAGACTTGCATGTCAAAACTTAATTTGTCAAACATAGTTAACTGATTTAACTAACAAGTCCGAAAGCTATTGAATCATGCTTTTTTGTCAATCTTCAGATCTGTTTACAAGGAGAGGCGGCAAATACCTCATATGGTATGATTCTCTTGCCAAGAAGTTCTTGATGGCTTCTTCCTGGGTTCTGACCAGTACTTACTCCGAAAGAAGTTTGCCACTGATGGGATTCGAACCCATAACCTCCGGGGTAGCAGTCCGACACTCTACCCCTACACCACTGCCCCTCCCAGCATAATTATTTTGTAATTCAAGTCTAAAAGAAATCTCATGTAGTTGTCAATTCTCAGACTTGTTTACATGGAGAGGTGGCAAATACCTTAAATGGTACGATCCTTATGCCAAGTAGGACAGGAGAGGTGGAACAAATATTTGTAGATACCTTATCTGGCCTTCAAAGTAAACATTCAATTACTCAAGAAAATAAAAGGCGCCTTATGATACGGATGTTATTAAACACATTCAGTGATAACTCATGATTTACTGACTGAAAGGAATTATTTAAAAGCAGTCCTGAAAAAAAGTAATTCATTTCAATGAATATGACAAAATAGGCACCGTCTTCTCTCTCGTGTAATAATGAAACCAACTCATGTGGAATATGATTGCTTTAGAACATGTTAGACCTACATTTTAACCATTGTTTTAACAATCATTTTGTTTCCCTTTTTACAAATTACAGCATGAATAATATAGTACATTAGATGTGAAAGATGTTGACACCACATGTCGTTTAGTGATGAGCTTCGCAGGGTTTGGTCGGTAAAGGAAAGAAAGGGATTGTCAGGGAAGAAGAGATTGGAAGAACTGGCTATATGCAAATCGATATTGAGTAAGTTGTCCTTTATACTGTTTAAGTATGAAGTACGTTTCTTGTTTGTTTGTTGTTGTTAAGAAATCAAATTACTGAAAGTACTGTCGGAATTTGATTTGTTTTCATATGAGACAAGTCACTGCCATGGTGTTGCTGGCAACACAACAATGACTGTTAGGAGACATCCTAAATTAGAAACTGTACAGTTGATGGATATTCATGCTTAGGAATTTACATACACCATCTCAATATTGCCATCTATTTTATATGTACATATTCTGATATTCATGTGCTAAATTCCATCAACCTAGCATGATGGTTATCTAAGTTATCAGATGTTTCGAGTTTTTTATGTAGCCCATTATCCAGCCTATATTCTTCCATATCCATCGGTACCAAAATAAGCAATGTTGCTGTCGTATTTACTGATTTGATACATACCGAAAAGCTCTTCAAAACGCTCCATTTCAATAATATAAATTATCTTGATTATGACCACATATCACTTTAAATGCACACTACAGTATTAGAAACGAATTAAAATCGACCTATATAATTATTTTAGTGATAATCTGGTTTTGAAGAGTTTTTCGATTTTCCATGTTTTTAGTTCCAAACTCGGAACAAAATTGCTATCGATAATAAAAATGAACTGGCACAAACCACTATCGATTATTTAATCGTAGTTTAAGATTTTTTTTCAGAAAATCTATATAATTGTTATGTGAATTATATTCAAACTTAATAATATCATGATGTTGCACTATATGACAGGTTTTGAAGTGAAAGTAAAAGTTTATTGTAAAAAATTATAGCTATTCGGAAACGAGCCGTTATACGGCGATATTTGCCGATCTCGCTACGGAATATACCGACATCGCACGATTTCATCAGTTCCATTACAATCATTCTGTCTTAACATCAAAATACCCTTCACACACTGTGAACCAACATAATAATTGCAAACTTCACAATAACTGTTATTTCTTCGCAAATTTATGTGTACCGCCGTTCTGTTCTCTGCACTTCGACGGGAAAACCCCACATTCTATTTTTAGAATTTATCCAACAGTATAATTATAGCTCTAGCCGATAGTATCGATCGATACGCGTTATGGATATAAACCTTAACACTGATTTATATATCATGTCAAAAAGTCACGTATAAGACATACATCAATAGTAGATTAATGTAATTACATGCACACTTCTGTAGAGAAATTACTGACCTACTGAACGAAAGCCGAAAGTAGAACTATTTTATGCTAAACTAATTGGTTTCCGTCCCCAATCTTACAGTGAGAGTGGGAACGGGAACCATGACAGTTATGGAGCTCATGGCATTTTTGTAAGTTTTGAAAATCAAATTCCTTTGGTATCGTTGACTTACAAAAATGGTAGGTAATTTGGTAATTGAAAACATTTTTTTTCCAAAATTAATATTGATTAATATTTAAATCAGCATGACTGATTTAAGTATTTTCTAAAGAAAATTAAGAGCAGAAAAATTGGCCATATATTCTCAATCCATTTTTTCAGTCTCATAATTTGTAGCTTTATCTAAAAAAAATATCAAGCTAAAATTCACATTCAGAATCTATTTCAAATAGCTGTTTCGGATAGTTCTTAATCCTGTTTGCGGTTTCATTAGTAGAATTTAAAGTTTTGAAGAAACAAGTGTACAATTCAGGAACGTCCACACATGTGCACAAAGCATACCTAAACTAAAACTAACATGGTGACACATTTTTGCACATTCAAATTTTCTTTTTAAATACAAACATACCATCAATTCTTCTTTGCAGATGCACTCATGAAAACTCACAAGACAGCCAAATGGGAGCTTTTTGAAACATGTGACATTCAACAAAGGTGGATTGAAATTTAAGGTATATTTACTATTCTTTTGCTTTTTCTTTTCTGGGCTAAAGTCAGGAAAAATGGTTAGTGTTACTGTTTTTGGAAAAATAAAATCTTAATTTACAACATTAAACAGCTCTTGTTTGAAGGTCAAAGGTCGAAGTGACTGTGGTTACTAGTTCATTTAAAAATATTATTTTCTTTTAGCTTTTATAATCTTTTGCTTTACCTCTTTGTTCTTTGTAGTGCACTAAAAAGTTCAGCATAATTTGATTCTATTCAGATTTCAGTTTTGATTGAGTCTTCACCAAACTTGTCAGAATGTTTACCTCAATGATTTGTGGGTCAAGGTGGAACATGGGTCAGGCGGGGTAAAAAACTGGGTCATCAGGTCAAATCTTAGGTAAAAATCTTGTAAAAGCTCTAAATGTCATGGCTTTAATTAGGTCTTGGCCAAACCTTGTCAAATTGTTTGTCTTAATGATATTAAGGACAAGTTCAAATATGGGTCACCTAGGGTAAAAAAACTAGGTCACAAGGTCAAATCTTAGGAAAACCTTATTAACATTGTAGATGTCAAATGATTGTATCTTCACCAAACCTTGTCAGAATGTTTGTCTTAATGATATGCAAGACAAATTCGAACAAAGGGCATATGGGGTCAAAAACTAGGTCACGAGGTCAAATCTTAGGAAAACCTTGTCTATGCTGTAGTTTTCATGGTTTTGATTGGATCTTCACCAAATTTTGTCAGAATGTTTGTCTTATTCATATGTAAGACAAGTTCTAACATGGTTCATCTGGGGTAAAAAACTAGGTCACCGGTTCAAAATAATGTTTTTATGAGTGAGTAGTGATTAACATGTGCTATAGGGCCATCTTGGCCCGCTTGTTTATCTTTGTCTGAAAATTTACTTCAAAATTGATTTAGACCTAAAGAAAATCTTTAAATGAACGAAAGGAATGGCAGCACTTATTGCCCTTAACAAACAAGAGTTGGTACTGCTTGTGGTGCTATTGTTTTCTTAAAGTGTCTATTAAAAACTATTGTTTTGAAACATGGATTACTCGTTTACCATATTAAGATGACTCAGTAGGGAAAGTAGGGTACATAACTATTGTTTTGCTTGAATTATTAATCAAGTTTTTGTTTGAAACTCGGAACACTTGCCATCATAAAATTCAGTTCAATGTTCTTTTGTTTGCCTTGCATTTTGTCTCAATTATGGCTTTTTTGTAAAATGCATATTTCTTGGTTTATGTAACTATATGATTTGACATTGAATTAAAAAATTGTATTAGTAATATTACTTTGCTTTGCTTAAAAATATTAAACCAAGTGTTTTCAAAGGTAAATGTTTATTTGTTTGGGTACTGTAAATTGACAAATATTCCTGTGGGTTTTATTTTCATTAATGGCTAATGTCTGGAATTAAAAATTTGGTAAAATATAAACAGCATTACTTACTTAAAGTTTAAATAAGCTTCATTGCAAATTCAAGATCTCGCGAAAGTTGTTGTGATAAAAATTCACGAAAATAAGACCTCGCAGATATTAAGTAATTTACAGTAATCTAAAAAAGCCGATACCTGGAGTGGATGGAACGATTTCCAACTGAGCCTATGGCAGGGTTCATTAGCTCCAATGCACCCAGTCGAAGCTAATACTTCTGTGAACAAAACCCAGGTAGGAAATCACCCAGCACTGAATGTCAGCAACTGTGACGACTGTGAATCGAACTCGCATTGCTGGCACCGAAGTGCAACCAACTTACCACTGAGCTTTTAACAGAAGGTTTTGGTTTGGTTGTGGTTTGGTTGTTTCACAACGTTGACATAATGTTTACACGACTCCACACTTTAACGTTGTCACAACGTTATTCCAAACGTTGTCACAACGTAATGCAAAACGTTGTCGCAACGTTGTCACAACGTTACTGTGTTTGCTGGGTAAATGTAAACTGGTAACGGAAATCAATGGTAACAGACAGTCGTACAATTCAACACAACCATGTTATTTAAAAAATATATCAATTCTACTTAATCATTTTCTTACACTTTGTGTTCCTTTAACACTTCCGGTTTGTTCGACAAAATTTGCTTGGTCAGAGTTTTGATCAAGTTACACTGGATTACCTGCCCCTGACACTAGTAGGCAGGGAACCAGACTGGTGATCAAGTGAGTTATAGACAGTAGGGGAAACTTTCCGATCGGGAAATCACTAAGTGGGGTTTCCCCTATTTCCCGAATGGGAAATATATTAAGAGATTTCTCGTTCAGGAAATAAAATCACTACGTTTGTACTAGTTTCACTCTAAACACCCGGTGTATAAGAATACACACTCGATCTTTAAATTGAATATACCATATTAAACATAAAATATATATCTAACTTTCTACCTTTCACATTTAAAAAAAGAATCCAGTTATGTTTTAATTGAACACTGAAATTGCTAAAAAGCAATGTTTCCCGATTCGGAAACTTAATTTCTCGATCGGGATATATATTCTACAATGGTTTCAGGTAGATCAGCCATGTCATACCATTGCTGCTGAAGACACCAATATTGAAGGTGAGTGACTTTAATGTGGTATTAACCACAGTTATGCTAACTTATTTTAACACTTATATACAAGACTAATTTTGATGCAATGCATCAAAGACGGCGCACATGTTGTTTCAAGTACAAGGTATTTTACGTAAGAATAAATAATAAATTTTGAGAATGTGGATATCTAGTGTGAACAAGCTTTTACTTTGATTTGGCCTTCTAGCCTTATCTGACCCATTCTAAAATCTGACCTAGATTTTATTGATGAGCATCATGACAAATTTTCTACAAATTTTGTCATATTTGTAACTAGATTACCCAAGTATGACGAAAGTTGTTTCAAACAAAGTTCCTCTTTGTATTCGGTGATTGAATAAGGTATGCTCGCTGATGAGACATATTTGTGAATGTTATAACTTATCCCGATCCATGTTTGTTAATAAATGTTAATTGTTAAGCAGAAAATGTAAAACAAAAACTATTTTTAATGGATGAAGTTTTATTAGTACATAAGGTGGATACTGGCAGACATTTGTAATCATATCTATAAATAGACTAATATGGTAAGTATATATAAATGTTAAATGTTGTGAAATATCGGGTGAGCCGTGGCATAGTGGATATATCGTTAAACTTACTTTAACTGAGACAAAAGCAGATTGATTTCTGTCGGCGGAAATGCTTCGGTTGATCCGTCGGTGGAACCACTGTGCTAACTCGATACTCATCCTTTTATTTAAAAAAAATCTATTTCGATGTTCAAATTTATTTTATGTACATGTATAATAATATATATTTAACAAAGTGTTTTTTTTTGTCTGTCTACTCACCTCAATTATGTTTAAACAGCAGAAATAAGTGTGCATAACAAATTGATTTAGTTGTGCTAATAAATAAAATAACAATTTGAGAGAAAAATCTGAAAGTAACTGGCTAGATGATTTATAATAAATAGAACATTCTATATTTCTTGCCTTACAAAATTTGCACAAATTTGATGTCAATGTTTCTTTTTGAACAACAACAACAAAAAAAAAACGAAAAAAAACCGAGCTATTTTCTCCGCATCTTCATACTTCTGATTGTATTTTATGAATATAGCGAGGTAGTCAGCGGAATAAAATGACTAACGCAATAACGCATAGAGACACACGTACCCGCGGAAATGTAAGGGAAGGGGTGAAATAAGAGATAGTAAGAAACGTCACAAAATAGATAATATTCACAAAACTGATATATTGATTTTTTTTTTGAGTTTAAAACAACAGCTACATTCACTGATCTATTAGCTTTTAGAAATAAATACACGCACACGTCAAATTAGTATTACTCACAAAAACTGCATTCACTGATTTATAAGCGTTTAGAAATGAATACGCACACATGACAAACTGTCATGAATGTACGACAGTATCTCAGAAAAGTTTCAAAGTTTCATACACACCGGTCAAGGGACTGACTTTCAGTTTTCAGAATGAATATAATATTTGTAAAAAGAAGTCTTGATTTCAATAAGAATAAAGCTGTTTATTTATTAAATGAACGTTTCGGCCATATTGGCTTTCGTCAGATTAATAATTGTAAATATAAACAATAAACAGGAAGTCCTTATGTTTCATATAGTAGTCAAGGGACGTAATTTCGTCAGTACTTATCACAATACATCTGTAGGTTGCAACCCTTTGTATTGTATTCATCTACTTTCGTCCCGTTGACTCGTCTGTAAAAAGCCCTTATGTGCCCAGCAACATGGAACGGGAACTAGTTTATTTCGTCCTATGAAATATTCAAAAAGCGTTCACTAAAGAACTTACAATAAACACTTTATTTAAGTGGATGTACATAAATATCATGTACTTTAAATATTTCAATATTCATGTATTACAACACTTTCTACAGCTACACGTATTTAACTTGCACACATTTTTCAATAAATAAAGGACGACTTTATTAATGTAAAGTTAAATACGTTGTGAACGATAGTCTTATGTTTTTGCTGAAAAATGAAAAAGTAGTTACACGCAAGCATTACAGTACTTTAACTGTTATTGATTCTAAAACATTTCGTGTGGTTATTTTAAAGAGTTTTTTTTTTATTCTTAATTAAATCATTTCCAATTGTCCAGGGAAATGTGGTCGCGTGTATATGTCATATATGTATCGTGCATGTATCATTAAAAGAAAACAATGATATTAATATACATAATTTAATTCCCCTCTTTGTATTAGATTAAAATAAGTATGCTTATATTGTTAAGATCTAATTATGTGTGTTATAACTTATCCCGATTCATGATTGTTAATCTGGACATCTAGAAGCAGATAATGTAAAACAAAAACAATTGTTACTGAAGGAAGTTTTATTACTACATGAGGTGGACATTGGGTAATATACATTATTCTATTTTTGTCAGACATTTGTAATACTATCTATAAATAGCCCGATATGGTAAGTATATATAAATGTTAAATGTTGTGAAATTTCGGGTGAGCCGTAGCATAGTGGATATATCGTTAAACTTACTTCAACTGAGACAAAAGCAGATTGATTTCTGTCGGCGGAAATGCTTCGGTTGATCCGTCGGTAGAACCACTATGATAACTCGATACTCATCCTTTTATTTTTTAAACTGTCTTTCGATGTTAAAATTTGTTTTATCATATTATTTTTATTCGGGCAACCACACATTAGATATATTCGTCAGACCGAATCCAACTCAGTTCTCATAATTCCTTGTGTACAAGGTGATTTGTATTCGATTTGATTTTGTATACATATGATATAAGTAATTATTAAAAAAAAGTTTTTTTCTTGTCGGCATATTCACCGCAATAATGTTTGTTCAGCAGAAATAAGTGCATTAAATGATTTTGTGCTAATAACTATACTTTGTTGAATAAAAAGGACAGACACAAACTGTGAGTAACTGACTAGATGATTCAGATTAAATAGAAAATTCCATATTTCCTGCCTTACAAAATTTGACACAACTTGAAGTAAAGGTTCTTTGAAAAATCTGCAAATTACGTAAAAATGAAATACATGTAGGTTCGAATGTGATAAAATTGAGATATTTTCTCTTCATCACGTGATTCTGGTCGTAATTTATGAATATAGCGACGTAGTCAGTGGAATACACTGACTGACGCAAGAACGCATACAGACACGCGGACACACGGATGTGTGAGTAAGGGAGGGGAGAATGAAGAGTCAGCAGGTTATATCACAAAATAGATGATATTCACTGAAAAGCAGATTGATTTCTGTCGGCGGAAATGCTTCGGTTGATCCGTCGGTAGAACCACTATGCTAACTCGATACTCATCCTTTTATTTAAAAAAAAAAATATATTTCGATGTTCAAATTTATTTTATAAATGTACATGGATAATAATATATATTTAACAAAGTGTTTTTTCTTGTCAGTCTACTCACCTCAATTATGTTTATACAGCAGAAATAAGTGTACATAACAAATTGATTTAGTTGTGCTAATAAATGAAATATCAATTTGAGAGAAAAATCTGCAAGTAACTGGCTAGATGATAATAAATAGAACATTCTATATTTCTTGCCTTACAAAATTTGCACAAATTTGTTGTCAATGTTTCTTTTTGAACAACAACAACAAAACAAACAAAAAACGAAAAAAACCGAGCTATTTTCTCCGCATCTTCATACTTCTGATTGTATTTTATGAATATAGCGAGGTAGTCAGGGGAATAAAATGACTAACGCAATAACGCATAGAGACACACGTACCCGCGAAATGTAAGGGAAGGAGTGAAAGAATAGATAGTAAGAAACGTCACAAAATAGATAATATTCACAAATTAAATTAAACTGATATATTGATTTTTCCGTTTAAAACAACAGCTACATTCACTGATATATTAGCTTTTAGAAATAAATACACGCACACGTCAAATTAGTATTACTCACAAAAACTGCATTCACTGATTTATAAGCTTTTAGAAATGAATACGCACACATGACAAACTATCATGGATGTACGACAGTATCTCAAAAAAGTTTCAAAGTTTCATACACACCGGCCAAGGGACTGACTTTCAGTTTTTAGAATGAATATAATATTTGTAAAAAGAAGTCTTGATTTCAATAAGAATAAAGCTGTTTATTTATTAAATGAACGTTTCGGCCATATTGGCTTTCGTCAGATTAATAATTGTAAATATAAACAATAAACAGGAAGTCCTTATGTTTCATATAGTAGTCAAGGGACGTAATTTCGTCAGTACTTATCACAATACATCTGTAGGTTGCAACCCTTTGTATTGTATTCATCTACTTTCGTCCCGTTGACTCGTCTGTAAAAAGCCCTTATGTGCCCAGCAACATGGAACGGGAACTAGTTTATTTCGTCCTATGAAATATTCAAAAAGCGTTCACTAAAGAACTTACAATATAAACATTTTATTTAAGTGGATGTACATAAATATCATGTACTTTAAATATTTCAATATTCATGTATTACAACACTTTCTACAGCTACACGTATTTAACTTGCACACATTTTTCAATAAATAAAGGACGACTTTATTAATGTAAAGTTAAATACGTTGTGAGCGATAGTCTTATGTTTTTGCTGAAAAATGAAAAAGTAGTTACACGCAAGCATTACAGTACTTTAACTGTTATTGATTCTAAAACATTTCGTGTGGTTATTTTAAAGAGTTTTTTTTTATTCTTAATTAAATCATTTCGAGTTGTCCAGGGAAATGTGGTCGCGTGTATATGTCATATATGTATCGTGCATGTATCATTAAAAGAAAACAATGATATTAATATACATAATTTAATTCCCCTCTTTGTATTAGATTAAAATAAGTATGCTTATATTGTTAAGATCTAATTATGTGTGTTATAACTTATCCCGATTCATGATTGTTAATCTGGACATCTAGAAGCAGATAATGTAAAACAAAAACAATTGTTACTGAAGGAAGTTTTATTACTACATGAGGTGGATATTGGGTAATATACATTATTCTAGTTTTGTCAGTCATTTGTAATAATATCTATAAAAAGCCCACTATTGTAAGTATATATATATGTTAAATATCGGGGTGAGCCGTGGCATAGTGGATATATCTTACTACTTACTTACAACTGAGACTAAAGCAGCTTGTTATCTGTCGGCGGAAAAGCTTCGGTTGATCCGTCGGCGGAACCACTATGCTAAATCGATACTCATCCTTTATTTCTTAAAATTTTATTTTTAAGTAATGATGACTATAGATATTCTCTAGGGATGCTTAATTATTTACTGGGGCATTTTAAAAACATTTCATCGAATTATATATTGGTATCTATATTTCCAGTTTTGTACAAGGTATCAAATGGCTG